>CAWUFW010000322.1:0-118500 GCA_963921515.1 Calotriton arnoldi | reverse complement strand
TAAGAAGACAAGATTCCCAGCATGTTAGCTATTCATCTGCTAGATACATTTTCACCTCCTCTTATGGAACTGCTTTATTAACGTGATCATTTTTGTTTACAGCTTTATCTTTACTGCATGGGTAAATGCCCTCATGATGTAAATAGGCCAGCAGTCTCTACAAACTGTAGAGCATTTTTTAATCTATTGTCACAATAGGTAGTCTATGACTTTCCTAACTACTGGCATATTTTTTCTACTTAATGGCATAGTGTGGAAACTTCTTCAAAATGTTAAATCTGTGAACGTCTGGCACACCTACATTCTGCCTCTTCCCTACTTCTTATAAATATATACCCTGTCACCTAAAAGCCGGACCAGATAATGTAAATGTAGTTTTCAGCTGTGCATGGGAAGTCCCATGAAAAGTCTACGCATGGGAAGTACAAGACGCTCCTCTTTCCCCCTCAAGTATTGATACCTTCTTAGTTTTCCTTTTTTCTGCTCACCATCGTGGACTGTAACCTTCCTCTGCAGCTGTATTTTAGTGTTACTGAGCTCTGCCTTGCCTAGTTTCCATTCGGTTTTAACTTTTCTCCATCTGCTTTAGTTTTGGCAGCCTGTGCTGAGGTGCTCCGTTTTGCGGCCATGATAGTTGTGCCCAAATAGTTTATAGCCACTGACCTGTATAAACCAAACTTATCAGGAATGCCTGCGCTTTGAATGTCCATTGTAATGGGAACCACATGATGATTTTTTGTCAGAGCAAAGGTGTTCACTCGTCACAGGAAACATTCAATTTCATCTAGATGCGAAAGTACCATTTTCAAAATAAAGGGGCCTGAAAGCCATTTGTGGTAACAAGCTCCATGGTGTGCAATTATATACCAAGGTATTCTTTCCAAAGAGCCTGATCTGTGGACCTGGGCAAACAAATAGGCACAGAAGGAGGACTGTTTTTTTAAAAAAAAAAAATTTTTTTTTTATAAAGGTGTGCATACCTTATCTTAGACAGTGGGTCTGCTAATGATGGCCTCCTTAAACGAGGAAGCATCAACTTCCCAAATGATGAATAAGAAGGCAAAGGTCCTTCAGAACTTCAGCAAGAAGAACTTTCAGTTTTATGGCCTCTGAGGCAGTCCTTTGCCAACATAAGCAGAACCAGCAATGGATTGTACCTATGCCAGATTGTGAGAGCTTTGAGTTCCTCTTACATGATTTGCCCAGGAGTACAACCTTGCCACAGTGTTATGAGCAGAATCTTTTGTCATCATTGAACTTCAAACATAAGACATTTTCAATTTCTGTTGACTTTCTGCATGAGACACGAAGCATGGCTAAAGTCTTTGATGCTTGTAGTGAATGGTATTGGACAAAGTGACTGACCTGCTGTTTCAGTGGAAATCTTTGAATCCTTGAACCGTGGTTCAAGCCAATGACTGGTAATGGCCAGATAAACTGAACTCCATCCATTGTGTACCAACCAAACCACAGACCTTCTTCCAGTTTGCCAAGGCTTTCATGTGAGGACTTCTTTTGACTTCAACCCCTATCTGGTCTTCCTCTGTATCTCTGTCTAGGAATAGGTACCTAGGCAGAAGAACAAACCTAGTTCACTGACGTCAGTCGAGGTCCAGAAAGCTAGTTTTTCAAATGACGCTAAGAAACCTGGACTTTAAGGCTCATACATCTTCGAGCCAGTGGTGGTTCCTCCACTGGGACATTTGAGCATTGCACCCAGTCTTTCTTCTGCGAGTCTTAAGCGTTGAAGCTGTGCACCATAGCTTAAGACTGTGCAACCGTGAAAAAATATTTATGCAAAGTGCACATGTCCGGCCTAAACTAATTCCCGTTGCTCGCCAAGATATACGTGGTTTGTGTAAACTTTTAGCCTGTCATTGAGGGGTGCTTCAGACTCGATTGACAATATATCTCGCACACACACACACACACACACACACACACACACACACACACCCCCCTCTCTTCTCCCCCCCCCCCCGCTGTATGGCTGGCGAAGATAACTCCCAGTTTGTGTACTCAGACTGCTGACAGGCAGTGAGTGCTCTATTTGAATTAAGACAAGCTTTCATGAAGGCCTCACCCCACATTAAGAGGCGCTGCCTCTTTGCGCTCTAACAAGTTGCAGAGTCACAATTGCGGCCTTATTGACAGTGAAGGGCCAAAAGGAGGCCTTTATATGTGTGATTGGAGGTATCAATGCAGTCACTTAAGCCGGTGTGAGAGCTGTGTGCCCCGATGATTCATGGGCTCAGTTTCAGTTGCTGAAGAGAACCTGAAGCAGAGCACTACCAGGAGGCAGAGGGTAAATAAAATAACAAATGTCAAGGGCTGTGTGTTGTGTCTGAGCGGCCAGCCCGCTTCTAGAGTGGAAGGATGGGGGTAGAAGGGCAAGAGCCAGGGCCACCCCAGCAGGTGCTCCCTGGATCACCGTTGCCCATTCATATACTTTGTTCTTTTTGTAGTAATTTCTGCCTAAATGCTTAGTTTACATAATAACCAGCAGTTACTAGGAGCAGGTTTGAAATCAGCAGAAATTGAAGATTCTGATATCATCATGCAGAAATAGGGTGTGTGGTATCCCATTACACTCCTGTCGTGTAGTTCCTATATAACCTATACAGGATTTGCGCGTTTGGATAACATAAACTGCGGGTTTGGTGGCAGACTGATTCCGTGCACCCCCACCGGATACTTTAGCCTTCTTGCATTAGCTAGCTCACAGTGCCACTAGAGTCTCCTCTTATCGGGGAGAGAATAGTTCTTGGCAACCTCAGAACATGACAACCCTGATCCCCCATGATCGTGGAAACAATACACTACTTTTCGCTCAGTCACTCGTGCTCACTTAGTTTGTCTCAGAGATACACAGAATAAACAGTCTGGGCATTTCAATAAGGATTTATTGAACAGTTGTTGTTCTAGTGTAGAATAGATGAGCTGCAACAACCATTAGACAGTAGCAGAGATATATGATTAGCAATACTACAAAAGTAAAGGTATGGTATAGTTCTACCATCTTGCAGAAATCATGAATACATACAAGTATATAAAACGCATGATAAAATGGTGCGTACTCCTAGGTCTCCCTAACTAGATGTACCTAAATGTACCTAGCATCTGTGTAGGTGTTATGCCAAGAATCCCTCTAGGATCTAGTCAACCCCATTACCTGAGAGTTAGAGAATGTGGGACCCCGTCCTGGTCTCGAGTTGGACACCCCGCGAGGGATGTTAGACCACTGCTAGCTGGAGCGTCTGCATGCAGGAACCTCAATGTCTCTGGTCAGTGTGTCAGCCGGGAAGTCACGGTCTCCTCCGTCTGTCTAAGCAAGACATGATGTATATATACCCACAGGTCTCTCCAGGGGTCCTACCTTGCTGTGTTACTGTGTCGGCCTAAAGGATGACGTCGGGCTTGAACTTTAACATAGATATTATACAGGAGATGTTTGTCCTGCTGTGCTTCCAAGAAGCCTCATGCATAATGTATGAGTATTGAACCAGGGAAAAACCCGCGTTCTGAATGCAGTGTTGTATCTAGGTAAAAGGTCAGTCCCCATGAACCGTTATGTATGTAATGTAGGGAAGGATATAGGTGAAAGGTTGCAGTATTACCTGCGCCTATATAGGGTACCTATATGGAATATAACACCCACTCCTCTTCCGACTGGACGACATATGTAACCTATAAGTGTACTACCATTCTGACTAGACATTGGTACGCACAAAGTGTTAAAACATTCCTTTAGCTAAAAAATGTTTAAAAATGTCTAAAAAAAAATTCTAAAAAGACTTAAAAATGTAAAAAAAAAAATATTTTGCAGACCCTAGCTCTAAAAAGTGTCCGTTGTTCTAGTCCGAACCACTAGAAGCATTTGAAAGCCATTCATGCCCAATAAAGGAAAAGGAATGTCAATTTTGTATCCGAGTTCCAAGTTGAGCTTGTTATTGAAAAGGGCGATTTTCTTCCAGCACACGATGAGCAAAATGAGTCAATTGTTTGTGTCCTGGCTGGTAGACGCAACATTTTCGTTGCTTGCTTCCGCTGTAGACGGCCCCTGTTACACCTAGCAGAGTACATCAATTGAGCACAGGTGATGTTCCACGCTGTCCACAGCCGGTGCTGGGGCAGCCTGTGCGCCGTCCAAAGCCTGGGTGTCAGTAGAGGATCCGGCGTCCATACCAACAGGTGCAGTTACTACCTGCGGTGGCTCAAGGAATGCCGCCATCAACATAGGAATACGCTGAGGACATTGCAGTACATGGGCCGTTATCGGGTCCAGTAACGCATTTACGTCCGGTTGCGCACATGATGGGAGTGTCAAACAAAGGTCTAACACACATTCTTCTCCGCAAAACAGGCATCGGAGGACAGGTAAGATGCAGTCCATCCAGACTGGTCGAAATGACGAACCAAGATGCACTTAGTTCTCCCAGGCGAGGCGTGCCTAAATGTTGTACCATTCGGTCACGGTATTTCCGCTCCAGGAGTGCTTTTTCCATCTCCTTGTTGACTGGGACGTCCATTGCGTAGCAGATAGAAGACAATCAGGATACCTGCTATTAGAAACCGGATTAGCGGAAGTCCTCCAAAGATGCTTCCGAATACGGAGTGTATGAAGTTTGGTATAACTCCAAGTACTGTCTGAAAGGTGCTTAGAAGTCCAGAACCTATGGTCTTAAATAGGTGGACAATGCCAGTCGTATCAGACATGTTAATGATACGATTTACCATTTCTACAAAATGAAAAGGGCAGTTTGTATTAATAAGCGCCTGTATCTCTGCTGAAGACCTTGCGATCCGGAGATCAAAAGTCTCTCGAGCGGAGGTTAAGGGCACAGACTTCTGTAAAAGCATGGCTTTCATTCTGCTTAGAGTATCAAACCGTATTAAAGAAACATTCAGTGAAGGCCATAACGGCACCTCACTGACTGTATGTGTCGGTGGAAACAATACTTGCATACAACAAGTAACCCTGGAGCTCACGGTTACCAGATATGCGATGCCCGGGAGCATTCCACAGCAGCCTTGACTGTTCAGCATCAAGTAACTTCCATTCGAAAGTAGCCCGAATGCTGGAGTAATCACTGCAGCTGGGGCACCCCTCAAATGACAGGATATGTTCGCTACAGAACCATTACAAGCCCCGTGCAACATTATATCCTGGCATATGAGCGATCCACTTAAAGCGTTCTCACAGTTTGTACCTCTTAGAAACACTTCTCGATCCCCACTCCGGCATCGAAATCTGTATGGTAATTCCTAAGATTCCTTAATGTATTCCTTACCCATTTTTTCATATTTGCCTGCCTTCTTCTGTTCCAGGCAATACTGAAAAGTAGTGACCGGTAGAGTTATGTGGCCATGGATTAGCCATTCTGTGTGCGGTGATTCTGCCACTGTGAATGGTAATCTATCCAGTTTTTCGATACGCAGCATTGTATATTTTGCTCCCCTTTGTGCCATTTCTATCTGTTTATCTGTTAGATTGTATTCAGAAAACAGACGTGCTGTTGATGAAACGCCAAGGCACATAGCCTGTACGCAAAGATTGCAGCGTCCAGCTCAATAACATAATAGAACTTAACTGAGATTGTAATATGGCCAAGTCTTGTTCTAGAATGTCTATCGCAGAAGATATGTTGCCTAAGGAATATATCCTGGAGGTCAATGTTGTTAACCCATTGTCTACCACTGCTAGAGATTTCTCTAAGTTAATACGGTCGATTTCCCGTATTTTCTGCGGCCTCTTGTTGGGATATTTTCCAAATTTCATTGTAGGCAGCATAAATGCCAGCATATATGAAACTTTTTTGGCGTGGCTTCCTGGGACCTAGTAAAAGATCCATATCTTGTGAGAGTAAGGATAAGTGTTGTTTTTCCTCTGAGTGTTGAGGTTTCTAGCCAATTAAGGCAGAACTTCCCAACACTGTATGACGTCACTACCCCTGGATGTTGTCTCTGTACATAGCGCGGATCTGGCCTATGGATTGTGAACCCTTAGGTTTTACCCATGAATCTTTCCTGACAACCATTGATGTCTGTGGGCCAAATCAACCATTTCTTCCAATCAGGGTCTGATCTGTTGTATTGTATATCGTCTAATGTAATCCCTTCCTCTGATGTTCCGTTAACCTCAGTGTGTGATGGTGTTGGCAGCCGAGGTGTGTTCAAGTCTTTATGCTTGGCTAGTCCAAGGCAAGACATCTGTTGCACTGTCTCGTTCAAAAACATGATTTGTTGAGGGATGAGGCATGCTCTAAACAAAGCTTCTGTCCCCTGCACCTGCCATTCTCTAGTACCCCCAGGCTGATTTTAAGTCTATGGTGTATTTCCATAAGTCGAAACCTTGTTAAGACAGCTGGGCAATAAAGGCAGCAGAGTAAATCTGTTTAGTATTTGTCAACATATTTTTCTGTGCTGATGTTGGTGCAACCTTATAATAATATGAGGCTGGGTCAGACATATTAAACCCTGAAAAATATGGAAACTTCTGTGCAAATGTTTTTGAACTGCCTTTCGGCGGTGTTGGACAATGTTCCCACTGGTGGTATGTGAACAATTTTCTAGGATTAGCAGATTTATGCAAAAAATGATGACCATAATGCTGATAATACATTGATTCATAATCTGCCGAGCTTTCCAATGTTCCACTATTGGAAAATGCAGCAGACTTTTCTAAATCAGACAACATGTTATTTACAGTTTCAAAATCCCAATCATCGGAAAATGTACTTGAGGTAATGATATCACTTAATGATATTTTAAATAAATGTGGAATTTTTAAAATTTGTCGGGCCAAATATATATCGAAATCAACCTTGTCCCAAACTATACCATCAGGTATAAGAACTGCTGTAATGTTCACTGATGACAAGTCTCTTTGTTCTCGATGAGATGATTGATGTGGCTTTAAAATTAAGTTCACTTTTTGGACAGCAGAGCTTTGCTGAATGTATTGTCCACTAATAAGCATGTTAAAAACTATCACTAAGCTTAACCAGAAAAGAAAGAAAAGAACCCCGGAAGTTACCCATAGTTCTATCCATGGTGATACCAGATAAGTTTTCCTAAGAAAGTCTTTAACTTGCTGCTTGCGTGATTTTTGGGCTGGCGTAGTTTCAGGTTCACTTGGATCCAAAGAAAACGTATCAAAGTTTATGAAGTAGCCAGAAGCAGCTCGATCAATTGTTGGAATTGCATCAGGATTTGTTGAAATCGTATTTTGCTCTTGTCGAGTCATGTTGATGTAGACATCTGTATTTGGTCTAACAGCTATTTGTCTTTGATTTTAAGTTTGATTTGGAAGTTGAGCTTCAGGTTCAAGGGGAACAAGTTCCATGGCGTTGTTGCGTAGTCCTTCATTCTGTATAGGTGACTCTTCGAACGTGATGAGTCTTTCAGTTTGAACTTCTTGAATTGTAGCGAGAGGAGGTTGTCCTCTACTTTGGAGTCCACGTAGCCTACTGCTTAGTATCGGCCACATAGTGTGGTGTGATTAAGTCAATTGAGACAAATCTTTTCTCCTTTTTTCCGGCAAGAGGCGGTAGAAGTACAGTTCTTGTTCCTTCGACTGCTAGGACCGGTACAGGCTTTCTGTAGGATGGCCCAAATTCTTTCTTGTCCGCTATTTTCTCTCTGACCAGATCCCCGACTTTTGTGATAGACAGGTCTTGCCGTGACTGATTTGACTTCCCCAGTGGCGGTCTGCTTCAGGTTGACATTACTTTGTTGTGTCCTGGATTCGTTTAGATCCTGTAAAACAGCCAAACGATCATGGATGTCAAAATGTTTTTCATCCACCACTGCGCCTTCACAATCAAGATCAGGTACCCACATTCTTGTCCCAAATAGGACCTCAAATGGAGTGACCCCCCCCTCTAGAAAACTTCTTGGCATGTTATTGAGAGCCCGCTGGACTCCATAAATATGTTTTACCCAACTTTCGCCCGTACCTAATACTCTAGCTGTTAAAGATTGCTTTAAGTCTCGTTTTTTTCTCTCCACTACCGAATTTCCCTCGGGATGGTACGTAGATGAATACCACAATCCTACACCCAAACTTGCCATTGCCTCCTTGTAAGCCCAAGAGCTAAACGCAGGGCCCTGGTCAGAATGTAATGTGCCAATTGCGTATGTCCCTATGAAGACTCGCAAATCTTTTATAACAGTTCGAGCGTCAGCCGAGCGCTGGGGCCACACCCATAGGAATCTCGAGCAGGACGCACGCAAACAGTCTAATGCTGTCTAATAATGGGATTTGCGCTGGAAGTTTTACGGTGGAACCTTTCATCTGCTGACATGTCGCATTTCAAGACAGTCTTTAGTCTGCTTTGTTAATCCAGGCCACCAATAGCGTTGTTTCAACAATGAAACTGTCGCCGTAACTCCTGCATGTGCAGAACCTATCCATTCGTGTGCTGCTAGTATTAAACCTAACCTACGATCCATGTTTGGAATTACTCTATCCCCCACTCCAGGAATCTGAGCAAATGGAATGTTATTTGCATCCAACTTGTAGGAGTACTGGAGTGGAAACTTTTTTGGTAGCGCTTTGCTGTTTTTGCACGAAGCTATAACAGCCACCATAATCTCACCGTCTATTCTCGTTTTAGAACGAGTAATTGCAGCTACGGAAGCCGTACGTACAGCCCCCTTTGCGGCTTCATCAGCCAATGAGTTCCATTCAACGTGAACGCCATCACGCTGATGACTCAGTGTGTGTATCACGTGAGTACTTGGTAGTTCGGATTTCAACTCCACTACCTGTTCCCATAGCATTTTATGCTTAATTGTGCCACCTTTTGCGTCTTTGAACCCGTTTTGAACCCAGTATTGCAAGTATTCATTATATGACTGCACGCAGTAAAAGGAATCGCACACAATTAGTGTGGGGAATTCTCGATCCGAATTTACAAGTGCCAGTATCAGTGCTTTTAACTCTGCCAACTGTGCCGTGCAGTCTCCTAGAGATTGCGTTTTAGTGCAACTTGGGTGGAACTTTCCATCCCGCATGCGACCTTTAACGATAGCACATGCTGCGCTATATTGTTGCTTACTTCCTATGGCCGGTTGAGCAGATCCGTCAGTGTAAATAATATATTCATACTGATCTAGAGGCATTATTTCGTTGGGCAGAGGATATTCTTGTTCGTATTGCAGGAATGCTTGTGCCTTTAAATTTGGGTCGTACCTGTAGTCTACATCTGTTGCAGTGAGAGAATTAGCCCATTGTATCCATCTTGGATGTAAGGCTTTAGCGTTGGGGATGCTTGCCTTTGTCGCAGCCTCTAAGGCTGGGACTGGAGTCACTACTATTATTCGTTTCCACTGAGCCAGTGCTCGTTCTCTCACTACAGCAGTCTGTACTGCTGTCAGAATCTTTTCTGTAGATGCGAAGCGCATCTCCGCATTTGTGTACAAATGTGATTTGTATGCAATTGGTACTGTCTCACCTTCATTATATGTTAGATAGGTGTACCCTGATTGACCTGCGATTATACGGATCACCAGGTTGCGTACGTTTACGCGTGTCTAAGTGTTTGGAAGCCATCATGTCAGCTTGTAAGGAACGAAGTGTATGTGTGTTCCTGTGTCCAATTTCTGGCTGAGAAATCAGGTTTAATTAAGTCGTAGAAAGGTTTTACTCTTTCTGCATAATCCAAAATGTATGTTCGACCAAAATTTAGGAATCCCAGTATTGATTGTACGTTATTCAATTATTTTGGAGGATGGAGAAGCGTGCATGTTTCTAAAACAATTTGCTGCCAGGCTTTTTCCTTTACTTGAAAGCTTTTATCCTAAAAACAGGACACACTGAGGTGGCCGATTTTTGATTTTTTTAAAGTTAAATTTGTAGCCCTCAGATGCAAATCCCAAAATTACAGTATTCACTCTGTTCAAGTGTTCCTCCAGGTCATCGTCCGTCAGATAAATATCATCCACATAGGACAATGCCTCTTCATCTAATTTCTGAAGTAACTCCGTTACCCTGGCCGAAAACAACCCTGGGCTGTTCTTATACCCTTGGGGGAGTCGCCGAAATTGCCGTTTGGACCCTAGCGCTGAGAATGCTGTTAAATATCTGCTTTCAGGCGCTATATTTTGGCAAAAAAATCCATTTGAGATGTCGTTTTGTATTTTTTCCGCACAATGTTATTCATTAATGAGGCACTGTGTGCATTCTGAACTGCAAATGTCTTAAGTGCAAGTGTTTAAATGTCTGTAATCTAAAACTAGACGATATGTATTGTCAGGTTTCATGACAGGAAACAAAGGATTGTTCATTTGAGAGGTGCAAGTTTCAATCACCCCTTGGTATTCAAGTTGATCTAAGATCTCCTTGACCTGTATTTTAGCTTCTTGTTTTATTGGATACTGCCTCTGTGCAGTTGGAGTATTTTTTAAAGGAATAATATGGTGGGTTGAATCCTCATCCCATCCAAAATGGTTCTTATATAATGCTGGAGCTTGGGCTACCGCCCGCTCCTGCGCATATGTGTTGCAAATGCCTGGGAATATGATCTGAGAAGGCCGGTAGAATTACCGTTTCTCCTTTAGGGCAATCCTTGACGAACGCTGGCGGCCAATCTTGTTCAGCTAACAAAATGTCATAGCCAAACGTAATGTTCTCCCAAAAGAGACCTCTAACTTTTCTACTTTTGTCCACCTCCATTTGGAGCGTAATTTCATATACTTTATGTGGGACACTTACTCTAGTATCAGGTGTTTCCACCGTGATATAATCATTCAAGTCCGCTGTCACCAGAAATTCCATCAGTTTCTGCCGAGCTATTGTTACTTCTGCCACACTGTCTAGCATCTTTAGAGTCAATTCCCCGTTCAGTAGTCGAGTCCTCAGAATTCTGGGCATGTCTGATCTTTAGACCTGCAACTTTCTTCTTTTTGAACTTTGGCTTTTGCTTTGGTTTTTCTTCTTTTTTGGAAGTATAATCTTGAGCGTGCTGCTTGTCTCTGGACATTGTACGCTCTTCTTGTCTTTCTGACCGTCCTTCCCGCTCTGAGTTTTTCGATGAACCCTGAAAGGGACGAGAGGAACGTGTATCAGTATCCTGATACCTGTCAGGTTTTCTAATATTATCCCTATTCCTGAGATTGTACCTCTTTTCGGAGGGCTCCTGTGGAGGAGATCTACCTCTGGATTGAGATCTGTTTCCTTGAAAGTTTTGGTGTTTATTTTCCCACTTCTTTTTAGAAGAAGCAGGTGTCTGCTTGGAAGTGTCCTTTTCAGGACTGCCCATCAGTTGTGGTTTCAATGCTTTCCCACCCAAAGTGTCTGCTTAATTCTGCATATGCAGTTTCAATTATTTTTGGTAGTTTGTGTTCCTGTTCTTAAGGACTGAATTCCCTTAGGCGTTGGCGGATAGCCACTGAAGCTGCTTCCCCTTTAATATTAGCTAGTATTATGGCTGATACCTGGGCATAGTTACCTAGTAACTTAATTCCTAAGTTCAGAGCAGATTCTGCTCCGTACTCGTTCTGTATTTGTCTCAATACATCTGGTATCACTGCTAATGAAGGAATACTATGAATCCTGGTATAAATGGCAGCAAAGACCGTACCCCACGTGGTACAATCCTCTACTTGTGGTGTTATCCCCATGGGCAAGCAGATTGTTAGCATTCTGTGTTTTTCAATAGGGGTAGTATTCGGGAATACGAGCTGTGTGATTTTCTGAGCTACCCAGAATGGCATTTGTTCATGTTTAGCGGGCATTTTGCCCATCACTGCGTGTAATGTTGGTGGAGTGATTTTAGTTGCTGTACCCTGAGATTGAGTTCCATTTGTTGCAACTATTGCCGGTTGGACAGTGAATGTCCTCATGACGAATTGCGTCATGTTTCTATAGATTTTAATTAAATCTTTGTGTTGTATGAGTAAGTCTCCTTGTGGCATTGTTTCAATGTCAGGATGTGGTGTGTAGGCCGCTAATATCAGCCATGTTGCCCCTTCTCCTCCGAGCGGGCCTAATCTTACTCTTCTTATATGGGGTAGGGTGCCTTTAAACCCGTATAAGTGTTCCTGGTACGTGATGGAACCTCTATGTCCTCGAATGGACAATATTCCACTGGTGCATCTCCTTCTGTGTAAGAGTGAAATGTCTGTGTTCTTGCATCTGCTGCTGGGAATGTAACCCACAAATAAAATACCTCTGTTTTGTTTGATTCGTGTGCCTCAATCACAAAAACCACTAAGCCACCCCTAGCTGATAAAATATTTTCTAACAGTTTCATGGTGACTGTATGTCTGAATTTTTCTGCAATCGGAATGGCGTCTGTATCCTCTTCTCCTGTTGAAAGGTGTAGATTTAGTCTTACGTCATTTCCTGTCTCAGGCATTTTTGCAAAGAAGAAGTTTGTTCAAGGGAATTAAGATAAGGTATTTATGCACAATTTTAGGAACACTGTGTCCTTCAAGCTTGATTAACCAACAGCTAATAAATAGGATTTTTCGCCTACTCAGCTGTGGCGGAGTTTGTGCCCACCCACTCCAGACGTCTCTGGTGTTTTGTGAGTAGGGGTCTCTGAGAATAGCACGACTGAACTACTCAGATTCTACTGTTAAATAAGTACCCAACCAACGTTGGCGGCGCCATGTCATGTAGTTCCTATATAACCTATACAGGATCTGCGCGTTTGGATAACATAAACTGTGGGTTTGGTGGCAGACTGATTCCGTGCACCCCCACCGGATACGTTAGCCTGTTTGCATTAGCTAGCTCACAGTGCCACTAGAGTCTCCTCTTATCGGGGAGAGAATAGTTCTTGGCAACCTCCGAACAGGACGACCCTGATCCCCCCAGGATCGTGGAAACAATATACTACTTTTTGCTCAGTCACTCGTGCTCACTTAGTTTGTCTCAGAGATGCACAGAATAAACAGTCTGGACGTTTCAATAAGGATTTATTGAACAGTTATTATTCTAGTGTAGAATAGATGAGCTGCAACAACCATTACAGTAGCAGAGATATGATTAGCAATACTACTAAAGTAAAGGGATGGTATAGTTCTACCATCTTGCAGAAATCATGAATACATACAAGTATATAAAACACATGATAAAAAGGTGCATACTCCTACTATGTCTCCCTAACTAGAAGTACCTAAATGTACCTAGCATCTGTGTAGGTGTTATGCCAAGAATCCCTCTAGGATCTAGTCAACCCCATTACCTGAGAGTTAGAGAATGTGGGACCCCGTCCTGGTCTCGAGTTGGACACCCCGCGAGGGATGTTAGACCACTGCTAGCTGGAGCGTCTGCATGCAGAAACCTCAGCGTCTCTGGTCAGTGTGTCAGCCGGGAAGTCACGGTCTCCTCCGTCTGTCTAAGCAAGACATGATGTATATATAACCACAGGTCTCTCCAGGGGTCCTACCTTGCTGTGTTACTGTGTCGGCCTAAAGGATGACGTCCGGTTTGAACTTTAACATAGATATTATACAGGAGATGTTCGTCCTGCTGTGCTTCCAAGAAGCCTCATGCATAATGTATGAGTATTGAACAGGGAAAAACCCGCGTTCTGAATGCAGTGTTGTATCTAGGTAAAAGGTCAGTCCCCATGAACCGTTATGTAATGTAGGGAAGGATATAGGTGAAAGATTGCAGTATTACCTGCGCCTATATAGGGTACCTATATGTAATATAACACTCCCTCTATAAGAAAAGAAATGTACTAGAAGAAAAGAATTAAAAGGGACTTTAGAGACAGTGACATGACCCAAACAGCCTGGAAATAATTTTGCTTCTCAAAAAAAGCTCATGCAATTTGAACATAAATATATTAGTCGCTGTTTCCTTTTCTTCCTCTTGCAGTAAGCCATTCCTAACTAGCAGTAAGATTTTTTTTTTAATATAGTGTTAAAACCACACTTTTGGCTTTGTTAAGCACTGTAAAAATAACAGATGGTGCAAGTTCCCAGTGTATGGAATTCAATTTACTCACTTTATAAGGATGTAAGGCTGAGTCTGTCTAAAAAAAAATGAACAAAATGATCTTGAGCTGTGTGTGTATGGGGAATTTTTGCAGCATTATGCCTTCTCAAGGAATCTAAATGTAACTAGCAAGACATTGGTTTAATTTCCAGCAAGAGCATCTCGCCATTTCATCATTCTGTGATTTGATGAATTAAGTATTACTTAATCAAGTAATAGAAAATGGGTATATTTGTCATTCACAAACACGGAAACACATGCTGAACAAGCGCCAAACAAGCACAGGTTAAAATTCAGTCAGAGAAAAAAAAAGGTTTCAATGAAGTTTAAAATTACAACAATTATATAGTACAACACATAAGAAAACAAGTTTCATATGTACTGTAACACATCAGGTAAGTCTTGTAGTCTGTACCTATTGTGCTCTTATCGCCTGTTGACAACTTTGAATTAAGTATACAATAGTGATTAAGAAAAGCTACGTAACAATTTGTCCAGTTTGAATAAGTAGTTTTTCCTTGTCTAGTAATGTGTTTGATATATGCATTATTGGCTTTTTATTGTTAGTTCACTTGGTACATATTTAATTGATGCTGTAGATGGGGTGCTGCTACCACTAATTTACATTCATTATTTTAAATGTACATTCTTTGGTGCAGTTTCAAAATCATAGGCACATATGTACGTCCTTGGCTTCATTGTACATTTATTCAAGTAAACCCTTCTGTTTTGTACTAATATACATTCATTGCATTAATAGTTTGAATGAGGCTTAACATTTTGGGTTTCACATAGTTAATGTAGTTGACTTTGTACCAACTTGTTCAACGAATGCCCGTTTTGACTGCATAGTAACCAAATTTGCAGAAATAGGATTGGTAACAGAGCCATGGAGTACTGCCTATATAATGTTTTTAAAATGCTCATTGAATATAAATGTATATTTGAAAGAGACACGTTAGTGTCAGATTCCTTACCTTAGAATATCCCCAGGCGTCAGGCTGGATCCGGAAAGTTTTTGCGTAGCAGTACCTTTGCGCGTCGGTAGGCGGCGTCGTGCGGCTCCGCGTCCGTCGTCGGCGTCGTGATCGCCGGGATGACGTCGCGGGCAGTACTTAGACTCCGCCCCTGCGCGCTGACGTCAGTTCTTCTTTTTCCGCGCCAGCAAGCGCAGATCCAGGAAGAGCAGTGCCCTAGTCAATTTTTGACTAACTTTTTTTGTGAATTTTTTCACTGTTTCTTCATCGAGTCTTTACGACTCCTAGGTGTCATAGGGATGCCCGGCTTCAAGCCATGCGGAGCCTGTGGTCGCATGATGTCGATCACGGACCCGCATCTCGAGTCTCTTCTGTCTCGGCCGAGACCACGACACGAAGTCGTGCCCTGACTGCCGGAAACTTCATCCGAAGGCTTTGCGAGAGCGGTCTCGAAAGCTACTCGAGGTCCGGCAGTCGGCTCCGCGCCGCACCAAGCCACGGTCCCGGGAGAGGTTGAGGGGCCGGTCGCGGAGTCCCCGCCGGTCGTCGGAGTCCAAGTCTTCGCGCTCCTCGGGTAAGTCGAAGCACAAAAAGTCTAAGAAGCATCATCGCTCTAAGACTTCGCCTCGCGACTCGGCTTAGGCCCCAGTCGGCACCGTCCCCGCGGCCCCGGACATGCCTGTAGAGCCGCCCCCACATTACCCGTCCTTTCCGGGTTCGGGGGCGACTCCGGCTGAAATACAGGAATTCCTGTCGGCCATGGCCCGCCTCTTCGGGCCTTCAGGTCCCTCCGGTGCGCCTTCGGGCCCCCCGGGCCCTGATGGGGTTGCCCCGGCGCCGCCGTCGACTCCGGTCCCGGCGTCGCCTGTCCCACCAGCCTTCATACCGGCCTCGGCTCCGGCCCCGGCTCCGGTGGTGCCGCAACCCCCATCGACGCCGGTTGACCGAACCACGCATCCGCCTCCGCCGACGTCCCCGGTGCCGTTCCTGACGCCGTCCAGGGCTCCGGACGGCGTCAGTCCCCGGCTCTCTCCGGCTCCGGACATGGAGCCGGACCGACGTCGCTCGACTCCGGCGCCGATGAGACCTTGGGTCCCAAATGTCCCTCCTCCTCCATATTTTGAACAAGAGGAGGACCAGGAGAGCTGGGAGGGGTCTGAGGACCCTCTCACACAACAGTGTGAGTATGATCCGGACTGGACTGAGGAACTTGGGGATCCAGTGGTCTAGACACCTCCCCTGACACTGGCATGCTGTCTCCTCCCGTGGCTACGGAGGAGGGAGCTAATTTTGCAACGGTGTTGCGTAGAGCAGCTGGAGCCTTGCATCTCCAATTGCCTACTGTGGCCGTCAAGACTAACCTCCTGACAGAAGTGCTTCAGCCGGCGGCTTCCTCCTCGGAGACTGTGCTGCCGTTTAATGATGCACTCACTGACGTTCTTTTGGGTGCCTGGTCCAAACCCACCACAGGGGCTCCTGTGGATAGGAACGTGGCCCGACGCCATCGCCCTGCTCCGGGCGACCCCTTGTTTCTCTCCCAACATCCCACCCCTGAGAGCTTGGTTGTCCAAGCCTCTGCCTCCCAAACCGCCTTCCCTACCGCCCCTCCGGATAGGGAATCCAAACGCCTGGACCAGTTTGGGAAGAAGGCTTTTTCTTCCTCCAGTGCTGGCTTGCGGTCCGTCAACACCGCTTGCCTTTTGGGCAGATATACCCACTCCCTGTGGGATTCGGTGGCGGCTGTTTTGCCGCAGTGTTCTGAGGAGGTCCAGACACTACTTACCCGCGCCATTGCGGAAGGGCGAGATGCGGCTAAATACACCATACGTTGTGGCCTTGAGACTCGCTGGGCAGATCGCTTGCGACGACGGTGGCGCTACGTCGCCACGCCTGGCTGAGAACAACTGGTTTCTCGGGTGATGTCCAGAATACACTCATGGACATGCCCTTTGATGGAGTCGGTCTTTTTGGTTGAAAGGCAGACCATGCGCTGGAGCGTTTTAAGGACTCACAGGCTACTGCCAAGTCCCTGGGCCTTTCTGTTGTACGCCCTCTGCTCACCTCTGCTTTTCGTCCCTTTCGTGGCCACGGAAGGGGCGCCCAGTCACGTCAGCTGCCCAGCCACCGGCCTGCGCAGCAAGCGTCTTCGCGTGGCCGAGGACGTGGATACCGCCGTGGCGGTTCGGGCAACCAGCGTGCGGGTCAGGCCACCACCTCCAACCCGTCCACGGCCTCCAAGCCCTCCTAGTCCCTCCTTTCCGGTGCACAGCACGCCAGTAGGGGGCAGGGTCCGCCATCACCTTCACCACTGGCGTCCCATCACCTCGGACAGGTGGGTCTTGGACATTGTCCGAAGGGGCTACTCCCTCCCCTTCGAGACCACCTCAATTCCACCACATGTCAGGGGATCACTTAGTACTTCTGCAGAAGGAAGTCACGGCCCTCTTGGCCAAGAGGGCCATCGAGCATGTTCCGACCCCAGAAGTAGGACGTGGTTGCTACTCCCACTACTTCCTGGTGCCCAAAAGGACAAGGAGGACATGCGTCCTATCTTGGACCTCCGGAACGTCAATCGCTTCCTCCGGAAGGAGAAGTTCAAGATGCTCACCCTAGCTCAGGTCTTGACTGCCCTCGACCCTGGAGACTGGTTGGTAGCGTTGGACTTGCAGGACGCTTATTTTCACATCCCCGTCCTGCCGGCCCACCGGCGTTACCTGCGGTTCACGGTAGGCCTCGAGCATTTTCAGTTCACCGTGCTCCCCTTTGGCCTTACCAGTGCCCCTCGGGTGTTCACCAAAGTGATGGCGGTGGTGCAGCTCATCTGCGCCGGGCAGGGGTTCTAGTCTTCCCCCTACCTCGACGACTGGCTGCTGAAGGCGGGCTCGTCCCAGGCAGTCGTCTCCCACCTCCAGACTACGGCCGAACTCCTGCACTCGCTGGGGTTCTCCATCAATGTGCCGAAGTCGCATCTGATTCTTTATCCACAGCTCCTTTTCATCGGAGCAGTTCTGGACACGACGCAGATTCGGGCCTATCCTCCCGAACGGCGAGTCCGGGATATTCAGGCTATGATGTCGATCTTTCAGCCTTTATCCTGGGTTTCGGTACGGATGACCCTGAGGCTGCTGGGCCTCATGGCCTCCTGCATCCTGCTGGTCACTCATGCCAGATGGCATATGCGGGCTCTGCAGTGGGACCTGAAGTTCCAGTGGGCGCAGCACCAGGGCAACCTGTTCGATCACGTCCAGATCTCGGAGGGGACTGCAAAACAGTTGCAGTGGTGGCTCTCGAACCGGCAATGGGTCATGGGCAGATCCCTCTCCATTCCCCAGCCAGAGCACACAGTTGTGACGGACGCGTCCCTTCTGGGATGGGGCGGTCACATGGGAGAGGCGGAGATCAGAGGCCTCTGGTCTCCGGCGGAGTCCCGGCTCCATATCAACCTTGAGCTCCGGGCGATCCGACTTGCACTCAAGGCATTCCTTCCCTCTGTCAAAGGGAAGGTAGTGCAGGTGTTCACGGGCAACACCACCGCCATGTGGTATTGCAACAAACAAGGCGGGGTGGGGTCGTGGACCATTTGTCTGGAGGCTCTGCGCCTCTGGACATGGCTGGAACATCAGGGCATGTTCCTGATGGTTCAACACCTGGCAGGTTCCCTGAACGCCAGGGCGGACGAACCTCAGCCGCAGGTGCATGATGGATCACGAATGGCGTCTTCAATCGGAAGTGGCGCAAGGACTCTTTCTACAGTGTGGAGAGCCTTGGTTAGATCTATTCGCCACCGAAGAGAACGCGCAATGTCATCAGTTCTGCGCATTGGAATTTCCAAGGCGGCACTCGCTCGGCGACGCTTTTCGTCGCGAGTGGAGTTGCGGTCTGTTGTACGCCTTTCCGCCTATACCACTTCTACCCAGAGTGTTGAAGAAGATTCGGCACGACCGGGCCCAAGTCATTCTTGTGGCTCCGGACTGGGCTAGAAAAGTTTGGTATCCCGAGCTACTCAGTATGAGCGTAGATCCCCCGATCCGTCTGCCTCTTCGGGAGGATCTTCTGTCGCAGCAGCAGTGGACGGTCCTCCAACCGAACCTGTCCAGCCTCCACCTGCTTGCGTGGAGATTGAGCGGCGGCAGTTGATTCCTTTCGTCTTGCCTCCCGAAGTTTGTGATGTGATTCTGGCAGCCAGGCGTCCCTCCACTAAGGTGGTATACGCCTGCACGTGGACCAAGTTTGTGGCATGGTGCACAGCAAAGGCTGTGAATCCCCTTTCTGCCCCTCTTTCTGAGGTTCTTCTGTTCCTTCTTTCCCTGGCCCAACAGGGTTCTGCCCTGGGTACCATCAAGGGCTATCTTTGTGCCATCTCGGCCTTCCTCAGGCTTCCTGATCAGCCCTCCCTTTTCAAGTCCCCTGTTGTTAACCGGTTTCTAAAAGGCATTACACACCTCTTCCCTCCTGTTCCGTTTGTGATGCCTCAGTGGGACTTGAACTTGGTTCTTACCTTTCTTATGTGCGCTCCCTTTGAGCCTCTACATAACTGTCCTCTTCGTCTTCTGACTCTGAAGACAGCCTTTCTGGTGGCCATCACCTCCGCTCGGCGGGTGAGTGAGCTCCAGGCTCTTTCATGCAAACCTCCCTTTCTGTCTGTCCATCCAGACAAGGTTGTTCTTAGGACGCGTCCGTCCTTCTTGCCAAAGGTGGTTACTGCCTTCCACATTGGGCAGACCATCACTTTGCCCACCTTCTTTTCGCCTCTGCATCCTTCCAGAGAGGAAGAGAGGCTCCACCGTCTGGACCCAAAACGTGCGCTTTCTTTTTATATCAACCGCACACAACACTTCCGGGTGGATGACCAGCTCTTTGTTGGCTACGTGGGCGCCAAAAAGGTCGGGCGGTGCACAAGAGAACCATCTCCCGCTGGGTAACCTTGTGTATCAAAGCCTGCTATTCTTTGGCTAAGAAGGAGCCTCCTGTTGGGCTGCGTGCCCATTCCACCAGGGCAACGGCTGCTACCACGGCCTTAGGCCGCGGTGTTCCGCTGCAGGATATCTGTCAGGCAGCTACGTGGGCCTCGCTGCACACATTTACCAAGCATTACTGCCTTGACAGTCAGGTCCGGAGGGACGGCTTCTTTGGCCGTTCTGTCCTCCGGGACTTCCTTGTCTGATCTTTGTTCGCAGACCCACCTGGGTATTGCTGGGGTATCTATTCTAAGGTAAGGAATCTGTCACTGACGTGTCTCTTTCAGATGCACAAGTTACTAACTTGTGTAACGATATATCTGTAAGAGACAGTAGTTAGTGACAGATTCCTTACCGCCCCACCCATCCTCCCCGTTCTGCGAACTGATTTCTAGGGTTAAGGACATCCCTTTCAGGGCCCTAGTATTTTTCAGACACCTATGTCCGCTTCTTGCATGGCGCTGCGTTCCTGGCGCGGAAAGTCGTGTACAGAACTGACGTCAGCGCGCAGGGGCGGCGTCTAAGTACTGCCCGCGACGTCATCCCGGCGATCACGACGCCGACGACTGACGCGGAGCCGCACGACGCCGCCTACCGACGCGCAAGGGTACTGCTACGCAAAAACTTTCCGGATCCAGCCTGACGCCTGGGGATATTCTAAGGTAAGTAATCTGTCACTAACTACTGTCTCTTACAGATATATCGTTACACAAGTTAGTAACTTGTGCTTCTGTGAACATTCAAACTATACACACCCATTGACCACATTTAAAGTGTTTATTTCATGAATGCAAGAACGTTTTTACCATTTATTAAGGTAGATGTATGCCAAGTATATAATATGTGCGTTTCGAAATGAAACAGATTTGAGAAATTTGTACTTCATGGTGATTTATAAAGGAGTTTAAATTTACTGAGCACACTGCTACCAATGATGTCCTGACACTTGGACTCACCGTCTAACAGTGAAGACTTTAAATTTCTCTAGTATTGGAACTTCCATAGACTCACATATTTGAATCATTCCCTTCAGTTTTGTAACATATCCTAGTCATTTTGAAAAAAGAGACCAGACTTAGGTTTGAGCCAATCAGCATGCCCTGCCTTCTAGAACACTCCTGTGAGATTCATGTGCTAGAGAGTCTCTACTGAACTCTGCTCAGTTATACCTGTTATGCTCTACTCCAAGGAATTCCAAACCTTCTTTTTACCTCAGACATATACAGATTCATCATTCATAACAGTTGGTCTGTATTTCTTGACTTCAATTCTGGCTTCATCTGTCAGATAAAGAAGAGTCTTTTCAGGGCCTGTTCTACCGGCGGCAAGAAAAGGCTCCGTTCTGATGATCCACATCAGGACTGTATATATTGCCTTAATCTAGAGCATAAGGCAAAAGAATGGAAGGTATGTTGTACATTTCTACAAAAACTCAGACGGACCGTGAAGGGAGGCTGCTGATATGGCTCCAAAGACTTAAAACAAGGAAGAAGCTGGTATCTGATGAGTGAGGACTCTTCATCCTCCTCAAGAAGGTCACAAAAGTGGGAGAAATCATCTCATTCTTACTCTTCTCTGAAGCAGCCTAAAGCCTACAAAAAGACCACTCCTGGGTCTTACAGAGGGCGATGTCCTTCAAAATCTCCTTGGGAAAGTGAAGTTTCTACTAGGCGAAAGGAGAAAAATGAACCATCTGTCTCCTCAAAAAGAACCGAAAAAGCTAGGTCTGAACCGCCTACACCACCTCCTAAAGTCTTTCTCCTTCAAGAAACTCATCTGCTCTATCTACTGACAGATCGTCGACGAGCGCCTCTGTCGATGAAAATCTTGTGTTCTGCGCTGTCTACGAAGACCTACACGGCGGCATCTACTACAGCTGCCACAAGCACCATCTCCATGCTGACTACAACTTCATCTTTCTTTCGTTGACCACTGCGAAGACTGTTCCTCCGTCTGATGACGGCTTTGCCATCGAAGTCTCTCCCGTCAGCTGAAGACACTGCTCTTTTGACGTTGTTGCTACCATTCTCGATGACCCCATCGACGAGAGGAAAAACTCAAAACCAAGAGACAATTATACATTTACCTCCTGCACGTACCTCTCCAAGCAGGGGATCACCATTGCTGCCAGCCCACCTGTTGGAGGAAGAAGATTCAGATGAGGATGGGCCAGGACTACGATGAGGGTGAATATGAGGAGCATGGGTATTGCGCCCCTCAAGACCAATATTACCAACAATACCAAGAGGAAATGGTGTGTTTGCCTTCATTGGTTACAGACCTGTAATTCATGCTCTCATACTACAGAAAGCATTTTCGTCCTACTTCATCTACTACTGTACAAGCTTCATCACCTGTAAGGTTTCCATTGGGCAGCCATCTAACCCTCAGCATATGTCATTGTTACTGCCTACGTCGGTAAGACATACTCCACAAACCGTTCTCCTGCAAGACCCAGTGTCTTCCGATCACAAAAGAAGAGGGGGAACTCTGCGACCCCCACATGGAATGGGATGACTATCTATTGCGTACACTATCTTTTCCATCACCAACTCCAGTGGATTCCCCACTTGAAGACATTGGGGGATTCCATAACCTGCTAGATAGAGCAGCAAATGGGTTAAATCTGCCAATGCTCACTACGCAGACGGACTGCTTTCGGTATGATTTCAAGGAGCCCTTTCGCAAGTGTGTGTGAGCTATGCCCATTGTGAGCTACATATGGGAGGATGGCTTGAAAGTAATGAAGTGTCCAGCAACGATGACTGCAGTTCTACCGCACTTGGATAAAAAGCACAAGGCTCCAGAGGATGCTCTGGCATGTCTCACTGGTCACCCAAAGCCTGATTCAATTATCACACAAACAGCCAACGGCAGATCGAAGAATCCCTCTGCGCCAATTTCAGCACCTCTGGAAAAGTAGGGTAGGTACGTTGATAATATTGGTAAGCGCTTTTCATCCATGTTAGTGCTTACAGTAAGGGCGGTGAATTCCCTGGCAGTTCTCGGATGATGTGATCGCCAAATGTATTCCGATATTGCTCCATATCTGGACCAGCTCCTGGAGGACGTCAAAACAGAGGCCAAAAAGGTCGTACAGGAACAAGAGAGCACATCATCGGATGTGATAGATTGTGCTATGGACATTGCCACTACTGTGTTCAGACAACTTGCAGGATCTGCTCTGTTAAGGAGGCAGCTCTGGCTCAAACCTACCATTTTTAGGCCGGAGGTCCAGAACACGATCTTGGATCTGCCATTCGATGGTGAAGCCCTTATCGGCAAGCATATTGATGAAGCCCTACAAACAAAACGGACCCTGACACAATGAAATCATTGGGCAACCTTCATTATCGTATGTTGCCCTTTCGAGGTGCTAGGGTAAGAGGACTTCTCTCCTACAGAGTAGGTTACCAACAATATTGTTACCCCTCATATTCATCTGCCTCTCAGCAGTTTCGTCCCCAGTACTCAACGGCAGCCATCACAAACTACCTACAATAGGCCAACGCCAAAAGGCAGAGCGGGTGCCAGGGGAAAGACACTGGCCGATGCCATTGACCACTTACAGGCTCCGGCTACTCCCCTTTTCTCTTTCAGGCTATGAGAAACAATTTCCAACTATATTCAATGCTGGCAAGACCTAACGACAGACCAATGGGTCTTAAACCTTGTTCAATTTGGCCATACATTAGAATTCATCCAGCCCCCACCACCAACCCCAGCTCAAACATCCATTCAGAAACATCTACACCAAGTTGGAGGTCAAAACCATGCCCAAGAAGGGGGCATTAGAAAGAGTTCCTACCTCACAACAAGGAAAGGGATTCTATTCTTGTTTCTCCTTGGTCTGCAAGAATTTAAAGGAGTGGCGACCAATTCTAGACCTGAGCAGTCTCAGCACCTATCTCAAAAACAGTAATTTTGCATACTAACATTGCAGGATATTCTGCTACTCCTAAACAAGGGAGATTATATGTCTGCCCTCGACCTCCAGGATGTGTATTTTCACATCCCCATAGACCCACCACACTGGAAATTCCTAAGATTCAATGTAGCCGGCAGCCATTACCAGTTCCGGGTTCTTCCTTTGGCCTGAAGTCTGTCCCTCGAATATTCACAGTGTGTCTGGCACCTGTGGCAGCCTTCCTGAGGAAACAAAAACACCAAGTTTTCACGTATTTAGACAATTGGTTAGTGAAGGCACCTTCAAGTCAGGCTGCCCAGAGATCCACAACCACCTGCACAACCCTATTCCGCGAGCTGGGCCTCACAGTGAATCTGGAAAAGTCAGTTCTCTACCCATCAAGAAACTGAGTTCTTCAGAGCAATACTTGATGCCACTCTCAGCAAAGCATACCCCACATCAGAGAGGCAATTAAAGCGAACGTCCTTAGCAAAATCGGTACAAAGAAAAGGGTCTTTCAGTCGCCAATACAAGTCCCTCTTGGGTATGAAGTCATCATGCATCCCTCTTGTTTCATTCTGCTCTCTACAAATGTGTTGACTCCAGGAAGAACTCAACAGACAATGGGTATAGGCAGCGAGGTCTTTCGATGACCTCATCAAAGTGACTCTGGCCATAGTTCAAGCCCTATCCTGGTGGACGCAACAAGCGAATCTGTCAGTCGGCCTTTCGTTCCCAAGTCCAGCTTCTTCATAACCATAACCACCGACACCTCCCTAGATGAATGGGGGGTGTACCTTCAAGACCTGCAGGTCAGCGCCAGGTGGCAAATGTCTCATCAGCATTTCCATATCCATTTCCTTGATCTCAGGGCAGTGCACTTAGCCTTAGAGGCTTTTCTTCCAAGGATGAGAAACTGTGCAGTCCTCATCCGAACAGACAATATGACCACAATGCACTACATCAACAAGCAGGGCGGTACAAGATCACATCTCCTGTTCCATGAGGCGCGCAGAGCATGTGGGAATGGTCCACACGGAGTGGATCTATGAGCAGAACATGTCCTAGGAAAGCAGAGCACAATAGTGGACGCTCTCAGCAGGCTGAGGACCTCTTTCCACGTGTGGGAAATGGATCAGAAAATATTCAACAACATCTTCTCTCAGTGGGGCAAACCAGATCTCAACCTCTTTGCAACCCCCAGCACCGGAAATGCCGGTTTTTCGCAAGCTGGCATCCCCATCAGGGATCATGGGGTGGTGTTAGAGGGAACGTTTGTGGTTGGCCACACTCTTCTGTTTACCTCTCTCCTCTCAGAGTCTCTTTCACACTCTTCTGTGTCACTTGGCAAGAAAGAACCATGTGTTAAAATATCATAGTTTATTAAACAATTCAAAAGCATAAAAGAAAATACTTCAATTTAAGTGTTGCCCATCAACATATGGGTAAGATCAGAAATGACTGCATCAACAATGTTAGAGATCAATTGGTTCAATTCAAACAGAAATGTATATCTATAAATTAATCCATGAGCAGCCGATCAAGGGGCAGCCCTGAATTCAAGAGTGATACAAATGATAGCATTCAGAGGACAAGCTTCTTGTTGAGATAAAATAACAATATTCAAGTCTACACATTTAAACTGAAATAAATGCAATTGCTTGGGTACAGATGACCTGAAGTAAATAATCTGTCAAAGCCAAAAGGCAGAATTATTGAGTCAGATAGTCTGACACAGTCAATAGGCAAAATTATTAAGTCAGATAGACTGACAAAGTCAATGGGCAAAATCTGACAAAGTCAATAGGCAAAATTATTAAGTCAGATAGACTGACAAAGTCAATAGGCAAAATCTGACAAAGCCAATAGGCAAAATTATTAAGTCAGATAGACTGACAAAGTCAATAGGCAGAATTATTAAGTAGGAGCATTATCACCTTGGCAATAGGAGCTCTGGGCCCAGTCAGGAGAACGATTGATCAGTCGGGAACCCTCACACGGCACCTGGGTGCTGGTTTGAAGAGAATTCGATGCCACACCCTGGGTGCAGCTGTTATATATGCTTGAATGCAGAAGTTTTACCCTTTCTGACGTATGTCCTGACGCAGCCCTTGACCGCCCTCCTGTAACTATGGAAAATTCCACCCATGGGACTGAGAAGTGGTATCATGGTGAAATTAGGGGCTTTTGACAGGTGGTCAGTGCTCCTGACCGCAAAAAGTAAACAAAGGATAATTTTTACCATAAAAAAGCTCAGAGTTAATATTTTAATACATTAATTCTTCGTCACGTAGCCGTCTGTCTCAGTTTCGCTTAAGCAAGCGCGGAAAGTTTCATAACTAAATATTGCACATGTACTTGTGAAACCGCCAGATGTCCCAGAAATGTCGTATGCGTGTGGGCTAATCTAATTCTCGTAACTGTGGAAATTTACAAAGGGGGGAGAGTTTGTCGCGGAGGATGGCGTAGGCCTCTGCTGTCAGGTTACTGAAGTCTATGAGATCAGTTTATAATATTAAGAAAAATGACAATAGGATACCCTGTCTTTTATTGGGCCTATACATATTTCTGACAAAGGTATGGTTGGTCCTGTATGTAGGTCTGTGAGAAGGTGAACTTGGGCCTCTGTGTGAATTTGCAAGAAAGTGAAGGACCGTGGACAACTTAAAGACCCTTTATCTAGGCCTCAGTGGTGGGGCTTATCTAGGGATGCCAGGTTTGAAGGGTATTGCAGAATGGGGTGTGGGTTTCTGTTAGATGGTAAAACGGGACCCTCCTACACATCCCTTCTCTTGTTCATTATTGAACACTTCTGTGACACAGTACTTTGCTGGACCCTCAGGGGCTTGGTGCATACCGAGTGGGTCACTAATATACATGCATGCTGTCTGTGGTGACAATTCGGGTGTTATAGTAACGTATTCTCCCCCATCCTCGGGAGCTAACTCATCATACCCGTTAATGTCATGCTCCTCCCTTAAGGCGTATCTAGGTGGTGGTACCGGTGGAGCTGTAGGTGTGTTTGAAGAGGCATGAGGGGCAGGTTGTTCTAAGAGTTGCACATGGATCTGCCCATTCCCATCCCCGGGAGCACGGTCCATGTCCTGATACTGTGCATTGTTATTAATTCCAGTGTGAACGTAATTCATTCCTACTGCTTTGGTGCTGCATCTGTTGACACATTTAATTACTAGCTGTGCACCGCAACACATTACCAGGACAACACAACAAATAGGTAGCACAATTTTCAAGATAGCAGATAGCCATGAAGGCATCCAGTTCAAGTTGAACCAGTCCGTGATAGGATCTGCAGCGGCACCGCTTTCGTCACGCATCTTTTTTCCCAGGTTGCCCAAGTCCTCAATGGCCTTAGCGAGCGACCCGTTTGTGGCATCATTAGCCGGTATGAAAGTGCAGCAGCTCTTTCCAAGGGCACTGCATACACCACCCTGCATAGCTGTGAGTTGATCTAGAACATATCTATGCTCTAGAACCATAAGCCTTAAAGGCCTTAACTCTTCCTGTATGGCGTTGAACCCATCTCGGGTGTTATTTATCAGAGTCATTAGTTCGTATCGGGTGACCTGTAGCCACCGGGCATTAGCTGATGTTTGCCAAATGGGCCACAGGCCTCCAAAGAATTCCTGGGCACCATTGAACAGGCGAAATTCTTCAGGAATTTCGGCGAAGGCATCGTTAGCGAAGTATTGAGCCTTCCTTCGGTGCCGGTGAAGCAGGGTGACGTCATTTGTCATGGGGTGCTCAAACACTTGAGAGATGTTGGATGCCGGGACAACGAGATGCAGCTCGTGCATGGTAACCATGGTGCATAGGCCCTTCCATCGAGGAGGCAACTGGGGGTAGATGCGTTCTCCGCATGCCCAAAAGATGTCCATGAGGCTGGCGGTGCCGTCTTGGAGGTCCAAATTAAAAATTGTTGTGTTACAGTTTGTGTTGCTGCCCACAGGGCGAGTACCGTTACCTAGGAAGCAAAGAAGAGGATGTTTTAGTTTATATGCTCTCTTCCATTTGTAAGCTGTTCCCTTCCCAAAGGTGTACCGTCTAGTTTCCTCTGCCCACACCTCCTCACACTGAGTCTCAACATCCCAATCAATATTCTGTTGATATTCTGTTTTTGCAAAGGGTTCTCCCAAGGAAGCTGCCTTACATACCAGGGCGTCTGGGCCATGCCATTTGTTATCAAAATACACATGGGCCTGCAAGAGCAGCACAGACCTATATTGACATGGACAGTTGGCAACGTGTGAACTGTTATTTTCGTGTATCGGGGGTTTGTTATGGAGTTGTTTGTTTATTGTCTCCTTACATAGTGCCGGGGGGATGTGAACATAAAAACCCTGATGCTTTGAATTCATGCTCATGAGTTATGAGCGGTGTCTCCCATCTAGGTGATTCCCATCTATACAAATTCTCATTTTCTGTCTCGAATTGCAATGCATTAGTGACAACCATGTGTGTTAGATAGTTAGAATCCCACGCGGTGGTGTTTACAAACACAGTGTCTATCTCTGCTGAGAAAAGCTGTATTTGGCCGTAGATACGGCAAAGAAACAAATGGAGGAGGCATTTGGCCGTTGGGGGTGGTATTTCTTGTGGGAACACCATTTTGTCTGCGCCAACTGCATGCGGGATGTGTGAGCACACAAAGCATGCTTCTTTTGTTACCTTTTTCCCTATTTGAAACATGTGCCGGTACCACATGTTATCTAGCAGGGCACTATGGGCTTCATTTTCGTTATTAGGTGTGTCAGGACGTATGGAGTGGAAATCAGGTCTGGGATGTTGGCGTGCAACGTGGACCATAGTGTCCTGGAGAGCGGTGGCCAAATCTTGTTTGTCATTATCTTTTGTTGGTCTATGACTCCTCCAGAACCTTGGTCTACCTCTTCTAAATCTGCGAATGTTGCGGGAGTTGGGACTGCGGTTCACTGGGGGACCTACTGTAATCTCTAGGAGCCTATCCCACGGAGTAGTAGTAATACTTGGGTCTGTGAAAGTAGCTATGCGTGTGGGGTGTGTACTAGTGTGTGCACTATCAGTGGTATGCTGTGGAAGTGATGAATCTTCAGTGTGGGGCGGGAAGTGTTTGTGTGCAGTTGTATTTTCTGGCACAACTGGTTGTTTTGAGAATGGTACAATAATTTTAGCAGACAAATGTGGCTTAAAAGTTGCAACATAAAACAAGTACCAATTAAGTGCGGCCAACGTTATAGTGGAAAAAAGGCAAAATGTTAAGACAAGTGAAATACATAACTTTGCATTCCCACTCAGGTCCTCGATATTATGCTCATGGCGGTTATTATCTTCGTCATCAAAGGAGGATGGAAACCCGCTGTCCTCGTGGAGCTGTACCAAGGGTATGTCCTGTCCCTCCTCTAGTCGATTGGCGGAGGTGGTGCGGGGTCCAAGCGGACGTGACTGCGATGGATCCATGCTTTTCTTTCAGCTATTCGTACTGCAGTTGGTGACGAGTCGACCACCTGGAATGGGCCCTCGAATTTAGGGTCCCTCCAGCGTCTGACGTTTTTCCGGATGAAGATCTGCGTCCCGGGACAGATTGGTGGGAGCTCAGGATCGGTGGGGCCCTTCCCCTTTCTCTTGGATATCTGGATAGAAAGGAACTGCGCTGCGCTGGTTAGTTGGCACAGATAGTGGTAAAGTTCTGCCTTAACTATCTCAGATGATGACTCACTATCTGATTTGGGGCGTGTGGATGGAACTGTTACATTTATGGATCGTCCAGTGACAAGCTGGTGGGGTGTGAGGTGATGATCCGAACTTGGGGAGTTTCTTAATGCAAACAGTGCTATGGGCAGGCAATAAAGCCATTTCTTTCCTATTGTGGCACTTATTTTACTTATTTTGTTTTTGAGCAAGCCGTTAAGGCGCTCACAAATGCCGTTGCTTTGTGGGTGGTAAGCTGAGGTCAGCTTGTGTTTGATGCCTAGCATTGTGGTCAGGAAGGAAAAGATGGCATTTGAAAAATGACTGCCGTTATCGGTCCGGATGGAGTCTGGGATGCCCCAGCGAGGAATGACATCACGTAATAGAAATGTGGCAGCTGCTTTGGCATCGCAGTGGACGCAAGGTCCACTTTCGATCCAGCGTGAGAATGGACATACTACCACAATGAGATAGCGATAGTTTTGGCAGCGATCGATCATATCGACATAGTCAATGTGTAACTCTTTGAAGGGGCCTGATGGTCTAGGAATTGTAGAGACAACAGTTTTGAGCGTAGGGGCTGGGGAGTATTGTTGGCAAATGAGACATTTATTAACATACAATTGTATCTGTTCATAGGCATTGGGGATGAACCAGTCTGTTTGTAAGGTGACAGACATATTGTCTCGGGTGACATGTGTGGGAAGGTGGAGTTGATCTAATGCCACTTGTAACAAAGCCTGTGGCATCACAGGTTTCCCTGTTACTGTTTGTCTGTATACGAAGTCGGCGGAGTCCTGCTGTACTCCCTCTTCTTCCATAACTCTTTCTCTTGATCTGGTGCACTTTCTTGCATTTCTCTGAGGTGTAGTTGTGCAGTATGATCGTATTGTCGCGTTTTGTCAATATCAAATGGTGTTGGTAATTGGGATGGTGTGTCTGAACTGTGTTCACTGCTGGTGTCGTGCTCTGTCGGAGGTACTGTTTGGGACAAAAAGATAGGTGCAAGTTGGACTTCCGGTGCTGTTTGGATTGATGGGCCTGCTACTGAGGGGCCTCTGGCTGCAGCTTTAGCTGCCCAATCAGCCAGAGCGTTACCTCTGGAGACAAAATCTTGGCCATTAGTGTGCGCTGTGCATTTTACTACGGCTACTTCAGCTGGTAGTGTAAGGGCCTCAATAAGTTCTTCAAGTAACATTTTGTGAATGACAGGTGTACCATCTGATTTAAGGAAGCCGCGCCTTCTCCAGCGGAGGATGCTGGAGTGAGTTGTTGTAGTGACATATGCAGAATCTGAATAAATTGTAACGCGGTCCTCAGCTCCAATGTTTAGGGCAGCTATGAGTGCTACCAGTTCTGCTGCCTGGGCAGAATAATGTGATGGGAGTGTAAGCTGCTGCACGATGTCTAAGGAATCAGAGGAGTCATTTTGCTGTGCTTTAACTACTGCTGCTCCTGTGTATCTTATGCCTGTTTCTTGATCAATGGTAGAGGAACCATCAACAAAGTATACAGTACTATTTGGTAAGGGATCTTCTTTTGCTGCTCCTGACTCATCTGGTGAATAAGTGGCACAATCATGGTTGTCATCATCTGAGGTGACAATTGGATGGGCAAAAAATGTGGCGGGGTTTACGGTGTGACATTTGACAATTTTCAGAGAAGGTAATGACAGTATGACTTCGTAGCCTGACACTCTTTGCGTTGTCAGTGTTGTTTTAGCTTTCTGTATTATTGCAAAAACAGCATGTTCAGTGTACATTGTTAGTGGGGAACCCATTACAATGGGGGTACTTTTTCAACAGCAAATGCTGCGGCAGCAAGGGCCTGTTCGCAAGGGTAATGGCCTTTCATGACAGAGTCCAGCATTCCGCTGAAATAAGCAATTGGCTTATGGCCCATGGGGTATTTTTGAGTGAGTACTGCTGTCATGACTAACCCATCACAGTGAGTGAAGAGGTAGAATTCTTTTGTGTAATCAGGTGATCCTAACACTGGTGCATTTGTTATCTCATCTTTGAGCTGGGTGTAGGCTGTTCTCATTTCAGGTGTCCATTCAATTTTATTATGTCTGTCTTTGCCCATTTTCACAGCTTTCAGCAATGGGGCAGTTATTGTTGCGAAATCAAAAACCCATTGGCGGACATAATTAACCAAGCCGAGGAATTTTTGCATGTCTTTAACTGTCTGGGGTTCAGGAGTGCCTTTTATTGCCTCAACTCGACCTGGAGTCACTCGCCTGCCTGATGCAGACAGTAGCTGTCCTAGGTAGTGTACCTCTTCCTGACAATACTGTACTTTTTGTTTGTCAACTTTATATCCTCTTTGTGCCAGCGTGGTGAGCAAGAGGATGGTGTCTTTCCTACATTGTTGTTCGGTGGGGCTGCAAAGCAGTATGTCATCGACATATTGCAGTAAGGTGCTGTCACATTGGAAATTGGACAAGTCTTCTTTGACGACCCTGTTAAAAACACTAGGGGACTCACAGTACCCTTGAGCTAACCTTGTGTATGAAAATTGCACATTTCTGAATGAGAACGCCAGGAGGTATTGACTATCTGGGTGCAAAGGAATGCTGAAAAAGGCATTTTTCAGGTCGATGACAGAAAAGTACTGTGCATCCGGGGGGACATTGGTGAGAATGACAGAGGGGTCTGGGACAATAGGGAATTCTGGTATAACTATGCTGTTAATTGCGCGAAGATCGTGTATCAAACGCCATTGATTTGTTTTCCCCTTCCTCACAGGGAAAAGGGCTGTGTTACACGGAGAGATACAAGGATAAATTACTCCCTGTTCTAGTAAGGCCTGTATAGTGGGGGCTATGCCCTCCTCTGCTGCTTTAGACAAGGGGTACTGTTTTATTCTGGGCAGGATAGCACCTTGTTTGAGTGTTATCTTAAATGGCCTGGCAGATCTAATAAGGCCCACATCATTTGGGCCTGTTGTCCAAAGATGTGCTGGTACCTGAGCCAAATCAGCTTCTCGCACAGAATCATAGTCAGGGGTGATCGTTGGTGTTCTAATTTCCACTATCACTGAGACGGGCACATTGTTATCATAGATAATCTCGGTTTTAGAATATTCCTCAGGGGATCCAAATAGCTGAGCATCTGAAATGTGTCTGACCAATCCTTCCTGTTCAAGGAAGATGACACAAGCCCATGTGTGAGCATTGTCATCGCATGCCAGGAAAGCACCATAGGTGGGTGTTATTTCAAGGGCGCAGATGTCAAAAATCAAGTTTTTATCTAACGCCGGGGAGTCTGGAACTTGGGGTCTAAAGAGAAATTCTTTTGGTAGCTGAACTGTGCGACCTTGTAATTCGGGAGTGGTGGCGACAATTGTGTGAACAGCTGCAGAGAAGGCCTGCTCATTCACTGGGCGTGCTCTGACTTGGCTATCTAAGGAAGACTGTGCAGTGACTGCCATCATCCTAGTTAGTGGAGTACCTGGAATGGAGCAAATCATTGTTCCATTGTCATCAAAGTGGATGGTCATGTTTAGTTTGGCCATGAGGTCGCGTCCTAAAAGATTGACTGGGGAGCTGGGTGAATAGAGCAGAGGCTGCTCCACTGTATGGCCTCCTATCTCCATTGAAACTGGCTTGGTGAAGGGGACCCTTGCTATTGCCCCAGAAAATCCCTGTGTGTCCGCTGTTTTGTTTGAAATGGGCAGAGGGCCACCTGTAATGCAGGAGTATGTGGCACCTGTGTCAACAAGAAAACTGTATATTTTGTTATTTATCATAACACTTGCAATAGGGTCCTCTTCAGTATTGCTTGTGCATGACAAAATTGGGCACACAAGAGTTGTCTGTGGGCTGTCCTAGCCAGTGTATTCTCCATGCTGATATTGCTGGATGGTGCCCTGAGTAAAGGGGTTGCTGGAGGCAACAATTGTTCCTCCTAGAGGTACATTGTTTTGTGTTTGGGGGACCATCTGGTAAGTAGCCTGTTGCTGTGGCTGTGATTGTTGCATTGGAATCTGCATTTGTTGGGCCGCTGGCTGAACCTGAAGCATTGGGGGCGCTTGGAGCTGCACTTGCTGTTGCTGTGTTGGTTGCACATATGAGTATAGTACTTGGGGCTGCTGGGGGGTTGCTGTGTGCGCTGTTGTTGTTGGAATGGTGCCTGTGCTTGGTAGCCAGGACGCATATATTGCTGACCCATATCGCGCTTTTTACTGTTACAGTCTCTCTGGATATGGCCTTGTTTCTGGCAATAGTAACAGATTATTGGTGGTGCCCCTTGTCCTGGCTGTTGTGGAAACCTTTGCTGTCCCATCCCTCGCCCCCTTCCTTGTCCACCCGTGTTCCAGTTCATGTTTGGTCTGTTATTGTAATAGGGCTGTATGTTGGTGCTGTACGCAGGTGGTGCTGGCATGTATTGTGTCATTGCCTGTTGTGGCTGCTGGACATACTGTATGGCTTGTTGGGGTTGAGCTTGTATGTACTGTACTGCAGGTGGTGCTTGTACCTGCTGAGGTGCAAGTTGGGCATTGCCTGCAAGAGCATTCATGGCAGCCTGAGGGAAGGATGTTACTGCTGTCATTTGAGTGACGGGTGCCGCGAGCATGACTGTGTCAACATTGTCTTTTTTCTTATTGAGTTTCTGCTGTACTAGTTTGGCAGCGGCATTCTCTATTGCTAGCTGTCTATTCTTCTCCTGTTCCTGTCTCTTTTTACAGTAATGTACAATGTGATCTTGTATCTCTGCCCATGGCTTGCATTCCATTGCTACAATGCCATCTAATTTCTCCTGTACTTCAGTTGGCAAACCTTTCTTTACTGTGTGGTAAAATAGTCTCCCATATCCTCCATTTGCGTCCCATCGTTGCCCTAACTCCTGGTACCATTTTTCTTTCATTCTAGAAAGATAGTTGGCAGGGTCTTCATTTGGTTGCATAGTCTGTGACAACAGAGCCCCAATGTCAGGAACATCAGGGAATTTCCTGCGCAACTCAGCCCATGCTACTGTTCTAATCTCGTTGAAGGAAACACCATCATGTTTGGTGTTTGTCTTGGTAAGATTTTTATGAATACGTATGAAAAGATCTTCTGCATCTTCTCCAATGAGGGAGATCAGCAAGCTTTTTACATCTCCTATTGCTATGTTGTTGCCCGTGGTGCAATTTTCAAAAGCTGCAATCCATTTTCCCGCACCCTCTGTGAGGGGTGGGAGCGCCTTTTTGACATTTTCTTTGTCTAATGTAGACCAGGGGATATAGATGGGGGGATCAATGATGTTTTTATAGATCAGTGGCATCTGGCGTGTTACCCCAGGGCGTTGCGCTGTGGGTCCTGTAGAATCATACTGGCGAGCATATCTCTGCCAGACTTTGAGGCTCTCCCTCATGTAGTCATAGTCCCAATCCTGATCTCCTAATCCTTTGAGGATGCATTCAACTGCTGTTGCCATGTCCTGAGGTTCAAAAGAGCCTTCCCTTGGCCAAGGGCGCATTTGTGGCGCCAAGGGCTCTGACCAACCTGCCAAATCGTCTGTAAAAGGGTTAACTGCATAATCTGAACCTTCCCCCAATGTCACTATCTCATTGGGAGTGAGGTCATTACTAGCTTTTGGTGGAAGGGGTCTACTGAGATACATCATGTTACGTCTATTTTTCATCCTAATGGTGCGTAAGGAAGCAGAGCCCGAGACGTCATATAGTATGTCGTCGGGGCGTCCATGTGTCCCCAAGACTTTAAGTCTCTGTGCCTCGGTGGTCCTTTCCTTTCTTCTTACCACTGGGTCATGTTCCTGCGGGTGTTCACAATATATTGGGATGTCACCAAACATTGGATTGTGGCCTTCTAGCACCCGTGGAGGTGTCTTTTCCCGCCCTAATGCTGTTGGGAATTGGAGGTCTTGGTGTATGTTAGTGAATGTTTGTGTCATTCCAGAGACGGCAGCGTCACGGTGGGAGGGGTGCTCATTAAAGCGATATTGTCTGCTCCCTTCCCCATTCCTACTGATATTTGTCTTTGGGTGGTGTTTCACGAGGCGGTGCAGCGTGGGTGAGGGTGATGTTGGGGTGTTGACCTTATGGAGCATGTCCACAACGCTTTTGTTCATGTTCTCTAATTTGAATGACAAGCGTCTTATGGAGTTCACCTGATCTGCGTGACTAGGTGATTGATGCATGTGTGACTGTTCTTCTTCAAGGTGCTGTGATGAAATACTTTCCAGGCTGGTGCTTTTGCTCAAGTCTGCATTTTGTCTATAATTGCCATACGCGGATGGAAGACCAGTGAGAGGAACACACTGTCTGTCTGTTATGTCCAGTGGTGGCGGGTCGGGGAACTCAATGAACTGTCGCTGCGGCTGCCATGAGGCCAGATCCTGGTACCTCGGCATGGGGGCAGCAGCCATGAAGGGCATGTTATTTTGCAATTGGGGGTGCGAATTTGAACCCAGGTGTGTATCGGTGTCGTGGAATGGGTTGGGGTCATGTTGTTGTTTAGTGTCCGTGTCACGGAAGGGGTTTGATTTAGAGGATTGTTTAGTGCTGAGATCATAGGTGACAATAACAGGTGAGCGCGAGGGACAGGGCAGGGCTTGAAAGACGGAGTCATGCGAGTGACGAGATGATGTCTGAGAGACAGAGTCAGAGCCTTCCTCATCGTCTCCACCTGGGCGGGGGTGTGCAGTATTGACTGTTGGTGTAAATTTTAGTGACAGTTGTGCATCTATAAGACCTGGGATACCAGATACTGCTGTGTCCCTTACTGTGTCGTTAGGGAGAGGCAAGTGCATGCTGCTCAGTTCCGTGAGGTGAGGGTATACATGCCCGGGGGGCATGGGTGGGGTCAGTGATCTGGTCATGTGGTGGTACGGGTGACTAGGTGACGTGTGGGAAGCCTGAAATTCCTCAACCTGTGTGACGTGTAATTCTGGGCCGAGGTGCGGTGAGGAAGATACCTCGGTGAGTAATGGCTGACAACCTGCAGCCGGGGAATTATTAGTGGTGACTGGTAGTTCCAGTTGCTCCTTGTTAGTGAGCTCGGTATACATACCGCTAAAGTGATAAGGTGGTGGGGGCGGAGCATTGGGTACAACCGGTGATGTGGGGTCAGAGTGTGTTCTAACCTTATCTTTAAAAATGCGCCAAAGGTCTAGAGTAGCCTTTCTCTTCTGTAGTTTAGTACCGGAGTACTTTGTATCTAGAAAGGTGGTGGCATGCTCCAATATTATAGGGTCAAAGCTTCCCTCTGACGGCCAAGGATGAGTCATTTTTGCCGTATGCTTATGAAGCTCACTGCAGTGCTTTAAGATATGGTGTTCCTGGCCTCCGAATGTTCTTGAAACATGTTGGAGTGGAGTCGCCATGTGGATATGCGTAATCCTAGGCGCTTTAGGCAAGGCCTAAATTACAGGAGCGCGTTTTCTCAGGTGCTAGGGACAATGTCTCTGATGAGTTCTTGCTGTACTGCCTGAATGACAATATCATATACCCCGTCCTGTAGGTCCCGCTCTTGTGCTGGAGTATAAAGGGGAAGCGAAGCTGGCCGTCGAAGCAGGCTTCAGCAATATAACTCTGGAGTGGGTGCCTTGGCCATGTGCTAGATAATATGGCAGTCAGTAGCGATCCATGGGGACGTATAATGAAGAAGATGTGAAAGTGGGTAGAAGTTTTATACACAGTAGAGCTCAAAATGCCATTCATGAATGTTGTTTTAAAAATACAATGTGTTTGAGGGTGAAGGTCAATTTTTGTTGGAAAGGGATGCACTTAGATGTCAGGTGAGTATTCAGCTGTAGGAGAGTGAGTGTCAAGGGTAGGGGTAGGGACGTCTTCTACTAGCTCCTCTCCTATGGCGCTAATAATAAAGTGACACAGTGCTTTCCTCAAGTCCTGTTCGTCTGGTCCGGTGTATATCCCGTTGGGGGAAAAATCAGGAAATTGGAGTTGGTCGTCAGAGAGAGATGCAATGATCTTGCTCTGCAGTGGGTTGCGGGGGTAGGATGAGGTTAAGGTAGTAGGTATCTCTAAGCCTGGTGCTATTAAACGAATACGTATGCAAATATAATGTGGTGTTTTATGAACAGAGGTACTCAGGATTCTGTTCATGGGGACTAATAATAATTGAAGAGACTAGAGTGTTTCCTAAAGTGTCAGTGCTTGCAATGTTTTTGTTCTTTGACCTTGGTGACGATAGGATGCGGAAAAGCTGGTGCAAGCGAAAGCGTTATCTGCTGTGCTTGAGTATAATCGATCCCTAGGGCTTGAAATATAGTGAGAAGGACAGTGTTTGCTAAAGGTGTGACGTAACAAAAAGACGATGGGTGACCAGTGGAGAGACCTACCACGTTGTTGTTCACTAAATACACGATGATGGGAGAGGCTGTAGTATCAGGGGATGGGTCATTCATTCCCTATAATGAGTGGAAGTGCGGAGATGGACAGGTCGGGGGATGAGCAGTGGGAACGTCAGGTGCAGGGTCCTGTAGGTCTACTGAGTAGTCCTGCAGGAGTGCCACAAGGAGTGGGGACTCATCAGCTGAAGACAATGGTTGAGGGTGAGCACTACTGGATGCTGATGCTGTGGGAGATGCAGGAGCGGAAAGACGAGGGAGTGTTGCTTCTTCAGAAAGTGCTGTAGAATGTGCGGAGTTAGACTCGTCGTCTGTGTAAATGACGGGGGGAGAATTAACAAAATAAACAGACGAACTTAATGAGGGTGGGGAGGATGAAGAGGAATTAGAGGAATGACCAGGCCACAGCAGATCCGGGCGGGTGGTATCTGGTGGAGGCAGTGACTGGGAGGAGACGTTGAATGAGGGCGGATAGTCTACGAGAGACAGAAGGGCAAGGCGTAGCTCAGTACTGGGGGTAAAGGTGATTCCTAAAGTATTCCATGCGGCTGCAAGAATGTCACTTTGATGGCGTGTAAGAGGGGTAAAGCGGTCCAGGGAGGTGTGATAGACAGCGGTGGCCGTACCACGGACTGAATGAATGAGAAGACTTATGATCTGTGGGGGGTCAAGGGACATAACGGGGGTAATAAAAAGGGGACAGTACAAGAGGAGTGGGGATACACCACCACCCCTCCTTTTGGCTGCCACTGGACGCAAGGCAAGAGGCAGACAAAATGTGTGAGAGACAGAAAAAAGGCGCAAAGTGCGTGCAATGAGGGCCGAAAAATAATGCAACTACTTAGCGGGATCACAGCTAAAATTAAAAGGCAAAGCAATCCAGACAACAGCTACTTAGCGCAGTCGCCGCTAAACCGGACCGAAGAAGGTGTGTGTGGGCAACTGAGCACCAAAGTAACTGGCAGTCTGCCACCTTGGCTAGGGATGGTAAAGGTGGCAGAACGGCAACAACTGGGGGGGGGCCTAGCGTGGAACAACAGGCAGAACTATCATCAAAAAGATGAGACACAAAAAACAGACACAACGAACAAAAAATAAACAAATATTAAATAAATGAAATGCATTTCTGAAGAAAAACGAAAACCATCAAAGCGAGGAAGAACAGAGTGCGAGGAAACAAAGAGAAAAGGCGGGGCTAGGGGGAGCTGCAGGGCAGCAGCGACCGTTCGACAGAGACTTCCTCTATCCGCGTTGGCAGAGAGCCGAAGAAGGCTGAAGGCACGACAGAAAGTGACAAACGATCTGAAACAGGAAGCTCCTCAATCCGGAGTGGCGCAGCTAACAAAGGAGAAAAGCGCCTACCAGAGACCGAAAAAAACTTAAAAGACAGAAAGAGAAGAGTACCCAAGCAGTGCAGGAAAGAGTCAGAACGGGACCAATCAGAGAGGGTGAAGAATGAATGTGTGAATACACCCATGAACACCACCTACAATGGTGGGCAGAGCACACCCCAAGAGGCATGCGGGACCCTAGAGGACCCGAGGGCAGGACAACAGTCACTGAAACCAAAGAACCTCAGAACCACAAATGCGTGACCACCGCATACCAGAATGTGGGCAGCCAGCCACGGAGAAACGCTCCAAATAAAACAAGCACACGACGCAAACCCCAAATATCAACCACTGATGGCAAAATCGAAAAAAAAAAAAACACACAAATTATGCGGTAAAGACCTCAAATGCAGGCATTAAGCAGCAGACCCATGCCATAAGCCGGCCAGCCACATAAGAGAGCTGGCACAGGACCCAAACAGCAAATAGCAACCACTAATGGCAAAACCGAAAGAAAAAACAAACATACAAATTATGTGGCAAATATCTCAAATGCACGTATTAAGCAGCAAACACATGCCAGAATTCGGCCAGTCACATAGGAAAGACTCGGCGCAGGACTCAAACCTCAAATAGCAACCACTAATGGCAAAACCGAAAGAAAAAACAAACATACAAATTATGCGGTAAATATCTCAAATGCATGTATTAAGCAGCAAACACATGCCAGAATTTGGCCAGTCACATAGGAGAGACACGGCGCAGGACTCAAACCTCAAGCCATTAAACAAAAACACACACACAAAGTATGCGGCAAAAACCTCAAAGAACAACAATAAAAACAATTTATATGGCAGAAAGACCACAACAGAATAATAAGAAAGGTGAAGAGACCCCACGCAGAACAAAGCAAAACGTGAAATAGGACAGCAGAGAGGGAAGGACCAAAAAGATGCCCCACAAAATGTGACCAGCCACAGAGGACGCCGTGGCAAGACAGCCAGCCACAGGGGAACAAGGGAGCAGACACAGGGGAAACCCCAGAGGACACGACAGCACGGACGGACCACCCCACAAGCCACAACCTGAGGTAAATTCAAGGAAGAAAAACAAAACCATCCCTGACTTACCCAGGCGGGCGGGGGCAGCGGAGCGTCCGAGGTGCAGCCTGGAGGGGAAACCCGTGCGTGTGTCCCGAGACCACACTGCGGATGACTCGCCGACCGAGACCCCGTTCGTGGTCGCCACTGTGTTAGAGGGAACGTTTGTGGTTGGCCACACTCTTCTGTTTACCTCTCTCCTCTCAGAGTCTCTTTCACACTCTTCTGTGTCACTTGGCAAGAAAGAACCATGTGTTAAAATATCATAGTTTATTAAACAATTCAAAAGCATAAAAGAAAATACTTCAATTTAAGTGTTGCCCATCAACATATGGGTAAGATCAGAAATGACTGCATCAACAATGTTAGAGATCAATTGGTTCAATTCAAACAGAAATGTATATCTATAAATTAATCCATGAGCAGCCGATCAAGGGGCAGCCCTGAATTCAAGAGTGATACAAATGATAGCATTCAGAGGACAAGCTTCTTGTTGAGATAAAATAACAATATTCAAGTCTACACATTTAAACTGAAATAAATGCAATTGCTTGGGTACAGATGACCTGAAGTAAATAATCTGTCAAAGCCAAAAGGCAGAATTATTGAGTCAGATAGTCTGACACAGTCAATAGGCAAAATTATTAAGTCAGATAGACTGACAAAGTCAATGGGCAAAATCTGACAAAGTCAATAGGCAAAATTATTAAGTCAGATAGACTGACAGTCAATAGGCAAAATCTGACAAAGCCAATAGGCAAAATTATTAAGTCAGATAGACTGACAAAGTCAATAGGCAGAATTATTAAGTAGGAGCATTATCACCTTGGCAATAGGAGCTCTGGGCCCAGTCAGGAGAACGATTGATCAGTCGGGAACCCTCACACGGCACCTGGGTGCTGGTTTGAAGAGAATTCGATGCCACACCCTGGGTGCAGCTGTTATATATGCTTGAATGCAGAAGGTTTACCCTTTCTGACGTATGTCCTGACGCAGCCCTTGACCGCCCTCCTGTAACTATGGAAAATTCCACCCATGGGACTGAGAAGTGGTATCATGGTGAAATTAGGGGCTTTTGACAGGTGGTCAGTGCTCCTGACCGCAAAAAGTAAACAAAGGATAATTTTTACCATAAAAAAGCTCAGAGTTAATATTTTAATACATTAATTCTTCGTCACGTAGCCGTCTGTCTCAGTTTCGCTTAAGCAAGCGCGGAAAGTTTCATAACTAAATATTGCACATGTACTTGTGAAACCGCCAGATGTCCCAGAAATGTCGTATGCGTGTGGGCTAATCTAATTCTCGTAACTGTGGAAATTTACAAAGGGGGGAGAGTTTGTCGCGGAGGATGGCGTAGGCCTCTGCTGTCAGGTTACTGAAGTCTATGAGATCAGTTTATAATATTAAGAAAAATGACAATAGGATACCCTGTCTTTTATTGGGCCTATACATATTTCTGACAAAGGTATGGTTGGTCCTGTATGTAGGTCTGTGAGAAGGTGAACTTGGGCCTCTGTGTGAATTTGCAAGAAAGTGAAGGACCGTGGACAACTTAAAGACCCTTTATCTAGGCCTCAGTGGTGGGGCTTATCTAGGGATGCCAGGTTTGAAGGGTATTGCAGAATGGGGTGTGGGTTTCTGTTAGATGGTAAAACGGGACCCTCCTACAGTGGAATACATTTTCGATGGCATGGTCCGGAATCTTTGCTTACACATTTCCTCCCATACCTCTCCTTCCAAGAGTCCTCAGGAAAATGAGGGCTGAACCATGCAGGATAATTCTCATTGCCCCAAGTGGCCACACCAGCATTGGTTTACGGAACTGCTTCTTCTCTCATCCAGTTGAAGACAATACTCTCTCTACTAACAATGAACCAGGGCCAAGTGTTGCATCCTGATCCCGGGTCTCTTCACTTATCGGCCGGGCTCCTGAGTACAATGAATTTGCCCATCTAAACATCTCACCAGACTGCGGGGACATACTGTCCAGAGCCTGTGTAGAAGGTACAAATAAAAACTTACGTCTTAAGTGGAAATTATTTTGCATATGGAGCCAACGTACATCAACTTTCTTCCTCGACTGAAGAGATCCTTCCATATCTTCTGCAGTTAGCACTCTCAAGATTAACTCTCACATCCATTAAGGTCCATTTGGCGGCCATATCCTGCTTCAGGCTATCACCCAAATCACCGTCATTATGGTCTGCCAGAATAGTGAAACAGTTCCTAAAAGGGTTATTTAGAGTTTATACACCAGTTAGGCACCCGCATCCCTTCTGGCAACTAAACATTGTGCTCTCACAGCTTATGAAGCATCCTTTTAAACCCATTCACAGAGCGGATATTACATTGTTTTCCTGGAAGGTGGCTCCCCTCATAGCTTTGACCTCTGCCAGAGTGTCGGTGAGATCCAGGCCCTCACCTTACAGGAGCCTTTCTTGCAATTTAGGGACAATAGGGTGGTTTTTCACACAAACCCCAAGTTCATTCCTAAAGTCCCTTCAGGATTTCATCTCCGTGAACCTATCATCCTGAAAACATTTTTTCCAGACCCTTCAATGACCGCTGAAAAGGGCACAGCATTCTTTAGACATCAAGAGGTGCCTGAAGTTCTAATTAAACAAAACGGTTTTGCAAGTCTAATCAATTGTTTGTCTTACAGCGCACCACAGGAAGGGTATCTGCTTTCGAAGCAGAGCATTGCAAGGTAAATATATCCAGTGCAATTCACTTCTGCCATCAAGTGGCTGGCAAACAGTTCGACATCAGTGTATGCTCACTCTACAAGAACTGTGTTCTTCAATGGTGTTTTTTGCTGGTGTCACTTAGAGATTTGCTGGGTGACTAATAACTGATCCAATGTGGACCACATGTCCCAGCATGCTTTAAAAATTAATCGCACTAAGCGTAGCCCACTGGGGGCGTATATATAAACAAAGCATGCAACTAATTGGAACTTTTGTGCCGTAGATCAAAGCTGCCTGTGAAGAAGAGGCTGGAGCCTCGAAACGCGTTGGCAAATAAAGACTTTTAACCTGGAACACAGATGCTGGTTTCCAAATTTGAATTAATACCTGAAGGTGTTCATTGGCTGTCGAGTGCATTCTCAAGCTTTCGGGCGTTTGTTGAATATATATATGTGTATATATGTTTGGCATTTACGTTAAAATGTGCTTAATCACTGCTATGTATTCTGATTCAAGCATGTGAATCTATGAAAGTTCCAATACTGGAGTAAGAACATAAGTTACTTATCTCTAACTGTAGTTCTCCAGTATTGGAATCTTTGGTAGATTCACGTGCGACCGACCCTCCTCCCCTGAGAATCTCACCTTCTCTCTCTTGCTCTCTTTTTCCCTCTTTGTGGTTGTATCTCCTACACTCGTGCTTTGAAAATAGGAGGCACTGGAGCTTCTCACAGAAGTGTTCTGCAGGGCATGCTGATTGGCTCAAATATAAGTTTTGTCTCTTTTTTCAAAATGACTAGGATATGTTTCAAAACTGAAGGGTCTAGGGCCTTTCTAGTCTAACATTGAATTGCTATTATACGGTACCGTGGGACTCCCATCTCGACGACGGGGAATGATTCAAGCATATGAATCTATGAAAATTCCAATGCTGGAAAACTACAGTTACAGGTGAGTAACTCATTTTCTTCTGAACTGATGAATTAGTTGCTCACTGCAAAATGATGGCAGATCTTGATTTAAGCACAAAAACAGGGGAAATGAGTTCAGAAAAACTGTCCCTGTATAAGATAAATGTGTTCACCGAAATAGGACGGCCTAAATTACAGAATTTTCAAATCCACCCATTGCAAATCTAAGTCTCTGTGGGTAGACAAGAAAACTATAGGCCAGCTGCATGTGTTGCTAAGAGAATCATAAGTATGGCTCTAAAATAAACTTTCTTGGCCACAGAGTCAGTGCAATTGTGCCAAATGAGAAAATATTTATAGTTTTTTTCCTCAGTCTTGATAATTGACCTGCCATATTTTTACTATCTGTTGCTTTAAGATTAAGGCAAGCCCAGGTTAATGTAATTTTCTAATTTAACATGGCTGAGATAGTTACTTGAATAACAAGTCTTTTACCATTCATGTGGAGACATAGTAGAATGTTCCTAAACTTTCCCAGGATGAAAGACTAAGTAGAGACCATCTTATTTAACTTTGGAGTAAAAGTTAAACTTGAATAATAGATAATCCCTCAGACTTGGACTGTTAATCTGCATAGATCCCATCAAGCAGAGATCCAGATAAATATGGGCCTGCATCACAGACACCCCCCCCCCCCCATATATTCAGAGTTTAATTTTAATATTTTAGCTGTAGCTGACATCCAGTTTACTACTGCTGTTAGGCATCCTTGGAAGTTAGAGACTGAAGAATCATCAAGAAACATCGAAAATTCACACCTTTTACACTTAAGACATTCCCTTAAGTCAATTTACCCCTTTTTGTAGCTCTGCCTAGTGGGGACTAATCTCTGGGAATGGCATTAGCCCATTCCCGGTTTGCAGTATCCTTCTCCCAATACCCATTGGGCATAGCCTGCAGCTGTGCTCATTGGGCAGTATGCACAGAACATGGTTTGTACCAGGTCCAAGAGTGGACCTGAGACACCGGGGAGGTACTCTTTGTAAAAGAGTCCCATGAAGAGCCTATAAATTTGGCGAGAGGATAAGGTGCTCTGAGCAGTATCTACAGCTGAAGAGGTTTGAGCGTGCCAGAAGCGTTGAAGGGTTGAAAGGGTTAGAGAGTAGAGTATGTTAAGAGGTTGATGAATTTGGTGAATGAGTGGAGGAAGGAGAGTGATGAGCACTCCTAATATTCAGTAATGCAAAGGGTTAAGGGGCAAGAGGAGACTGGGAGATAGGCTGTATAGCATGGGCTGAGGTGCGACTGATAAACACTGGATTTGGGGGTGCAAGAAATAAAGAAATACACCTCAAGGTCATGAAGAGTACAAAAGTGCTAAACGTTTTCATTGAAATCCATGTAAAAGAATGCTATGCTCCACCACTTTCAAAAGCCACCAGTCTCCACTGCTTCCAGTCTTCCATCTCAAGACGCACAAGCACCTTCTAGGAGGTAAGGGTTTCCTTCATTCACAACATTGGTCAACAGATCATCCTAGACTGCTAGATTTGATTTACAACTGGCATAGCCTCCAAGAGTACCTTTTCCTTGGACAAAATCTTCTGAACTTCAGTAAGAGGTACTACAATTTGTTTTTCAGAAGCTCTTCCTACTAATGGTGTAAGAATCACTCTTTGATTGCTCAGGTGAAGAGTTTCTACTAAATTAGCTTCTTTGTGGGGAACGAAGGGCAATAACCACCCCATTTTAGATCTGTTACATGTATCCGTTTGTCCTCTTCCTGAAGCTGAGAATAGTGCTGCATGTAGTGCACCATTATCAGCAGTGCTGTGTGCCAATTGGTTGTGCTCAGTGTTCCTCCCCTGGACTTACCTCCCTTTGTGTCCATATCACAGAAAACTGGCTTGTATTGGGGAATCAGCAGCATTAATTCACAATCCATTTCTGTAGTGTCAGGGCGTGCTCACCAAACATTTGACACTGCAGACAACCTCCTGTAGCCGAATAACCATTGATACTCTAAGATTGTGACTGTTTGATATGTACTCAGTTCTGGGAGATAGCAGAATGCTGCCTGGCTGTTGTCCTTCAGACAAAATTTTATCGAAGTTTCACTGCTAATTTAAAAGTAATTTCACTGAACCCCTGCCCAGAGAATACAGCTTATAGGGGTAATTCTGGATATGAAAGCGCCTTCCCTTCCTCAGTGACCCCCAGGAAGGATTTGAAGGATCTTTTACTAGTGTGTAGATTAATAATGTGCTTGTGGTTTCAGAGTTGATGGCCTTCAGACACAATGTTTCAAGCAGTCGCCATTCCTGGCTCCAGATCCGTTACTACAACTGGACGCAGATTGGGATCATGAAATGCTCTTATTCCAGTACTTAACCTTCTCTAGTCTTCCTTGAATTAGAGCCCACAGTCTTCCATATGGCTAGTTGGCTGGCAAGGCTGTAGATCTCTGGGAATGGATGTTTCTAAGTTTGGCTGGTAGACCCGTCTACAGGGATCTGTCCATGAACATTTTATTAGACATGTCAGGTGCATCACTCCATATAAATGTGTTAAAATTAAAACCAGTATTGACTCTATTGAAGATCATTTCTTGCAATAATTTGACTCGTATTCATGATAGTTAACCTGAGCAACACCATAGGCCATTTGAAAACAGGGCAACACCCACTCCCTTACTTTTCGTTGGCTAGCCGTGGACATTTAAGATTGGACCATCTGCCAGGTCATACTTCTACTGGTAGCCCACATTGCAGGGATGCTTTATATGGGCAGTCTGAGCTAAAGCCTTCTCATACCATGCAAGTGAGGGCTCAGCTAAGCAGTCCTCATGCATAGTTCAGTTTTAATGATTATTACTTTCATTGTCATGGAATCTCACATAATCCATGGTTTGCACCACATACACCTGAATATTTTTCAAGTGATTTATATCTCTGGGGGAGTGGGGGCGTAAGGCGGCTGTAGGCTGATCTTGTGTGACCCATTTGGATGTCCGAAAGTTTGTGGATGGGTTTTACAGTAGACCTGTGAAGACATCTCATCCAGAACCAAAATAGTTCCTATAGTTAGAGTACTTTTTTGCTTTTGGAAAACCACTCTCTGCAGTCTGCCTATAATTCAGAATAATGTACTGGAAGATGATGTAGAAACTCTGAATTTAGTTTAAAAATCTGCAAGGCTAAATTCTTTAAAAGGAACAAATGTTTTTTAAATGATCTTTAATTGTTTGATGTTTAGGCAAGTGTGTCCCTTAAACGCCTTCGAGTATTTCTTTCGCATGAAGAATTGGAAACAGACTGCATTGCCAGAGGTCCTGTCAAAGGCGGTAAGTTATAGTTTTAATTTTTTTATTTTAAGCTGAGTTGCTCAAAGAATGAAAAGTTTACTGAGAGTAAATACTCTGTTCGGTTTACTGTCGTACTGTTTAATGAACTTCTTACTTCTCTTTAGACACTACCTCTCCTATTTTAGATGACTGCTGGGCTCGTTTTTCAAACCGAGAATTACCCACTTTTTATGAATTTCCTCTTTTGTTTTTAATTCACTTTTTTTTTTTTTTTACTTTGGAAGAGTTTCATATGGTCCTTAAGTAATCTAACTGCAAGTGATGCACAGATGTTTTATTGTAAAACATATAGTATCTGGCGATTAGAACTAAATGACGGTTAGAAATAGGCCCTTTAAAAAAAAGATTTTTTAAAAACACCAGACTAGGTCTCATTCTGCCCTTAGGCACGTGTTGATCCCCAGCTATGCCATGTTATACGAGCATAACAGTATCGTTTTATTAATATTATTTGCTGGAGTGGGCAAGTCCCTTCCCATCACTTCACTGTGGAGGTGCCTAATTTGCTGTCCCGCTTCACAAAGAACAGTTATGGAACTGTAATTTATTTATGAACCAGAAAATGAGTCCAACATGCTAGTATGAGGCCTAACAATCTCGGAGCAGGTACATTGACATTTCAATATCATATATATGCTTTTAGAGTGGTCCTGAAGACTGTTGCCATTCATGTATTTGCGTGAAGGCTGTTAGTTGCATCAGAGGTTCAGTGGAGGCAGTTAAACGAAACTGAAGTGCTTCAATTTTATTGCAGAATGAATTTTGCTGCACCAAGCGGAGTGCATTTGAAGGCAACTGTAGAGAAGGAACAGTGCACTGACTCCTATATTACCTGTGGATGAGTGATGTGGAGGCTGATAGCTCTTATGTGCAGGAGTGTTGAGGTGGGCAATCTGTTCATGTAGACATACTTTTTTATTTTCACATGAGCAACAGTAAACAAAGCAATCTAGTTGTATTTGCTTTTGAGTGGAACCATAATACCACCAGAAAGTCCGATCCCCATGCCCCAACGTAAAGTCCTTTCCCTTCTGTTACCCCATGGACATTTCACCATGCGTTTACGTTTTTTTAGCCCAGTATGTATAATATACACTCCTGGGTTGTAATTCGATTCAATAATTAATAGTAAGATTCTGGTTAGTACATTACAAATATAGACTTTTCATCCTATCACCACCTGCTTTTCTAATGTGTAGGGTGTTCAGTGTTCATGGTGGTTTGCAGTCTGTGTATACTCAGTTTTAGCAGTGGTATGTTCCAGAGCAGGGGTTGCCAACCTTTTCTGTGGTGAGCGTCACTTCTTATCAGTCACAAATTATTGGGAGCTTCTGAACGCTAAGCAACTCGCACATTGTTACCAGACACCCCCATGCCCACCTTCATTGACTTTAAGCCTAATGTCCATAGAGCCAGATACTATGGTTTGAACAAAATACTTTTACTTGGGGCACTATGACAGGGCTGCCATGTGTCGGTGAGACCATGGCCTCTGGGAATGTATTAACATGTGTGCGTATAAATGGTGTAGGAAAGTAGGATCTGCTTCTTATGGTTACCTCCACTTTTTGCTAAATGTGATACTGTTTTTTTGACTAGTCTGACTGGGATCCTGCTAATCAGGACCCCAGTCTATCTGCTTTCTCCCTAAAGTGTTATGCTATGTACTTGGGTACACTCCAGATTGGATACTGGGGTACCCTTGTCAGTCCCTAGTATATGGTACACCTGTACCCAGGGCATAGTTACCCCAGAGGCCTCCCATGGGCTGAAGCATGTATTATGCCACCCATGAGAGGTCATGCAAAATGGAACTACAGGCCTGCCATTGCAGCCTGTGTAAGATGGTGCTTGCACCACTTACTTTAGATAGGTTTACTATATCTAAGGGTTGCTGCACTAACAACCTATAATTCTGATGGATACATCTGCCTGTAGATTCCTCACCTTTTGAATTACCCCAGCGCCAGCATTCCGCGGAAACTTTTTTCTAGCTCTCCCACGTCGACGAGAACGTCACAATGGCACGGCTCCGCTCGCGACTCCGTATGACGTCACCGGAGCCATAAGAAGACCTCGTCGGCGTGCTGCCGTCAGTTCCCTTTTTTCGCGCCGTCGACGCGTAACGGTTTTCTGGGACTCTCCAACTGGTTTCGTTATTACTTTGTTTCTTCTTCACTCTTGGAGTAGCAGTGCGATGGCTACTTCGAAGAAGTCTGGATTTAAGCCTTGTAGAGTGTGTCGGGGACATATGTCCATCACTGATCCCCACAATGACGGTCTCTGGTGTCTCTCGTCGAAGGCTGTTCCAGTTGTCGGAAGATGAATCCGAAGGCTTTGAAGGAGCGTGAGGCTAAGCTTTTTATGGCAAAAGCAAGAAAGGAGAAAAGGGGTTGTAAGAGATCAAAGTCGTCGACCTCGCATACTTTGAAGTCGAAGAAGAAGAGAAGGCATGGTTCTTGACGCCGCTCTTCAAGGGTAGAGCTTCGAGTTCGCCTTCTCCGGCTCCGGAACGTCGCTCTAAAGAGGTCATCTCGCCGTCGCCTTCTCCTCAAGCGACTCCGACTCACTCACCGATGCCGAGGGGTTCTCCGGAGCTAAGGATATCTCCGGCGCCAAGAGATTCTCTGGAGCCCAGGAGGTCTTCTCCTGTGCCTGTGGCCTCACCTGTTTGGGATCCGACGTCCCCGGCGCCTCAGCCGTTGCCTCGGCCTCGAGTGGATTCAGATTTGGCTCCTTATCCACCCTTGCCTGGGTCAGATCCTCCGCATTTTCTTAATGCGATGTACGGCATATTTGCCAGGGCAGCCTACCCTACTGGTGCGCCTTCGGGCCCTGTGGGTCCGCTTGCTTTCAATTTGGGCATCCCTCATCAATATGCCCAGGCACCTTTCATGCCGTCGGCGCCGTCCTGGAACTTTCCGGCTCCGAGGTTTTCGACGCCGGTTTCTCAATCTCCGGCACCATCTGGTGGTCCTTCTTCCTCTCGGCTTTGATCGGCGCCGTTGCCCGCTTCAGAAGGTCTTCCTTCGACGCCGGCGCCTGTGTCTCCGGCGCTGCGTTTGGCGCCGCCTATGCAGATTCCGAAGATGCGGTCAAGGAGGGAAGCCCAAAGACTGCTGTAGGAGGAAGAATATCAGCAGGATGAGGCTGAAGAAGGTGAGATCAATGACTCTGTTGATGAGTTCGAGGGCCTTCGAGAGGCAAGTGGTCTAGACACTTCCCGAGTGGGAGCTTTCTTCGCCAAAGGCCTTACTTTCTCAGGATGTTGCACCATACCATACTGTCATCAGGAAAGCTGCTGAACCTTTAGACCTTCAGTTACCCACAGCTGACTTCAGGCCAGATATTCTCAGAGGTTTTACATTCTCCATCTTCTGTGGTTGAGCATCTTTTGCCTTTTAATGAGGCCTTGACAGCCAATTCTGGAGATGTGGCGGAAGCCCTTATCGGCTCCTGCTGTTTCAAGGACTGTAGCAAGGAGGTACAGGCCTGCTCCTAACGATCCTTTCTTTCTGCTCAACCTTCGCTTGAAAGTTTGGTAGCGCAGGCTTCCTGTTCTAAACAGTCGGCTGGGTCTTTCCCTCAAACTCCTGGAGACAGACTTTAAGAAATTGGAGCGATCTGCGAAAAAGGTTTTTTCTTCTTCGAGTATGGCGTTGAAGTCTACCAATGCAACGTGCTTGTTGGGGAGGTATATACATGCATTGGACTCGGTCAAACAGTTGGCTCCTAAGTTGCCGGACAATGATCGTGGTTCCTTTTTTAGAGGTTTTGGCGGATACGCAGGCTGCAGCCCGTCAAGTTATTCAGTCTGGCCTGGACACTGCAGATTCGTGGCCAGGGTGATGGGTTCCTCTATCGCTACCAGGAGGCATGCCTGGCTCAGGTCTTCGGGGTTCTCTCCAGATGTGCAGGCTACTCGTTCGATGGACCGAAGCTTTTTGGTGAAAAGGCGGATTCTGCTCTGCAAAGGTTCAAAGACAGTAGAGCCACTGCATAGTCCTTGGGTCTTTTATTTTATTTATTTTATTTTTATTTGAAAAGTTTTATATAGCGCTGGCTAGACCCGAAGGTATCAGAGCGCTTTACATGAGGAAGAACATAGTTTCAGAACATAGTTACAAAGTTACATCAGTTGAGTCTCAATCTAGGGGCTTTTATTATAGGAGGTACTGTGGTTTTGGTAAGGCGGCTTCCTTTCGGGGCCTTCAACAGCAGCAGCAGAACCCTCTGTACAAGTCGTACAGAGGGAAGGGCAGAGGTCGTCTGCGAGGTGCATCCCAGCAACTCTCCTCCTCCTCCTCCTCCTCCCCCTCCCCTGTCCCCACATCTGGTACCACAGGAAAGCAGCTCTAGATCCCCCATCTTGGAGCATGCTGGTCCTGTAGGGGGTTGGGTGTCCCATTTTCTACAAGATTGGAAATCTATCACATCAGACCTTTGGGTTTTGAATCTTGTGGAAAATGGGTACGCCCTTCCCTTCCAGGAGTTTCCTCCTCCTTACCCTCCTCGCCAGGGCTGGTGCTCGGAGGACCATTTGCTGCTTCTGCAGCAGGAGGCTCTTGTTTTGCTTCAGAAAGGTGCGATAGAGGTGGTTCCGTAGCAGGAAAGGGGTCAGGGATGCTACTCCCTGTATTTCCTGATTCCCAAGAAGGACGGCAGATTAAGAACGATCCTAGACCTCAGGGTCTTGAATTTTTACCTCAGGCAGGAGAAATTCAAGATGTTGACCCTAGCCCAGGTTCTTCTGGTTGCTGCAGCAAGAAGACTGGATGATGTCGATTGACGTGCAGGATGCTTATTTTCACATTCCCATCCTGAAGTCGCATCGGAAGTATCTCCGGTTTACGGTAGGGTCTCAACACTACCAGTTTGCTATCCTCCCGTTCGGTCTCACTGCCTGTTGGAAATGTCCCTTTTTGCAGGGTTATCCCCAAACTTTTTGCTTTTTCCTCCTATTTTCCCCTGACCGGTTTGTGTTGGTTCTAGGACTCTGGGCACTTTACCACTGCTAATCAGTGCTAAAGTGCATATGCTCTCTGTGTAAATTGTGTTATGAATTGGTGTTTCCGTAATTGGATGCTTGATTTACTTGTTCGCCCCTAGTAAAGTGCACTGCGTGTGCCAGGGCCGGTGAATCAAATGCTACCCGGGGGCCTGCAGCACTGGTTGTGCCACCCCGTGAGTAGCCCTGAAAACGGTAACTCAGACCTGCCATTGCAGAGTCTGCGCACAGTTTGTAACTGCCATAGTCGACTTGGCCAGTGCGCACACTGGCCGGTCCCTAACCTTCCCTTTTCTTACATGCCAGACATCCCTCAGGTAGGCCCAAGGTACCCCTGTGGGCAGGGTGCAATGTATGTGAAAGGTAGGACATGCCCTGGTGTGTGTGGCATGTCCTAATAGTGAATTACAGCCAATTTCGTTTTTCACTATTGCAAGGCTACCAGTTCCCCATAGGACAGAATGGGAGGTTTGTTTATAACATCTTATAAACACAACTGGCCCAGGGAATTCGGTAAGAAAATAAAATTTAGTATGCCTGAACTCAGAATCTAAAGATGCATCTTTTAGTGAAGGTGATTTTTACATTTCTGCGTTTGAAAATACCACTTTTAGAAAGTGGGTATTTTCTTGCTCAGTCATTCCGTGTGCTTCTGCTGGAATGTGGATTGCCTGTCTGGGTTTTGGATGACAGAAGGCTGGGGGGCCGGAGGGGCTTCAGATAGTCTAGGTAGGTCAGGAAAGGGCTGAATAGACCTGGGCTGCGATGGGGGAAGGGGAGGAGATTTCCTTGCACCTCAAAGGGCCTGGTCTGCCTCTGACAATGCTGTCTCCACCTCCTGCCAGGAAGTCACACCAGAGAAGGCAGAACTGGTTCTGGCTGGGCACAGACACCCTCTGCCTAAAGGATCAAAGGATTTTTAGATACAAATACTGGGTCCCAGACCCCTGAACTTCAGAACTCATCTGGAACAAGAAGACTGCCAAGAAGAAGAGCCGGAGAAGCTGCTAAAAGGAACGACTGCTTTGCTGGGTGCTTTGCTGGGCTGACCTGCAGTGGCTGCTTCTGTCTTGGGCAGTGAAAGGCCTGGACTGGACTTTCTGCAACCTAATTTGTGAGTCTCTCCAAGGGCTTGAGGTAGAGCTTGCCCCCTGTTCACGAAGTCTCAGGAACAGCAAAGACTTCAAGTTCTTCGACCCGCAGCACTGGGGACTGTGTGTTTTGTGCTGCCACCCGAAGAACACCGACTAGACGACGTCCAGGACGCCACTGCCGACTTCGTGCCCTAAAGGCACTGCAGAGGGCACCGCCGCACCGCAACCCTGGTCTCACTGACGACACCTGTTGACGCCGCCACCGAGCTGCTGCTTGCACCGCGACCTGTGGGCACCGCACTCCGCACCGCCTCGCTTCACGCCGAAGCTTTGGCACCGCAGAGGGCCCCGCCGAAACGCCGCATCGCAACCCTGGTCTCACCAACGACGCCTGTTGATGCCGCCACCGAGCCGCTGCTCGCACCGCGACCTGTGGGCACCGCACTCCGCACCGCCTTGCTTCACAGGGACTCCTTGGCCTGCTTGACACCGCCACTTCCCGCCGAAATCTACGCCGCTGCTTGCACCATGGTTCGAGGGCACCGCTCGTAAGTCACACGACGCACCGCCCTCATCCTGCACCGCAGCCTTGGCCTACCGACGCCGGCGCCATCGACTCCAGTTCGTCAGCCGACGACAGCGCTTCAGCAACGACGACAGCGCTTCAGCAACGACGACGCCGTTGCTTGCACTGTGGCCTGCTAGCACCGTGGCGAGCACCGCCTTCATCTCGCACCGCGACCCTGGTCTCACAGACGACGCCATCTGACGCCGCCACCGAGCCGCTGCTCGCACCGCGACCTGGGGGCGCCGCACTGCTGCACTTCGCACCGCAGCACCCGACGCCTGCCGGTGCCAGCGCTCCTGATTCCATCAGAGAGGAGCTCGACCTGCAACGCGAGTGACTTCAAGGGCCTCAACGCCCTGCATCTCTCTCAGGTACTGTTTGCGGGTCTTCCCGACACCGTAGCTGGCCCGCAACCAGCCAGAACTGTTGGATTTGTTGTTCACTCCGCCGTGATAGCCCGGACGGAGCTATCCACATAAGGAACTCTTTTTAATCAGCGTATTTTTGGAACTGTGAACTTTTAAGTATAGTATTGTGGATTCTTATCGTTTTTAGGTCTCGGCCTGCACCAGCGCTTGCGCTGGTCTGGCCGAGAGTTTTAGTAAGCGGGTTTTGGAAGTGCAAACCCACTGGCTTTCGGCTGGCGACCAGCTTGCGTTCACGATAGCGTGCACGCGCGCAGCTGCCTCTGGGTTTCCTATCTCTTCCTCATTTCCTCATCATGGCTCATTAACTCTCTGGACTCTGATGTTTCAATCGGAGCAGCAGCTCACATTACCAACTGACGGCCCTGGACTACAGTCACATGAAAACAACAGCGATTAGCATTGAAATGCAAGCTTTTTTGTCTAGTTAGAAATATTGCTTCAGTGGGTTGATTTCACCTTATATCGCTATTTGTTTTATATTGGGAGTCACAGCCTAATTACCAGTATTTTTGTCTCACTTTTTTTAAAAATATTTATTCGCACAAAGCTATATTTAAGGTTACTTTTTCCGCGTCACTTCTTCACTCTATTTAAACTCCACACCCCCACTCTTATTGTCTCTCTCCTCTCTCTCTCCCTCTCTAATTTTCTCTCTACTTAATTAACTCTCCCCTCTCTATCTTTTTTAGCCTTTCATTCTCTCTCACCCTTTATCTGTTTCTCTTTCAAACTCCTTCATTCACTCTCTCTCCCCTTCTTTCTCTCTCTCTCTATCCCGCTCCACTCTTTATTCTATGTACACCCTTTCTCTCTTTCTCTCTCACCACCCTCTCTAATTGGGAATTATATCTTCACTCTATCTCTCACTCGGCAACACCACAGCATCACTCAGCATCACCACAGCATCACTCAGCGCAACCACAGCATCAATCAGAGCCAGCACAGCATCACTCAGCACCAACACAACATCTCTCAACGCCATCACATCTCTCAACGCCATCACATCTCTCAACGCCATCACATCTCTCAACGCCATCACATCTCTCAACGCCATCACATCTCTCAACGCCATCACATCTCTCAACGCCATCACATCTCTCAACGCCATCGCATCTCTCAACGCCATCGCATCTCTCAACGCCATCGCACCTCTCAACGCCATCGCATCTCTCAACGCCATCGCATCTCTCAACGCCATCGCATCTCTCAACGCCATCGCATCTCTCAACGCCATCGCATCTCTCAACGCCATCGCATCTCTCAACGCCATCGCATCTCTCAACGCCATCGCATCTCTCAACGCCATCGCATCTCTCAACGCCATCGCATCTCTCAACGCCATCGCATCTCTCAACGCCATCGCATCTCTCAACGCCATCGCAGCATCTCTCAACGCCATCGCAGCATCTCTCAACGCCATCGCAGCATCTCTCAACGCCATCGCAGCATCACTCAACGCCATCGCAGCATCACTCAACGCCATCGCAGCATCACTCAACGCCATCGCAGCATCACTCAACGCCATCACAGCATCACTCAACGCCATCACAGCATCACTCAACGCCATCACAGCATCACTCAACGCCATCACAGCATCACTCAACGCCATCACAGCATCACTCAACGCCATCACAGCATCACTCAACGCCATCACAGCATCACTCAACGCCATCACAGCATCACTCAACGCCATCACAGCATCACTCAACGCCATCACAGCATCACTCAACGCCATCACAGCATCACTCAACGCCATCACAGCATCACTCAACGCCATCACAGCATCACTCAACGCCATCACAGCATCACTCAACGCCATCACAGCATCACTCAACGCCATCACAGCATCACTCAACGCCATCACAGCATCACTCAACGCCATCACAGCATCACTCAACGCCATCACAGCATCACTCAACGCCATCACAGCATCACTCAACGCCATCACAGCATCACTCAACGCCATCACAGCATCACTCAACGCCATCACAGCATCACTCAACGCCATCACAGCATCACTCAACGCCATCACAGCATCACTCAACGCCATCACAGCATCACTCAACGCCATCACAGCATCACTCAACGCCATCACAGCATCACTCAACGCCATCACAGCATCACTCAACGCCATCACAGCATCACTCAACGCCATCACAGCATCACTCAACGCCATCACAGCATCACTCAACGCCATCACAGCATCACTCAACGCCATCACAGCATCACTCAACGCCATCACAGCATCACTCAACGCCATCACAGCATCACTCAACGCCATCACAGCATCACTCAACGCCATCACAGCATCACTCAACGCCATCACAGCATCACTCAACGCCATCACAGCATCACTCAACGCCATCACAGCATCACTCAACGCCATCACAGCATCACTCAGTGCCACCATAACTTCACTCAGCGACACCACAGGATGACTCCGCACCACCGCGGCATCGCTCGGGGCCACCGCGGCATCGCTCGGGGCCACCGCGGCATCGCTCGGGGCCACCGCGGCATCGCTCGGGGCCACCGCGGCATCGCTCGGGGCCACCGCGGCATCGCTCGGGGCCACCGCGGCATCGCTCGGGGCCACCGCGGCATCGCTCGGGGCCACCGCGGCATCGCTCGGGCCACCGCGGCATCGCTCGGGCCACCGCGCATCGCTCGGGGCCACCGCGGCATCGCTCGGGCCACCGCGGTATCGCTCGGGGCCACCGCGGCATCGCTCGGGGCCACCGCGGCACCGCTCGGGGCCACCGCGGCACCGCTCGGGGCCACCGCGGCACCGCTCGGGGCCACCGCGGCACCGCTCGGCGCCACCGCGGCACCGCTCCGCGCCACCGCGGCACCGCTCCGCGCCACCGCGGCACCGGCTCCGCGCCACCGCGGCACCGCTCCGCGCCACCGCGGCACCGCTCCGCGCCACCGCGGCACCGCTCCGCCTCACCGCGGCACCGCTCCGCACCACCGCGGCACCGCTCCGCACCACCGCGGCACCGCTCCGCACCACCGCGGCATCGCTCCGCACCACCGCGGCATCGCTCCGCACCACCGCGGCATCGCTCCGCGGCATCACTCCGCACCACCGCGGCATCACTCCGCACCACCGCGGCATCACTCCGCACCACCAAAAAGCTTTAACAAACCACCATTGCAATAGGCAGAAACAAGTTGCCAGCATTGCAAGAACAAAATAAAACTGAGAATTTTTTTATTGTAAATACTTTTTTTAATATGGTCGTTCAGTTTTACATGCCTTCTTGGTCATATATAAAGTAACAAAAATGCTTCTGACACTTTTTTATTATAACTTTTCAGCATGCTGCACAGCAGCCACACTTCTCTACAGCACAGCTTGAAGACATTGGCAAAGTCAATAGCTCTGGCTAAACACTTATAAGGCCCCAAAGGCGAGACCTATTGGCTATGCCAATGCTTGTTGGTCTTGTCTTAATTATATAAAAATATTGGATATTTTTCTAAACTGGTGTGGTGTCCTTTTGTGGTGCGAACACTGTATTACTGTCGGTTATGTGCAAATGCTTTACACACTGCCTCTAAGATAAGCCTGGCTGCTCGTGCCAAGCTACCAAGGGGGTGAGCAGGGGTTATTTTAGACGTGTAACTCCCTTATCCTGACTAGAGTGGTGGTTTTTGCCTGGCTTTGGCCCACGCCTACCAAAAATCCCATTTCTAACACTGCCGCACCACGGGTTTTCACAAAGGTGATGGCGGTGGTGGCAGCTCATCTCAAAGTCGGGGAATCCTGTTTTTCCCTATTTGGACGACTTGCTGCTCATAGCAAAGTAGCCAGAGATGGTGCTGCGTCATCTGCAAGTAACCGCATAACTGTTGTTCGACTTGGATTTCTCGATAAATGTACCCAAATCTCACCTGATGCCCTCACAGCGCAACCTGTTCATAGGGGCAGTACTGGACAGTACTGTGTCGAGCTTTCCCGCCTCCGCAGAGGATTCTCGACATTCAGGAGATGATTCCTTTGTTTCACGATTGAGCGGTTGTTCCAGTCCAGAAGGTCCTATGCCTGCTCGGTCTATTCGCTTCCTGCATACTGTTGGTCAATCATGCACGCTGGCACATGAGGCCTCTCAAGTGGTGCCTTCCGCAGGCAGTGGTTTCTGCACAACAGAGATCGCAGGGAGATGGTCAGGATCTCCAGAGACACTGCAGTGGATCTGTCTTGGTGGAGTGTGGAGGGCAACCTGTCGCTAGGAAAACCCTTTCAAGTTCCTCCACCGGTGGCCACAGTGATCACGGATGCCTCCACTCTAGGGTGGGGTGCTCATCTGGGGGATCTGGAGATCAAGGGTCTTTGGTCTCCGGAGGAAAGGTTACTTCACATCAACCTTCTGGAATTGCAGGCGATACGTTTGGCACTCAAGGCTTTTCTTCCCTCCCTTCGCGGTCAGTCGGTGCAGGTCCTGACGGACAACACTACCGCGATGTGGTACATAAACAAACAGGGAGGTGTAGGGTCGTATCCTCTCTGCAGAGGCTCTGCGACTCTGGTCTTGGGCTCAGGGCCATCGGATTTGTGTGTTTGCAAATCATCTGGCCTGAGTGCTAAATGTTCGTGCGGACAGTCTGTCGGCATTTCTCGGCCGACCACGAGTGGAGGCTTCATCCAGAGGTAGTCCATCATACCTTCCTGAAGTGGGGATTCCCTCGGTTGGACCTTTTCGCCACTCAAGAGAACATGCACTGCCTGTCATTCTGCAGTCTCCAGTTTCCGATGCGGGGAGCGTTGGGGGACGTGTTTCAGTTGGAAAGGGGTTCACAGCTCCTTTACGCGTTTCCTCCCATACCCTTGATTCTTTGGGTTCTGAGGAAGATTCACCAAGACCGGGCCCAAGTTATATTGATCGCCCCGGATTGTCCAAGAAGGGTGTGGTACACAGATCTACTTACCCTTTCATCGCAACCTCCGCTCCGTCTCCCTCTGAGGGCAGATCTCCTCTTACAGTCGCAGGGGCAGGTTCTACACCCCCACCTCCAGAGCCTGCACCTTCATGCCTGGAGATTGAACGGGGCAATCTGAGTTCTTTCTCTCTCCCACCGGATGTGGTGGATGTTATTTTATCATCCAGGAGACACTCCACCAAATCTATTTATTCCTCTAGGTGGTCCAAATTTGTGAAATGGTGTGGAGAGGTGTCCATTGATCCTTTGAAGGGCCATTTGTCTGATGTGCTTGGTTTCTCTCTTTCCTTGGCTCAGCAGGGTTGTGCTGTTGCTATGGTAAAGGGTTACTTGTCAGCCTTGTCGGCTTTCCTTTGTTTGCCGGACCAGCTATCTTTATTTAAGTCTCCCATTGTTATGAGGTTCATTAAAGGCCTCATAACAATAGGTTTCCTCCCACTCCCTTCATTATGCCTCAGTGGGATTTGAATCTAGTTCTTACTTTCCTGATGGGGTCTCCTTTTGAGCCTCTTCATAGTTGCCCATTGAGGCTTCTTTCTTTCAAGACAGTCTTTCTGATCGGTATTACCTCAGCCAGGAGGGTAAGTGAGCTTCAGGCTCTTAGTTCTAAACCTCAGTTTTTAACCATTCATACAGATAAGATGGTTCTCAGGACCAGTGCTGCTTTCCTGCCTAAGGTGGTCACTCCTTTCCATCTAGAGCAGTCTATTACCTTGCCTACCTTCCATTTCCCCCCCCCCCCCCTTCCAAGGAGGAGGAGAGACTTCACCGCCTGGGTCCTAAGAGGGCTGCCAGCTTCTATCTGGACAGAACCAGGGACCTACGGCTGGATGACCAGCTCTTCGTGGGCTACATTGGACGAATGAAAGGCAAAGCTGTCCACAAACGAACACTCTCCAGGTGGATCATCTTGTGTATCAAGATCTGCTACGCCCTGGCCAAGAAGGAGCTGCCTGAAGGTATAAGAGCTCATTCCAATAGAGCAAAGTCATCTTCTGCTTTGGCTAGAGGTGTTCCTGTTGTAGGCATCCGCAGGGCAGCAACTTGGGCCTCCCTCCACACCTTTGCGAAGCATTACTGCTTGGATTCGGAGGTTAGGAGGGATGGCCATTTTGCACGCTCTGTACTGCAAGATGTTTTGGTATAAGCAGGTGGGCACCCTCCTCAGAGCGGGACTGCTGTGGGATACAATTCAAAAGGTGAGGAATCCACAGGCAGATGTTTCCATCAGAAGAACAAGTTACTTATCTTCGGTAATGCTTTTTCTGGTGGATACAGTATCTGCCTGTGGATTCCTCACTGTCCCACCCTCCTCCCTGTTGTCCACCTTCGTATACCGAAAAGGTTTTTCATTATTTGACATGGTTGTTTCCCTATGTCTTTTGGTTGCCTTCCTGTTGGTTTAGGAAATGTTTTGTTTCTTTGTCTTTTCCTATTTTTCTATATACTGTGGGTATTGGTGTGTATATCGTATACTGTGTATACTCCAAATATGTTGTCGGTCCACCCGTTCGCCTCGAAGGCACGGAAAAAATGGGTGGAACGGACGTCAGCATGTCGACGAGGTCTTCTTATGGCTCCGGTGACGTCATATGGAGTCGCGAGTGGAGCCGTGCCATTGTGACGTCCTAGTCGACGTGGGAGAGCTAGAAAAATGTTTCTGTGGAATGCTGGCGCAGGGGTAATTCAAAAGGTGAGGAATCCACAGGCAGATACTGTATCCACCAGAAAAAGCGTTACCGAAGGTAAGTAACTTGTTCATCACCCCTATAGCAGGCCTTAACAATCCTGAAGGCAGGGTGCTTGGCTCTAAATGAGAGGGTGCCACTGCATGAGCAGGAAACCCCTGCAGCCTATGGAGTCCATTCTCCCGGGTTGTCAGTGTATCAGCCATTTACGACATATAGAGTGGCATTATGCTACCGCGTGATGACCAACTCTAAAACGGCTGAAAGTAACCCTATGGTGTTTGGTGTCAAACATGTTGGAATCATACCCCCACACCGGTAACCGGTGTGAGAGGTATGATTCCACCCCTCAGAAGTGAGCTTCGTTGGGTCCCTGGTGTTCCCGGTCCCAGCCTTCTAGTCCCGGGCAGCACAAAATGGTTGCTGGCTACCAGAGAGACATTTCTGCCCTCCTGCCAAGCTCGAGCAGAGGAAGGTGGAACAATAGGCTTCCTGTCACAGGGAGGTGTGACCACCTCCCAGACAGGATTTAGTGTATTAGGGCTGGGCGGGTGCGCTTGCCAGCGACCGAAAGTCTGCATGAGGGGCACATTTGGTGGGGGCGTGGCCAAGCAGGCGATGGCGGCGGACGTGCTCTGCTAGAGCTCCGATCAGACCTCCCCAATCTCCGTCACTATTATCCGCCACAGCACTCAACTGGGGCTGGCCTGTGGTGAAAACGCCTTCTGAACATGTCTGTAGTGCGGGCGACGATTTATGAGGTGTGAGACTGTCGCATACCGCAACCGCGGCCACGACGTCAGGAGTGAGGCCGGGCAGAAGTGCGAGGAACCCATCCTTAATGCTGAAACAACGCCAGTGCTGAGCTCCGCCCACCAGGCCCCAATGACGACGTTTCTACCAGCGGCATAAAATTGCAGCGGAAACACCCGACATCTTATCGTACTGGGAGCAGATAAGTAATGGGGGCCCATGCGACCGTGGTGAAGCGAAGCGCACCCGCAGCACCTGTTAGGCATTAACGCGGAGACGCATCCTGTGAGCCGGAGGCAGTCGGGCCGATTGACACGCAGACGGTGAGGTTCTCTAGTGCAGCGTTTGTGCCCAGACCTCGTTGGATTGATATTCGAATACCTGAGAGGCCACAAAGTCTGCCGGGGTGCGCGAAAACACGAGACTACGCTCCTGCGCTCACTGCCTATGTATAGCCTGTACCGGCGCTGCTACCAAGCAGTTTGTCACCGCTGCTGTGCTTGAGAGACATCCACGCCTTGCACAACAGTTCTAGACGCCATCAGAGAATTGGGAAATAGGAGCCCCATCTCGCCCAACTAACCGGCACACGTACTAGTTGCAGCGCAATTCATAAATATTACCTTGATACTGCGAAATACCCTCTTGACCCACTCGGGCATAGTCAATACCCTGATTAAGCCCCAGCGGGACTTCCAGGCTATAGGGGGAAAACTTACAGACAACATATGGTGTATAGCCAAAGATATCTGCATGGCCCATGGTCTGAAATAAACGTACCAGCTATGCTAATCAATGTGTCTTGAGAGCCCAAAGCAGCAATTATACCCAACTTCTACTGGTTGACAATCAGAAGAGTCAAATACCACCTGCTATATTGCCCGACGATCTATCACCGCAGAGTTGCAGGAGCTATATGTCACACAGAGGTCAACCTCGAACAGGAACCGGGGGCCCTGCTGCCCAGCCTCCCTTAACCAGGGCGCAGGCGGACAAGATGGCCGGAGAAGGGCCAACAGAACTAATGACAGCCAAACTGGATGCAGTACTTACTGCAGTGGAGAAACTGAATAAAACACTAGACCAAACTCGCGCCTCGCTAGGAGACAAAATTGATACGGTGGCCATCGACTTGAACCTATTACACGCGGACCACCATAACCTGGCGGACCGAACATCTGCAACTGAAGCGGCAGTGGCGAAGCTCCTGCCGCGAACATCAGCCATGGACAGACACATTAAAGATCTCGAAGCCCGTGTGGATTTCTTAGAAAATCGTGCCGAAGATGCAGAAGGATGGTCGAGGCGCAATAATGTTCGCGTGGTGGGCCTTCCGGAAGGCGAGGAAGGAAGGAACGCTGTGGAGTATTTTGAGTCCTGGCTTCGAGACCTGCTTCCAGCAGATGCGCTTTCCCCTCATTTCGTAATGGAGAGAGCACACAGAGTCCTGGCTAAACCTCCGCCGCCAGGAGCCAACCCCAGACCACTACTGATCCAAGTACTGAATTACAGAGACACAGACACTATCCTCCAGGAAACCAGAAAACTACAGAAGATACAAGTGGGCAACAGCACCATCATGTTCTTTCCAGATTTTACAGTAATGGTCCAACGACAAAGGTACTCATTTATGGCTGTGAAACGCCGGCTCCGACAACAGGAACTCAAATATTCTCTGCTATTCCCGGCTAGACTCCGAGTGATAGCGAATGGCAAGACACAGTTCTTTAACTCCCCTGAGGCAGCGAGCGAATGGTTAGACACATGGGATTCTGCAGGAGGTAGTTCAGGCCCCAATGGTACGAGAGCAACCTACTCTAAGGGCCAGACGGGCAAAGACAAAAGAGAACGTAGGCGCAACAAAGACCCTAAGGCACAGTCTCTCGGACCCACAGAAGAACAAATGCAACGAAACCAACACAACGCCATACAAACAGCTGTAGAACTCACTGGAGGACCGGGCGAGTTGTCGTCCGAATTTGGCATGCAAGTCAGAGACCGTGACGAGGAATTATCCAACGGAACTCTTTCTTCACAAGATTCGGTGACCCTCCCGAAGATAACCCCTCAAACTGCAGATGATGTACATTAATTTCTGACTTTTAGCCTCTGGACTTTGATGATCGCAAAATCGCTGATGTGCACGCAAGTACAAATGACCTGATGTATTCTTATTATGTATAACTGTTCTGTACCAAACTATATCTTCTTTTTATTGGGAACACTATATATCGCGAGCGAGTGGTGCAGATAACATATGACTATTAGCCGGGCACCTACCCGCGTATATTACATTGGCATGACGTACAGACTGGGCACTCATTAGCAACGCCAGGCCCCGGTTGATGCCTTTAATATTGGAACCTGTAGGGGAGAAAAGTACCTTCATATCTTGTACTGATAAATATATATCTGAAAGAGACACGTTAGTGACAGATTCCTTACCTTAGAATATCCCCAGGCGTCAGGCTGGATCCGGAAAGTTTTTGCGTAGCAGTACCCTTGGGCGTCGGGCGGCTCCGCGTCCGTCGTCGGGATCGCCGGGATGACGTCGCGGGCAGTACTTAGACGCCGCCCTGCGCGCTGACGTCAGTTCTTCTTTTTCCGCGCCAGTAAGCGCAGATCCGGGAAGAGCAGTGCCCTAGTCATTTTTTGACTAACTTTTTGGTGATTTTACACTGTTTTCTTCGAGTCATCTCGGCTCCACGGTGTCGGTAGGGATGCCCGGCTTCAAGCCATGCGATGCCTGTGGTCGAATGATGTCGATCACAGAACCGCACTTAGTGTCTCTACTGTCTCGGCCGCGACCACGACACGAAGTCGTGTTCCGACTGCCGGGCCTTGCACCCGAAGGCTTTGCGAGAGCGGTCTCGAAAGCTCCTCGAGGTCCGGCAGTCGGCTCCGCACCAAGCCCCGGTCACGCGAGAGGCCGGTCGCGGAGTCCACGCCGGTCATCGGAGTCCAAGTCTTCGCACTCCTCGGGTAAGTCGAAGCACAAAGTCTAAGAAGCACCATCGCTCTAAGACTTCGCCTCGCCGGTCTCGCGACTCGGCTGAGGCCCCTGTCGGTACCGTCCCCGCGGCTCCGGATGTGCCTGTGGAGCCGCCCCCGCATTACCCGTCCTTCCCGGGTTCGGGGGCGACTCCGGCCGAGATTCAGGAATTCCTGTCGGCCATGGCCCGCCTCTTCGGGCCTCAAGGCCCCTCCGGTGCGCCTTCGGGCCCCGCGGGCCCTAATGGGGTTGCCCCGGCGTCGCCGACGACTCCGGTCCCGGCGCCGCCTGTCCCACCAGCCTCGCTCCCGGCCCCGGCTTCGGCCCCGATCCCGGCTCCGGTGGTACCGCAACCCCCATCGACGCCGGTTGACCTAACCACGCCTCCACCGATGTCCCCGGTGCCGTTCCTGACGCCGCCCGGGGCTCCGGGCGGCGTCGTTCCCCGGTTATCTCCGGATCCGGACGCGGCGTCGGACCGACGTCGCTCGACGCCGGCTCCGGCGCCAATGAGACCTTGGGTCCCGGACGTCCCTCCTCCTCCTTATTTTCAACCGGAGGTGGACCACGAGAGCTGGGAGGGGTCAGATGACCCTCTCACACAGCAGTGTGACTATGATCAGGACTGGGCAGAGGAACTTGGGGATGCCAGTGGTCTGGACACTTCCCCGGACACTTATCATGTTGTCTCCTCCTTCCGTGGCTACGGAGGAGGGAGCAAATTTCGCAACGGTGTTGTGTAGAGCAGCTGGAGCCTTACACCTCCAATTGCCTACAGTGGCTGTCAGGACTAACCTCCTGACGGAAGTGCTTCAGCCGGCAGCTACCTCCTCGGAGCCATTGCTGCCGTTTAATGATGCACTTTGACGTTCTTTTGGGCACCTGGTCCAAGCCCGCCACAGGGGCTCCTGTGGATAGGAACGTGGCCCGACGCCATCGCCCTGCTCCGGGCGACCCCTTGTTTCTCTCTCAACATCCCACCCCCGAGAGCTTGGTTGTCCAAGCCTCTGCCTCCCAAACCGCCTTCCCTACCGCCCCTCCGGATAGGGAATCCAAACGCCTGGATCAATTTGGACAGAAGGCCTTTTCTTCCACCTGTGCTGGCTTGCGGTCCGTCAACACCGCTTGCCTTTTGGGCCGATACTCCCACTCTCTGTGGGATTCGGTGGCGCTCGTTTTGCCCCAGTGTCCTGAGGAGGTCCAGACACTGCTTTCCCGCGCCATTGCGGAAGGAAGGTATGCGGCAAAGTACACCATCCGTTGTGGCCTTGATACCGCCGACTCGCTGGGCAGATCGCTTGCAACGACAGTGGCGCTGCGTCGCCACGCCTGGCTGAGGACAACTGGTTTCTCGGGTGATGTCCAAAACACACTCATGGACATGCCCTTTGATGGAGTCGGTCTTTTTGGTACCAAAGCAGACCATGCGCTGGAGCGTTTTAAGGACTCACGGGCTACTGCCAAGTCCCTGGGCCTTTCTGCTGTGCGCCCTCCGCTAACCTCTGCTTTTCGCCCCTTTCGTGGCCACGGAAGGGGCGCCCAGTCACGTCCGCTGCCCAGCCACCGGCCTGCGCAGCAAGCGTCTTCGCGTGGCCGAGGACGTGGCTCCCGCCGTGGCGGGTCAGGCAACCAGCGTGCGGGTCAGGCCACCAACCCCGCCCCGTCCGCGGCCTCCGAGCCCTCCTAGTCCTTCCTTTCAGGTGCACAGCACGCCAGTAGGGGGCAGGGTCCGCCTTCACCACTGGCGTGCCATCACCTCGGACAAGTGGGTCTTGGTCATTGTCCGAAGGGGCTACTCCCTCCCCTTCGAGACCACCCCCCCAGCCATACCACCTCAATTCCACCGCATGTCAGGGGATCACTTGGTGCTTCTGCAGAAGGAAGTCACGGCCCTCTTGGCCAAGAGGGCCATCAAGCATGTTCCGACCCCAGAAGTAGGACGTGGTTGCTACTCCCACTACTTTCTGGTGCCCAAGAAGGACAAGGAGGACATGTGTCCTATCTTGGACCTCCGGAACGTCAATCGCTTCCTCCGGAAGGAGAAGTTCAAGATGCTCACCCTAGCTCAGGTCTTGACTGCCCTCGACCCTGGAGACTGGTTGGTAGCGTTGGACTTACAGGACGCTTATTTCCACATCCCCGTCCTGCCGGCCCACCGGCGTTACCTGCGGTTCACGGTAGGCCTCGAGCATTTTCAGTTCACCGTGCTCCCCTTGGCCTTACCAGTGCCCCTCGGGTGTTCACGAAAGTGTTGGCGGTGGTCGCAGCTCATCTGCGCCGGGCAGGGGTTCCAGTCTTCCCCTACCTCGACGACTGGCTGCTGAAGGCGGGCTCGTCCCAGGCAGTCGTCTCCCACCTCCAGACTACGGCCGAACTCCTGCACTCGCTGGGGTTCTCAATCAATGTGCCGAAGTCACATCTGATTCCTTCTCCACAGCTCCTTTTCATCGGAGCAGTTCTGGACACGACGCAGTTTCGGGCCTATCCTCCCGAACGGCGAGTCCTGGATATTCAGGCTATGATTCCGATCTTTCAGCCTCTATCCTGGGTTTCGGTACGAATGACCTTGAGGCTGCTGGGCCTCATGGCATCCTGCATCCTGCTGGTCGATCATGCCAGATGGCATATGCGGGCTCTGCACTGGTACCTGAAGTTCCAGTGGGCGCAGCACCAGGGCAACCTGTCCGATCACGTCCAGATCTCGGAGGGGACTGCAAAACAGTTGCAGTGGTGGCTCTCGAACCGGCAATGGGTCATGGGCAGATCCCTCTCCCTTCCCCAGCCAGAGCACACAGTTGTGACGGACGCGTCCCTTCTGGGATGGGGCGGTCACATGGGAGAGGCGGAGATCAGAGGCCTCTGGAATCCGGCGGAGTCCCGGCTCCATATCAACCTTCTGGAGCTCCGGGCGATCCGACTTGCACTCAAGGCATTCCTTCCCTCTGTCAAAGGGACGGTAGTGCAGGTGTTCACAGACAACACCACCGCCATGTGGTATTGCAACAAACAGGGCGGGGTGGGGTCGTGGACCCTATGTCAGGAGGCTCTGTGCCTCTGGACATGGCTGGAACATCAGGGCATATTCCTGATGGTTCAACACCTGGCAGGTTCCCTGAACGCCAGGGGCGGACGAACTCAGCCGCAGGTGCATGATGGATCACGAATGGCGTCTTCACTCAGAGGTGGCGCAAGGTCTCTTTCAGCAGTGGGGAGAGCCTTGGTTAGATCTGTTCGCCACCGAAGAGAACGCGCAATGTCATCAGTTCTGTGAATAAGAATTTCCAAGGCGGCACTCGCTCGGCGACGCTTTTCGTCGCGAGTGGAGTTGCGGTCTGTTGTACGCCTTTCCGCCTATACCACTTCTACCCAGAGTGTTGAAGAAGATTCGGCGCGACCGGGCCCAAGTCATCCTTGTGGCTCCGGACTGGGCTCGAAGAGTTTGGTATCCCGAGCTACTCAGTATGAGCGTCGATCCCCCGATCCGTCTGCCTCTTCGGGAGGATCTTCTGTCGCAGCAGCAGGGGACGGTCCTCCACCCGCACCTGTCCAGTCTCACCCTGCTTGCGTGGAGATTGAGCGGCGGCAGTTGATTCCTTTCGACTTGCCTCCTGAAGTTTTTGATGTGATTCTGGCAGCCAGGCGTCCCTCCACTAAGGTGGTATACGCCTGCAGGTGGAACAAGTTTGTGGCATGGTGCACAGCAAAGGCTGTGAATCCCCTCTCTGCCCCTCTTTCTGAGGTTCTTCTGTTCCTTCTTTCTCTGGCCCAACAGGGTTCTGCCCTGGGTACCATCAAGGGCTATCTTTGTGCCATTTCGGCCTTCCTCAGGCTTCCTGATCAGCCCTCCCTTTTCAAGTCCCCTGTTGTTAACAGGTTCCTAAAAGGCATTACACACCTCTTCCCTCCTGTTCCGTTTGTCATGCCTCAGTGAGACTTGAACTTGGTTCTTACCTTTCTTATGTGCGCTCCCTTTGAGCCTCTACATAACTGTCCTCTTCGTCTTCTGACTCTGAAGACAGCCTTTCTGGTGGCCATCACCTCCGCTCGGCGGGTGAGTGAGCTCCAGGCTCTATCATGCAAACCTCCCTTTCTGTCTGTCCATCCAGACAAGGTTGTTCTTAGGACGCGTCCGTCCTTCTTGCCAAAGGTGGTTACTGCCTTCCACATTGGGCAGACCATCACTTTGCCCACCTTCTTTCCGCCTCCGCATCCTTCCAGAGAGGAAGAGAGGCTCCACCGTCTGGACCCAAAACGTGCGCTTTCCTTTTATATCAACCGCACACAACACTTCCGGATGGATGACCAGCTCTTTGTTGGCTACGTGGGCGCCAAAAAAGGTCGGGCGGTGCACAAGAGAACCATTTCCCGCTGGGTAACCTTGTGTATCAAAGCCTGCTATTCTTTGGCTAAGAAGGAGCCTCCTGTTGGGCTGCGTGCCCATTCCACCAGGGCAACGGCTGCTACCACGGCCTTAGGCCGCGGTGTTCCGCTGCAGAATATCTGTCAGGCAGCTACGTGGGCCTCGCTGCACACGTTTACAAAGCATTACTGCCTTGACAGTCCGGTCCGGAGGGACGGCTTCTTTGGCCGTTCTGTCCTCCGGGACTTCCTTGTCTGATCTTTGTTCGCAGACCCACCACCGGGGTTGGTATTGCTGGGGTATCTATTCTAAGGTAAGGAATCTGTCACTAACGTGTCTCTTTCAGATGCACAAGTTACTAACTTGTGTAACGATATATCTGTAAGAGACAGTAGTTAGTGATAGATTCCTTACCGCCCCACCAATCCTCCCCGTTCTGCGAACTGATTTCTAGGGTTAAGGACATCCCTTTCAGGGCCCTAGTATTTTTCAGACACCTATGTCAGCTTCTTGCATGGCTCTGCGATCCTGGCGCTGAAAGTCGTGTACAGAACTGACGTCAGGGCGCAGGGGCGGCGTCTAAGTACAGCCCGCGACGTCATCCCGGCGATGCCGACGACGGACGCGGAGCCGCACGACGCCGCCTACTGCTACGCAAAAACTTTCCAGATCCAGCCTGACGCCTGGGGATATTCTAAGGTAAGGAATCTGTCACTAACTACTGTCTCCTACAGATATATCGTTACTCCAGTTAGTAACTTGTGCATCGCCTACATGGCAACCCCCCTTGACTTCATCGAAATGTTTGTTATAATTACAGTTTGGACGATTGCTAGTTGCATTTTCGCCCTTTTGGTATTACATGTTTTAGTTCAATATGGTTATGCCATCCAACGCACGCTGGATCAATGCGACTACATTAATGTAAACATGACTGCTCAGCAACAGTTGTTCATTAGTATATTTACCCTACCATCAAACGAAACCTCCACACAACACACGCACCATGCCCTTCCCACTGTAACAACAATATGGCCCGATCAAAATCTGTACGTGGAACGTGAGAGGGATTCATAGCCCTTCTCGCAGATATCTCAGACACCACGTCCAGATTGCACTTCTCCAAGAGACACACTTGGCAGGGACACAAGTTAAAAATTTACAGAGGAGGTGGAGGGGACAGCTGTATGCCACAGTCTACTCTGCATACGCCAGAGGCGTGCTGATCTGTGTCCGACCGGGTACCCCCTTTCATATAGCAGACGTATTGACTGACACGGAAGGCAGATACGTTATAGTGCAGGGCAGGCTCGACGGACACCCAATTATTATTGCATTGATCTATGCCCCCAACACTGAACAAGCGGTATTCTTTGATACCCTGTCACATAAACTGGCTACCTGGCATGGTATTCCCATGGTCTTGGGCGGGGACTACAATAGCGTGTTGGATGTAACTTTAGATCGCTCCTTTCCCCCGTTGCCTGGTGCGCCAACGACAGCTGCTATGAAAGCGTTGAATAACTGGGCCTTCAAGTGGCATCTGATAGACGCATGGCGACACAGGAATCCAGGCGACAAAGTATACTCCTCCTATTCCGGAGAGCATGGATTACACGTTAGACTAGATAGGATACTTGTGACTGAAGAACTCTTACCGGCAATTACAGAACCCCAGTATCTGGGGAGAACCCACTCGGACCATAATCCACACACACTCCAGCTTAACTGGAACGTAGGTATACCCCCAATACCGCGATGGAGGTTACAGCCAGACACACTACTGGATGCGGCGATTCGGTAGGAGAGACAATAGGACAATACTTTGAGGAAAATACAGACACAGCGTCCTCACCACTGATAGTGGGACGCGTTCAAAACAGTCATTAGAGGACATTGTATAGGTACACAAGCGGGAACGAGCTAGCAACACATGAATGTAACGCAATTACAGGACTGGCTAGACATCTGACTGACAAGAAGAAGACACATGCGCACTTGCTGGAACGGCTTTGTTGCCTTAACTAAGGCAGCGCATTCAGCCCGTACACATCACTCGGAAGACAAAGCTGGCAGACTCCTATCATGGCTGATCCGAACGGGTGATACCACCTCGCCGGTTACCTCAATCCGCTCTAAACAAGGAATCACGCTATACACACAAAGGGACATCCATAGGGAATTTACCACTCACTATGCTCTCCTCTAACAAACTGTAAGTCTTGCCACGCCCGATGACATTCAGGAATACTTAGCAGATGTTAGACTACCACAGGTTACGCCCGAACAACAGGAGCTGGCCGAACCTATCCTCTTAGACTAAATACGAGCTAGCATTCGTGCGCTGTCAACTGGTAAAACACCCGGGCCAGATGGACTGCCAGCGGAGTTCTATAAAACTTATGTAGATACACTGGCGCCCCAACTTAAAGCCTATGACACCTCGCTGACTGACTCTACACTCTCAGCTACGCAAAATGAAGCGCTGCTGATTTCCCTTCCTAAGCCTGGTAGAGATCCGTTATTGTTAGGATCCTATAGACCGCTAGCGCTCCTAAATACTGATTATAAGATCCTAGCATCAATAATAGCCTCGAGACTAGCACCACTGGTAAGGTCACTAGTGCATACTGACCAAAACGGGTTCGTCCCCACTAGGAGTACATCCCTCAACATACGTAGACTCTTCCGGGTGCAGCAGCATGCTACAGACGTCTGGCCTCGTTCAGGCTGCATGGTATTGGATTTAGAAAAGGCCTTAGATTCACTGGAGTGGCCGTATTTGTTTACAGGGTTATGGCCTAGATGACCCATTTTTACATATGATCAAACTACTTTGCATGCAGCCTTCCGTTAGGGTTCGGATAGTGCAATTGATATCAGACAAGATGGAGATACACAGAGGAACCAGGCAGGGATGCCCCCTCTCGCCACTCCTTTTTCATTGGCGATGGAGCCATTGACGACACGACTTCGTCGGGAAGGGGGAGTACTGGGGTATCCGGCTTGGAGATGGCCTACACGCCGTCTCGCTTTATTTGGACGATTTGTTAATTTATCTAAAAGACCTACATTACATACCTCTCTCCCTTGCAGACACTCTCGGAAACTTCGAGAGGGTATCAGGGCTTAAAGTAAACTGGTCAAAATCGTGTCTCTACCCCTCCAGGGAAGAAACCACAGATCCCAATTTTTACATTAATGACTCTCTCCTTTGCTGGCAGCCGAACACTTTCCGATATTGGGCATATTTATATATCGAGATCCTGCAGACATATTGGAGGGGGACCTGATTAGAGCTATGGCCGCTATACGATCGCAAATTAAATTTTGGAAAACACTACCGTTGAACGTAATGGGCAGAATAGCCTTGAGTAAAATGGTGGTACTACCCAAATTACTTTTACTTCTCTAATCTACCAGTTTATGTCCCAACCAAAATATTTCGGGAATTGGAACAAATGCTTCGAGGACTTATTTGGAACACAGGCCGCCCTAGAGTAGCACTCTGGAAACTTTATGCTCCCACTGATAGGGGAGGACTGGCAGTACCAAACCTGGAATTATATTACTTGGCGCACAAGTAACTACTTGTTTAACGATATATCTGTAAGAGACATTAGTTAGTGATAGATTCCTTACCTTAGAATATTCCCAGGCGTCAGACTGGATCCGGAAAGTTTTTCGTCAGCAGTACCCCTGCGCGTCGGTAGGTGGCGTCGTGCGGCTCCGCGTTCGTCGCTGGCGTCGTATTGTATTGTAATTGCATTTATATAGCGCTTACTGCCCCTGATGAGGTGTCGAAGCGCTTTTTCGGCGAGGTAGTACGCTACTCCGGGACCCATAGAGGATTAGTGTTGAATTAGTATAGTGAAACATGCAAGTACATTTTAAGTGGTGGATAGGTTAGTCAGTTATTTGGATTTGGAATGATAGCAGAAGGATAGAGGAGGAAAAAAGGTTTGTATTTATATAGCGCTTGTTACCCCTGATGGGGTGTTGAAGCGCGCTACTCCGGAAGCCCATAAAGGATTAGTGGTGCATTAATATGGTGAAATATGAAAGTAATTTCAGTAGTGGATATTAGTCAGTTATTTGGAGTGAGAAGGATAGCGGAGGGATAAAAAGGGAAGAAAGGTTTGCATTCATATAGCACTTGTTACCCCTGATGGGTGTTGAAGCACTTTTCTGGCGAGTAGCACGCCACTCCGGAACCCATTAAGGATTAGTGTTGAAAATTAGTATAGTAAAATATGAAGTAATTTGAGTAGTGGATATGTTATTCAGTTATTTGGGTAGAGAAGGGTAGGTGGCGGGATAGAAGAGGGAAAGAAGTTTGTATTTATATAGCGCTTGCTACCCCTGATGGGGTTTTGAAGCGCAAGTAGCACGCTACTCTGGAACCCATAAGTATTAGTGTTGAATTAGTATGGTGAAACATGAAAGTAATTTTAGTGGTGGATATGTTAGTCAGTTATTTGGATTGAGAAGGGTTGGGGAGGGTACAAAAGGGAAATGGTTTGCATTTATATAGCGCTTGTAACCCTGATGGGGTGTTGAGACGCTTTATTGGCGAGTAGCACGCTACTCTGGAACCCAGAAAGGATTAGTGGTGAATTAGTATAGTTGAATATGGAATTTGAGAAGTGAACATGTTAGTCTGTTAATTTTGATTGAAAAGGATAGTGAAGGGATAAAAGAGTGAAGGATTTTTTTATTTTATTTTTTATTTTTTTAGGTCTTAGCAGTAGGAGGAGGCTTTTTGGATGAGTAAAAAGGAGTTTTGGAGGGGAGGAGTCAGAGGGAAGAGTTTAGAAAGGTTTGTTTTAGGGGATCGGCATAGTAAAAGAGGTGTCAGATGATGCAAGGAGGGGTAGAGTAGGAGAGAGTCTAGAAAGGGTTATTTTGGGGATCATAGTGGTATGGGGTTTGGGATAAATGAGTGTGGATGTAGAGGATATATTGATAAATGTATAGAATGAGAGATAGGGTAGTGCATTGGAAAGAGTAGTAGAAAGAAGTTTGAGATGAGTCAGAAGGTTGGGCTAGAAGATATAGTGAGAAGTATAGGCTGAGAAATAGGGTAGTGCCTTGGAAATGCTAAATTAGAAGAAAGTGATAAATATATAGATCCATAAGTACATTGAAAGTATATAGATACATAAAGGAGGTAAGTATATGTAGATTAAAGAAAGAGGCACAGGATGAGAAATAGGGTAGTGCATTGGATATGCTTTTTCAGGAGAAAAGTAACAGAGACACAGATCCAAGTACATGGAAGGTACATAGATGCACAATGGAAGTAAGTACATGTAGACCAAAGATGATTTTTATTTTATTATTATTTTTTTTTCTCAACAACATAATTATTCTACATGTTTATACAAAGCAATACACAAAGATAGGTACATGTCTATAGTGAAAACAAATGCTTATATACAGAGGGATATGCTGTAAATTTCTGTTTGCGTATGGTGCTTATGTGGGGAAGAGCCAATTCTCGAGTAGTTTTCTGAAGATAAGGTGGTTGTGGGTGGATCTTATGTTGGGGGGTAAAGAGTTCCATAGTTTGGCTGCTTGAACAGAGAAGGATGTGCCACCCATGGTTTTTTTCTTGTATCTTGGGATTTTGAGGCGAGATGCTCCTTTAGAGCGGAGGTTCCTCTGTTGAATGTGTTTGGTGATTTTATTCCTGATGAAGAGCGGTCCCATTCCATGTATTGCTTTGTGGGTGATACAAAGCAGCTTGAACGTGGATCTTCTGGCAACCGGTAACCAATGCAGGGCTTTCAAGGCAGGGGAGATGTGGTCTCGCGGTTTGATATGCAAGAGTAGTCTGGCAGCCGAGTTCTGAATCCGTTGTAGTCTTTTCATGGTTGTTAAAGGTGATCCGTGGTAGAGGCTATTGGCGTAATCGAGTTTGGACAGAACAAGGGAGATGGTAGCTTGGACCTTGTGCGGAAATCCCAAATGAGGGAAAATTTGTCGCAGCGTTTTTATAGTGACAAAGCTTGATCTTGCTAGTTTGTCCACTTGGGCATCCACAGCTTGGAGTCCATGGTCATTCCGAGGTTTCTTACTTCCTTTGATACTTTGTGTGGTGATCCCAGTTCATTAGGTCATGCGGCAAGCGGCTTGTAATGTTTCCAATCGCCACACATGAGTATTTCCGTTTTGAAGTATTCAATTTGAGATGGCTCCAAGTCATCCACTGATCCAGCTGAAAATTGGTGATTTTCCAATGTCTTTGGGGCATTCCAGTTGAAGGGGTATTTGCATGTCATCTGCATAGTTATAGCACGTGAGGTGAAATTGATTGATCAGTACTGGTAATGACTTCATGTAAATGTTGAAAAGCATGGGCGAGATGATAGAACCTTGAGGGACCCCTGCTTTTGTGGAGTACGGTTTGGACGAGAAAGGTGGGGTATGGATGACATTAGTTCTGTTTTGAAGGTAGGACGCGATCCAGTCTAGAGCAGTTCCCTCTATGCCGGCTTCATAGTCTTTGTTTCAGAGTGTCATGGTCAACCGTGTCAAAGGCAGCCGAGAGGTCCAAGAGGAGTAGCGCAGCAACTCCGTTGCAGTCAACTGTATTCTTCAGGTCATCCCAGATGGCAAGGAGGGCAGATTCAGTGCCTCTTCCCGGACGGAATCCTGTTTGGAAGTCTGAAAGTATGTCATTCTCTTCAATGAAGTGTGATATCTGGGCGAACGCTGCTCTTTCTATCAGTTTGCCCAGGAAAGGTCCATTTGTAATGGGTCTGTAGTTGTCAGGGTTCAGCGGCTCCAAGTTTGTTTTCTTCAGTAAAGGGCGTATGTGTGATTTTTTTGAGTTCTTCTGGAAATATTCCGGTAGTGAAGGAATCGTTGATGATTATTCTTACTTGAGTGGCAGCAGAGGTTGTTAAAAGAATTGTTTTGAAAGTTTGTGGTGGACAGGGGTCAGAAGGGCTGCCGGCAGGCCTGCTTGCTTTGACCAGGTCCTTAAATTCATCGTGTGAGATGTGTTGGAAGGAACGGAGAGGCTTGGTTCGAGTATTCTTGGATTGTTGTTTTGTACAAGGGTTAGTGCTGGTGCTTTGTTTCTGTTTTAAGTACGAGTCCAACGTGTCTGCTTTGTCCGTGTAATGATTTGCCAGTTTGTCTGTGAAATCTTGAGCAACAGGATGAGTTCCTTCTAGGCAATTTGGTTTGCGAAATTCATTGAGTATTTTATAGAATTCTTTATTTGCACATTTAGCGTTTTGAATTCTGTCTGAATAGTACCTTTTCTTAGCTTTTTTGATAGCCGACTTGTATAATCTATCTGAAAGAGACACGTTAGTGACAGATTCCTTACCTTAGAATATCCCCAGGCGTCAGGCTGGATCCGGAAAGTTTTTGCGTAGCAGTACCCTTGCGCGTCGGTAGGCGGCGTCGTGCGGCTCCGCGTCCGTCGTCGGGATCGCCGGGATGACGTCGCGGGCAGTACTTGGACGCCGCCCCTGCGCGCTGACGTCAGTTCTTCTTTTTCCGCGCCAGTAAGCGCAGATCCGGGAAGAGCAGTGCCCTAGTCATTTTTTGACTATATTTTTTGTGATTTTTCACTGTTTTTCTCCACGAGTCTCTCGACTCCGAAGGTGTCGGTAGGGATGCCCGGCTTCAAGCCCTGCGACGCCTGTGGTCGAATGATGTCGATCACAGACCCGCACTTAGAGTGTCTCTACTGTCTCGGCCGCGACCACGACACGAAGTCGTGCCCCGACTGCCGGGCCTTGCACCCGAAGGCTTTGCGAGAGCGGTCTCGAAAGCTCCTCGAGGTCCGGCAGTCGGCTCCGCGCCACACCAAGCCCCGGTCACGTGAGAGGTCGAGGAGCCGGTCGCGGAGTCCTCATCGGTCGTCGGGGTCCAAGTCTTCGCACTCCTCCGGTAAGTCGAAGCATAAAAAGTCTAAGAAGCGTCATCGCTCCACGACTTCGCCTCGCCGGTCTCGCGACTCGGCTAAGGCTCCTGTCGGCACCGTCCCCGCGGCTCCGGGAGTACCTGTGGAGCCGCCCCCGCATTACCCGTCCTTCCCGGGTTCAGGGGCGACTCCGGCCGAGATACAGGAATTCCTGTCGGCCATGGCCCGCCTCTTCGGGCCTCAAGGTCCCCCCGGTGCGCCTTCGGGCCCCGCGGGCCCTGATGGGGTTTCCCCGGCGGCGCCGACGACTCCGGTCCCGGCGCCGCCTGTCACACCAGCCTCGGTCCCGGCCCCTGCCTCGATACCGGCTCCGGTGCTGCCGCAACCCCCATCGACGCCGGTTGACCTAACTACGCCGGCGCCGATGTCTCCGGTGCAGTTTCCGACGCCGCCCGGGGCTCCGGGCGGCGTCGTTCCCCGGTTCTCTCCGGATCCGGACACGGCGCCGGACCAGCGTCGCTTGACACCAGCTCCGACGCCGCTGAGACCTTGGGTCCCGCGTGTCCCTCCTTCTCCTTATTTTGAACCTGAGGAGGACGAAGAGGACTGGGAGGGGTCGGAGGACCCTCTCACACAGCAGTGTGAGTACGAACACGACTGGGCTGAGGAACTTGGGGATGCCAGTGGGCTGGACACCTCCCTGACCCTGGCATGCTGTCTCCTCCTTCCGTGGCAACGGAGGAGGGAGCAAATTTTGCAACGGTGTTGCGTAGAGCAGCTGGGGCCTTACACCTCCAATTGCCTACAGTGGCCGTCAGGACTAACCTCCTGACGGAAGTGCTTCAGCCGGCGGCTACCTCCTCAGAGCCACTGCTGCCATTTAATGACGCACTTTCTGACGTTCTTTTGGGCACCTGGTCCAAGCCTGCCACAGGGGCTCCTGTGGATAGGAACGTGGCCCGACGCCATCGCCCCGCTCCGGGTGACCCCCTGTTCCTCTCCCAACACCCCACTCCTGAGAGCTTGGTTGTCCAAGCCTCTGCTTCCCAAACCGCCTTCCCTACCGCTCCTCCGGATAGGGAATCCAAACGCCTGGATCAATTTGGGAAGAAGGTCTTTTCTTCCTCCAGTGCTGGCTTGCGGTCTGTCAACACCGCTTGCCTTTTGGGCCGATATTCCCACTCTCTGTGGGACTCGGTGGCACAAGCTTTGCCCCAGTGTCCTGAGGAGGTCCAGACATTGCTTTCCCGCGCCATTGCGGAAGGAAGAGATGCGGCTAAATTCACCATTAGATGTGGCCTTGATACCGCCGACTCGCAGGGTAGATCGATTGCAACGACAGTGGCGCTGCGCCGTCACGCCTGGCTGAGAACCACTGGTTTCTCGGGTGATGTCCAGAACACTCTTATGGACATGCCCTTTGATGGGGTCGGTCTTTTTGGGAACAAGGCAGACAATGCGCTGGAGCGTTTTAAGGACTCACGGGCTACGGCCAAGTCCCTGGGCCTTTCTGCTGTACGCCCTCCGCAGCCATCTGCTTTTCGCCCCTTTCGTGGCCACGGAAGGGGCGCCCAGTCACGTCCGCTGCCCAGCCACCGGCCCGCGCAGCAAGCGTCTTCGCGTGGCCGAGGCTCCCGCGGTGGCGGGTCAGGCAACCAGCGTGCGGGTCAGGCCACCAACCCCGCCCCGTCCGCGGCCTCCAAGCCCTCCTAGTCCTTCCTTTCAGGTGCACAGCACGCCAGTAGGGGGCAGGGTCCGCCATCACCTTCACCACTGGCGTGCCATCACCTCGGACAGGTGGGTCTTGGACATTGTCCGAAGGGGCTACTCCCTCCCCTTCGAGACCACCCCCTGCCATGCCACCTCAATTCCACTGCATGTCAGGGGATCACTTGGTGCTTCTTCAGAAGGAAGTTGCGGCCCTCTTGGCCAAGAGGGCCATTGAGCGCGTTCCGACCCCAGAAGTAGGACGTGGTTGCTACTCCCACTACTTTCTGGTGCCCAAAAAGGACAAGGAGGACATGCGTCCTATCTTGGACCTCCGGAACGTCAATCGCTTCCTCCGGAAGGAGAAGTTCAAGATGCTCACCCTAGCTCAGGTCTTGACTGCCCTCGACCCTGGAGACTGGATGGTAGCGTTGGACTTGCAGGACGCTTATTTCCACATCCCCGTCCTGCCGGCCCACCGGCGTTACCTGCGGTTCATGGTGGGCCTCGAGCATTTTCAATTCACCGTGCTCCCCTTTGGCCTCACAAGTGCCCCTCGGGTGTTCACGAAAGTGATGGCGGTGGTCGCAGCTCATCTGCGCCGGGCAGGGGTTCCAGTCTTCACCTACCTCGACGACTGGCTGCTGAAGGCAGGCTCGTCCCAGGCAGTCGTCTCCCACCTCCAGACTACGGCCGAACTGCTGCACTCGCTGGGGTTCTCCATCAATGTGCCGAAGTCGCACCTGATTCCTTCTCCACAGCTCCTTTTCATCGGAGCAGTTCTGGACACGACATAGTTTCGGGCCTATCCTCCCGAACGGCGAGTCCGGGATATTCAGGCTATGATTCCGATCTTTCAGCCTCTATCCTGGGTTTCGGTACGGATGACCCTGAGGCTGCTGGGCCTCATGGCCTCCTGCATCCTGCTGGTCGATCATGCCAGATGGCATATGCGGGTTCTGCAGTGGGACCTGAAGTTCCGGTGGGCGCAGCACCAGGGCAACCTGTCCGATCACATCCAGATCTCGGAGGGGACTGCAAAACAGTTGCAGTGGTGGCTCTCGAACCGGCAATGGGTCATGGGCAGATCCCTCTCCCTTCCCCAGCCAGAGCACACAGTCGTGACGGACGCTTCCCTTCTGGGATGGGGCGGTCACATGGGAGAGGCGGAGATCAGAGGCCTCTGGTCTCCGGCGGAGTCCCGGCTCCATATCAACCTTCTGGAGCTCCGGGCGATCCGACTTGCACTCAAGGCATTCCTTCCCTCTGTCAAAGGGAAGGTAGTGCAGGTGTTCACAGACAACACAACCGCCATGTGGTACTGCAACAAACAAGGCGGGGTGGGGTCGTGGTCCCTATGTCAGGAGGCTCTGCGCCTCTGGACATGGCTGGAACATCAGGGCATATTCCTGATGGTTCAACACCTGGCAGGTTCCCTGAACGCCAGGGCGGACGAACCTCAGCCGCAGGTGCATGATGGATCACGAATGGCGTCTTCACTCGGAAGTGGCGCAAGGACTCTTTCTACAGTGGGGAGAGCCTTGGTTAGATCTATTCGCCACCGAAGAGAATGCGCAATGTCATCAGTTCTGCGCGTTCGAATTTCCAAGGCGGCACTCGCTCGGCGACGCTTTTCATCGCGAGTGGAGTTGCGGTCTGTTGTACGCCTTTCCCCCTATACCACTTCTACCCAGAGTGTTGAAGAAGATTCGGCGCGACCGGGCCCAAGTCATCCTTGTGGCTCCGGACTGGGCTCGAAGAGTTTGGTATCCCGAGCTACTCAGTATGAGCGTCGATCCCCCGATCCGTCTGCCTCTTCGGGAGAATCTTCTGTCGCAGCAGCAGGGGACGGTCCTCCACCCGAACCTGTCCAGTCTCCACCTGCTTGCGTGGAGATTGAGCGGCGGCAGTTGATTCCTTTAGACTTGCCTCCCGAAGTTTGTGATGTGATTCTGGCAGCCAGGCGTCCCTCCACTAAGGTGGTATACGCCTGCAGGTGGAACACGTTTGTGGCATGGTGCACAGCAAAGGCTGTGAATCCCCTCTCTGCCCCTCTTTCTGAGGTTCTACTGTTCCTTCTTTCTCTGGCCCAACAGGGTTCTGCCCTGGGTACCATCAAGGGCTATCTTTGTGCAATCTCTGCCTTCCTCAGGCTCCCTGATCAGCCCTCTCTTTTTAAGTCCCCTGTTGTTAACAGGTTTCTAAAAGGCATTACACGCCTCTTCCCTCCTGTTCCGTTTGTCATGCCTCAGTGGGACTTAAACTTGGTTCTTACCTTTTTAATGTGCGCTCCCTTTGAGCCTCTCCATAACTGTCCTCTTCGTCTTCTTACTCTGAAGACCGCCTTTCTGGTGGCCATCACCTCCGCTCGGCGGGTGAGTGAGCTCCAGGCTCTATCATGCAAACCTCCCTTTCTGTCTGTCCATCCAGACAAGGTTGTTCTTCGGACGCGTCCGTCCTTCTTGCCAAAGGTGGTTACTGCCTTCCATATTGGGCAGACCATCATTTTGCCCACCTTCTTTCCGCCTCCGCATCCTTCCAGAGAGGAAGAGAGGCTCCACCGTCTGGACCCAAAACGTGCGCTTTCCTTTTATATCAACCGCACACAACACTTCCGGGTGGATGACCAGCTCTTTGTTGGCTACGTGGGCGCCAAAAAAGGTCGGGCGGTGCACAAGAGAACCATCTCCCGCTGGGTAACCTTGTGTATCAAAGCCTGCTATTCTTTGGCTAAGAAGGCGCCTCCTGTTGGGCTGCGTGCCCATTCCACCAGGGCAACGACTGCTACCACGGCTTTAGGCCGCGGTGTTCCGCTGCAGGATATATGTCAGGCAGCTACGTGGGCCTCGCTGCACACGTTTACCAAGCATTACTGCCTTGACAGCCAGGTCCGGAGGGACGGCTTCTTTGGCCGTTCTGTCCTCCGGGACTTCCTTGTCTGATCTTTGTTCGCAAACCCACCACCGGGGTTGGTATTGCTGGGGTATCTATTCTAAGGTAAGGAATCTGTCACTAACGTGTCTCTTTCAGATGCACAAGTTACTAACTTGTGTAACGATATATCTGTAAGAGACAGTAGTTAGTGACAGATTCCTACCGCCCACCCATCCTCCCCGTTCTGCGAACTGATTTCTAGGGTTAAGGACATCCCTTTCAGGGCCCTAGTATTTTTTCAGACACCTATGTCAGCTTCTTGCATGGCTCTGCGTTCCTGGCGCGTAAAGGCGTGTACAGAAGTGACGTCAGCGCGCAGGGGCGGCGTCTAAGTACTGCCCGCGACGTCATCCCGTCGATCCCGACGACGGACGCGGAGCCGCACGACGCCGCCTACTGCTACGCAAAAACTTTCCGGATCCAGCCTGACGCCTGGGGATATTCTAAGGTAAGGAATCTGTCACTAACTACTGTCTCTTACAGACATATCGTTACACAAGTTAGTATCTTGTGCGTTAATTTTTTGTAGGTGAAGTTTGTCTTGTTTGGCGTTTATTTGAGCCAGGTACGTTGCAGCTTTCTAATTTGTTGTTTTGTCTTTTATTTCTGTTTCTCCAAGGTGCTTTTTTTCTTTTGTTCTGTTGTGTGGTTTTGAGTGGTATCAGGATGTCAAAAGCTTCTTGTAGCCACTCATATAGTTTTTGAACAGAATTTATTGTTTCCAGATTTGTACTTGATGTTAGTTGTGTTTCTAAGTGTTCCAAATTGAGTTTGTTCCACGGCCGATAGGTGGAGGATGAGGTAGTTTTAGGTGAGTCGCTTAGTGTTTTATGTTGGAAAGCAAGCAAGTGGTGGTCTGACCATGTGACTGGAGTTATAGTTTGAAAGGTAACAAGTTCAGTATTAGCAAAAATGACATCTAGGATATGTCCAGCGGTGTGTCGGTTTGTGGACAATCTGATGCAGGTTCAGTGCGTCTAGGCCAATGATTATTGTTTTTGGATGGGTCATATTGGGTTTGTCAAACCAAATGTTGAGGTCACCCAGAACGCATAGGTTGGAGTGTATTATCAGGTTTGAAACTGTGTCTAGAAGTGCGTCTGGGAATGTCTCCTTGCTAGGTGGAGGTCTGTAAAGGAGCAGGAAGTTACAGGAGGAAGACGGTGTAGGATTGCATCTTGTTAGAAGAGCCTCACAATTCTTTATGGAGATGTCGTCAATTTTAGTGATATGTATTGTTTGCCTGAATACAACAGCTGGACCACCTCCTTTTTTGGCTATACGATTTTGGGTGATTGTTTGATAGCCTAGAGGAATGGCTTCATGCAGGACTGGAGCCATATCCTCTCCCAACCATGATTCGGTTATGAATAGTATGTCTGGTTTTCCATCTGTGAGAAGGTCGTAGATGTGATGCTTGTTTTTAGAGAGGGATCGAGCATTTATTAGTAGACAGTTTAGAGAGTGGCCTTTGGTGATAGTGAGACTTTGTTTTGTAGAAGAGTGATCAGTATTGTGTGGGTTTGTAGCAGGTGTGTTTTTAGAGCTGGCATTAGCTGTATTAGGATAGCAATCGTGTAGCTGTTCTGTATCATGTTCCTCATCCAGCATGCTAAGAAGGCATTTTGATGGGTCTGCGTGTGTATGTGGTGGAGATGGTGTTTGAGAGTGAGTTGGAGTGCTGTGTTGTTTTCGTGGTGTAACATTGTTGTGAAGTAGACATGGGGAAGCGAAGTTGTGAGGTATGGCATGTTGCTTATATTGTTTGCGTGTGTTTAATGCGGAAGGTGTATGAGTCCGGGGTGGTGGTGCAGCATGTGGGTAATGTAGTAAGGTTCTAAATTGTCCAATGGATGAGAGGCGGTTAGAAGAGAGTTGCTGTATCTGTTAGGTGTGGTGGAAGAGAGAAAGCTTGGCATTGGAGTTGGTTCCTTTGTGTTGTTTGAAAGGTGGGTGTATGTTTGTGTTTTGTGATGGTAAGTATTATGAGGTGTTGTGCTTTGAAGATCTTGTGCTGGTGTGTGTGATGTTTTGTTTTTGAGGAGTAGTGAAAAGGGGTGCTGATGTATGTTTCATGCAATGGATTTGGTTGTATAGTATTCTTTGTGAGAGGAGGTTGTACGGTAGAGGGTGGTGATGTGTTTGAGTAGAGTGTATGATGTGTGTAAGTGGGAATGAAGTAGAGGTAAGAGTGTTTGTCTTAGACTGGTTTGTTGAAAGAGTTAAAAAGTGTGGTGGTCCGCAGTGTGTGTTGTGCGTTAGTGTTATTATGGTAGTAGGGAGAGGAGGGTGTTTGTTGGACAAATGATGGAAGGATGATTATATGTTTGTTAGTGATAAAAGGTGGTATGTTAGGTGTAATTACAGCAGGGAGCGTGTGTCTGGATGGGATGTAGTTATGTATGGTGTCGATTGGCGTTGTGTTAGTGATGAGTGTAATGGTTAGTGGTATAGGATAGAGTTGTGTACTGTTTGTAGGTGATGGTGGATATGTGTGGTAGTTGGGATAGTAGGGTGTATAGATGTGGTTTGGTTTGGTTAGTAGTGCATGCTGGTACATTAATCTGTGCATAGTGTTGTGCGTGGTGTACATTTGGTGTGAGTGTGTTGCTCTGTTTGTGGATGGTGTGGGCTGGGTGTTGCTAAATGGGAAAATGGGCAGCATTTCTGGCCCTGGTCAGTCTCGAACAGGCTCAAACAGGCAACTGCCCTTGTCCTCTCTGCCCTTAACAGGCTCAAACAGGCAACTGCCCTTGTCCTCTCTGCCCTTGTCCTCTCTGCCCTTGTCCTCGACGCCCGGGCTGAGACGCCCTAACCCTGGCCTTTTATAGCCCTAGTAATCAGGTGACCCCGTCAGCCAATGGAAACCCTAGCCCTAACACTATCCAATCACAACACTAGCCCTAAAAATCTAGAACCAATAGTAGACCAGGACCTTACAGCCAATCTTAGCCCTAGTCCAAGCACCCAATCAGTTCAAAAACCCTGATCTCTACGTCCAATAGAGGCCCTAGCCCTACCAGTAGTCCCAACCCTAGTCCAAGCAACCAATGGGACAGGAAGCCCTAGTCCCTACTTCCAATAGAAAGCCTAACCCTACTCTTAGTCCCACACCGAGTCCAGCAACCAATCACACCAGAAGCCCTAATCGCTACTTCCAATTAAAGGCCTAGCCCTAGTTCCACCCTAGTCCCAACAACAAATAACACAGGAAGCCCTAGTCCCTACTTCCAATAGAAATCATAACCCTAGCCCTAGTCCCAACCCTACATTTATTGAATCACAGACCCAGAAACCAATCAGAACCCTCAAATACCCAACCAATGAGGACACTAACCCAATCCAATAGAAACATCAGATACAACCACCAATCAGTGTATACATGTACCAACCACTAGCAGACTATATAAGGTCCCAGCAACCTCAGACAAGGTTTGCTGGCCAGGGAGTTGGAAGCTGCTTCTCCTGTTCAGAATCTCCTAGGAGACACAGGCTCAATCCACACTTTGGACCTCTGCAGGTAAAGGCCTCACAAACTTGAAATCTAACAATACTGTTTGAATAAAACTTTACTCCCTCTCCTGGCCAAAAAACGAAGTGCACAGTCCCTATTAAACACAGTTTAAACAGCTCACAGAAGCACCCTCTGATGTAGAATATCCCTGTTGCTGGGGGGGGGGGGAGCAGGGGGGCCTGGTTTCACTGGCTTGATAACACAAAATGGTGGCTGGGGGTGCACTGTTTAACATACAGGTCTTAGCACAGAGCAAAGGAGAAATTTGGAGGGAAAACTGAATAGTCACCAGGAATGGGAGGGAAAGACTACAGAGTTTGGACTGCAAATCCCACAATTCAACACGTTAAATGGAAGCAATCATGGGGAGGAAAACCACAAGTTTAATACACAAAACAGGTGATAAAATATGCAATCACAGGCAGGTTAAAACTACAAATTTAAACTGTAACAACCACAGGCAAAGACAGTAATCTCAGAAAGGGAAAATCGTTTTTTAAAAAACTTTTTTGGGGGGGGGGGGGGCAGAGACAGCACTAGTCTGCCTCCTTACCACTTCTGGACTCTGCTCACTGCAATCTGGGGCACAGGTAGGCTGCAACTCACAAGATGGAGGAGAATGATTTGGGGTGCACCCAGCAAAGCCTTAAGGGGCCTGGGCAGGTGTGAGGGGAGGGCTCAGAGTTGCCTGGTAGCTGAATAGCCAATCCCCAGTCCTAGGCCTGCTGGCCTGGGGGTGGGGGCTGGGGAGCTGCTTCTCCTGTTCAGAATCTCCTAGGAGACAGACAGGCTCAATCCACACTTTGGACTTCTGCAGGTAAAGGCCTCACAAACTTGAAATCTAACAATACTGTTTGAATAAAACTTTACTCCCTCTCCTGGCCAAAAAACGAAGTGCACAGTCCCTATTAAACACAGTTTAAACAGCTCACAGAAGCACCCTCTGATGTAGAATATCCCTGTTGCTGGGGGAGGCAGGGGGGCTGGTTTCACTGGCTTGATAACACAAAATGGTGGCTGGGGGTGCACTGTTTAACATACAGGTCTTAGCACAGAGCAAAGGAGAAATTTGGAGGGAAAACTGAATAGTCACCAGGAATGAGAGGGAAAAACTACGGAGTTTGGACTGCAAATCCCACAATTAAACACGTTAAATGGAAGCAATCATAGGCAGGAAAACCACAAGTTTAAAACACAAAACAGGCGCCGAGATGATGTCACGGAGACTACTTAGGCGCCACCCATGCGCGCTGACGTCAGTTCTGTACACGACTTTCCACGCCAGGAACGCAGAGCCATGCAAGAAACTGACCACTGGTGCCATGAAACTAGGGCCCTGAAAGGGATGACCTTAACCCTAGAATCAGTTCGCAGAACGGGGAGGATGGGTGGGGCAGTAAGGAATCTATCACTAACTAATGTCTCTTACAGATATATTGTTACACAAGTAGTAACTTGTGCATCTGAAAGAGACACGTTAGTGATAGATTCCTTACCTTAGAATAGATACCCCAGCAATACCAACCCCGGTGGTGGGTCTGCGAATAGATTACTCCAGAAAGTCACGGAGAACAGAACGGCCAAAGAAGCCGTCTCTCCGAACTTGACTGTCAATGCAGTAATGCTTGGTAAATGGGTGCAGCGAGGCCCACGTGGCTGCCTGACAAATATCCTGCAAGGGAACGCCGCGTCCCAAGGCAGTAGTGGCTGCTGTTGCCCTGGTAGAATGGGCACGCAGCCCCACAGGAGGCTCCTTTTTAGCCAAGGAGTAACACGCTTTGATGCACAAAACGACCCACCGAGAGATGGTGCGTTTGTGCACGGCACGACCTTTTAGATAGAACGAGAGCGCAAGTTTTGGGTCCAGACGATGGAGCCTCTCTTCCTCTTTCGAAGGATGCAGAGGCGGAAAGAAAGTGGGCAAAGTGATGGTCTGCCCGATGTGGAAGGGCGTGACAACCTTTGGCAAGAAAGAAGGACGGGTCCTTAAAACCACCTTGTCCGGATGAACAGAAAGGAAAGGAGGTTTAGAAGAAAGAGCCTGGAGCTCACTCACTCTTCTTGCAGAGGTGATGGCTACCAGGAAAGCCGTCTTTAGAGTAAGAAGACGTAAAGGACAGTTATGAAGGGGCTCGAAGGGAGCGCACATCAGATAGGTCAAGAAAAGATTTAAGTCCCATTGAGGCATTATGAAAGGCACGGGAGGAAACGTGTGCGTGATGCCTTTGAGGAAACGGTTAACAACCGGGGACTTAAAGAGAGAAGGCTGATCTGGAAGCCTGAGAAAGGCGGAGATGGCCGAAAGATAACCTTTGAGAGTGCCCAGAGCAGAGCCCTGCCGGGCCAAGGATAGTAGGAATAGAAGGACCTCAGAAAGAGGGGCAGAAAGGGGATCCACAGACTTAGCTATGCACCATGCCACAAATTTGTTCCACCTGCAGGCGTATACCTATTTAGTGGAGCGACGCCTGGCTGCCAGAATGACATCACAGACTTCAGGAGGCAAGTCAAATGGAATCAGCTGTCGCCGCTCAATCTCCACGCATGGAGGTGGAGGCTGGACAGGTTCGGGTGGAGGACCGTCCCCTGCTGCTGCGACAGAAGGTCCTCCCGAAGAGGCAGTCGGATCGGGGGATCGATCGCCATGTTGAGTAGCTTGGGATACCAGTATCTTCGTGCCCAATCCGGAGCCACAAGGATGACTTGGGCCCGGTCGCGCCGAATCTTCTTCAGCACTCTGGGCAGAAGTGGTATAGGCGGAAAGGCGTACAACAGACCGCAACTCCATTCGCAATGAAAAGCGTCGCCGAGCGAGTGCTGCCTTGGAAATTCCAACGCGCAGAACTGATGACATTGCGCGTTCTCTTCGGTGGCCAATAGATCTAACCAAGGCTCTCCCCACTGCAGAAAGAGACCTTGCGCCACGTCCAAGTTCAGACGCCATTCGTGATCCATCAAGCACCGGCGGCTGAGTTCGTCTGCCCTGGCGTTCAGAGAACCTGCCAGGTGTTGAACCACCAAGGTAATACCTTGATGTTCCAGCCATGTCCAGAGGCGCAGAGCCTCCTGACATAGGGTCCACGACCCCACCCCGCCCTGTTTGTTGCAATACCACATGACGGTGGTGTTGTCCGTGAACACCTGCACTACACTTCCCCGGACAGAGGGAAGGAATGCCTTCAGTACAAGTCGGATCGCCCGCAGCTCCAAAAGATTGATATGGAGCCGGGACTCTGCCGGAGACCAGAGGCCTCTGATCTCCGCCTCTCCCAGGTGGCCGCCCCATCCCAGGAGGCTGCCCCATCCCAGGAGGGACGCATCCGTCACCACTGTGTGCTCCGGTTGGGGAAGGGAGAGGGATGTGCCATCGACCAAATCGCGATTCGTGAGCCACCACTGCAATTGTCGTGCAGTGCCCTCCGAGATCTGGACAAGATCGGACAGGTTGCCCTGATGCTGCGCCCACTGGAACTTCAGGTCCCACTGCAGAGCTCGCATACGCCACCTGGCATGTTGCACTAGCAGAATGCAGGAGGCCATCAGGCCCAGGAGCCGAAGGGTGAGCCTGACTGAAACCCGGGATAGAGGCTGAAAGTTGGGAATCATAGCCTGAATATCCCGGACTCGCCGCTCGGGAGGATAAACCCGAAACTGCGTCGAGTCCAGAACCGCTCCGATGAAGGGGAGCTTTTGAGAAGGACTCGGGTGCGACTTTGGCATGTTGATGGAGAACCCCAGTAACTGCAGGAGGTCGGCCGTAGTCTGAAGGTGGGTGACGACTGCCTGGGGCGAGCCCGTCTTCAACAACCAGTCGTCGAGGTAGGGGAAGACTGATACCCCTGACCTGCGCAGATGAGCTGCGACCACCGCCATCACTTTTGTGAACACCCGAGGGGCGCTGGTAAGGCCGAAGAGGAGCACGGTAAACTGAAAATGCTCCTGGCCCACCGTGAATCGCAGGTAACGCCGATGGGCGGGCAGGACGGGAATGTGAAAATATGCGTCCTGCAAGTCCAACGCTACCATCCAGTCTCCAGGGTCGAGGGCAGCCAAGACCTGAGTCTGTCAACATCTTGAACTTCTCCTTCCGGAGGAAGCGATTGATGTTCCGGAGGTCCAAGATGGGGCGCAAGCCCCCCTTGTCCTTCTTGGGGACCAGAAAGTAGCGGAAATAACATCCATGTCCTACTTCTGACCCAGGAACGCGCTCGATGGCCCCCTTGGCCAAGAGGGCCGTGACTTCCTGTTGCAGAAGCGCTAAGTGATCCCCCGAAATGCGGTGGAACTAAGGTGGCATGGACGGAGGGGCAGCCTCGAAGGGGAGGGAATAGCCCCTTCGGATGATTTGTAGCACCCAGCTGTCCGAAGTGACAGAGCGCCAGTGGGGGAGGTGATGTTGAATCCTGCCGCCCACCGGCGTGGGGTGCACCCCAAAGCGCGGACTAGGAAGGCTTTGAGGCGGATGCTGCAGGAGCGGAGGTGGGCTGACCCGCATGCTGGCCCCCTGTGCCACCACGGCGGCCACCACGCCCGCGGCCACGCTGAGGCTGGTTCTGCGCAGGCCTTTGGAACGGACGTGTAGAGGCGCCCCTGCCGCGGCCACGAAAGGAACGAAAAGTAGACGTGGCTGGGCGGGATGCGGAGAGACCCAATGACTTGGCTGTAGCCCGAGAGTCCTTAAAACGCTCGAGCGCACGGTCTGCCTTATCGCCAAAAAGGCGAGTACCATCAAAAGGCATGTCCATGAGGGAACTCTGGACATCCCCCGAAAACCCCGTGGACCGCAGCCAGGCATGTCGTCGCAAGGCCACTGTGGTGGAAATTGTTCTACCCAAGGAGTCCGCGGTGTCCAACCCTCACCGAATGGCGAACTTCGCGGCGTCCTTCCCTTCTGCAACAGCTTGGGAAAGCACAGCCCGAACCTCTTCGGGGCACTGGGGCAGAGTTTGTGCCACCGTGTCCCACACAGCGTGAGAATAGCGGCCCAAGAGGCATGTGGTGTTGACTGACCGCAACCCCAGGCTGGCAGAGGAAAACAACCTTTTGCCAAGCTGCTCCAGCTTTTTGGATTCCTTATCCGGCGGAGCGGTAGGGAATGCTGTTTGGGAAGAGGAAGCCTGAATGACCAGGCTCTCCGGTGTCGGATGAGTTGTTAGAAAGGCAGGGTCACCCGGTGCTGGACGATGACGTCTGGCCACATTTTTATCCACAGGGGCCCCTGTGGCTGGCCTAGACCAGGTACCCAGCAAAACATCCTTTAAGGCCTCATTGAACGGGAGTAGAGGTTCCACAGAACCTGCTGTAGGCTGAAGCACCTCAGTAAGGAGGTTAGTTTGGAGGGCAACAGTAGGCAGCTCAAGGCCAAGAGTTTCAGCTGCTCTACGGAGCACCACAGTGTATGTGGCGCCTTCCTCCATGAGAGTGGGAGGAGACACAAACCCAGGCTCAGAGGAGTGGTAAGGCCACTGGCATCCTCGGAGTCTTCTGCCCATTCCTGTTCGGACTCACACTGCCGTGCAAGAGGGTCCTCCGACCCCTCCCAGTCCTCTTCCCCAACAGCCCGAGGCACAGGCTGCAACGGTGAGGGAGGCACAGGGGAAAAGAAATGCTCCACCGGTGCCGGGAACGGCGCCGATCGGCGCCGCTCCAAGGCCCAATCCGGGTTCCAAGCTGGAAACGCGGGCAAGGGTGGAGGTGGACCCAACGGCACCCATGGCGGCACCGGGAAGGGAGCCGCAGGGGGCGCCGGCGCAGGAGCCGCCGGCGAAGGACCCTGCGGCACCGGGGCCGGAGCCGCCGGCGGAGGACCTTGAGGCGCTGGGGCCGGAGCCGCCGGTGGCGCCGACGGCTGAGCCGGCGGCAACCAAGGGCCCCCAAAAGGGACCGCACCGGCGGGAGCCCTAGGCCTGAAAAGGCGGTCCATGGCAGCAAGAAACTCTTGCACCTGGGCCGGAGTCGCCGACGGACCCGGGTATGGCGGGTAGGCCGCGGCACTGACAGGCTCCAACAGAGCCACGGGGTAAAGACCCCGGGTCCCCTCGTCCGCGTCAGAACACCGACGAGGGGAGGTCGGAGAGCGTACGCGCTTCTTCGACTTCTTTTTATGACGTCGCTTACCGGAATCCGATGGCGACGACTTGGACCTCGAGAAGCGATGATGGCGACTCCGCGGTCGGTCCCTTGAGCGACCCCTGGATCTGGAACGGCGGGGAGACAACTGCCGGGCCTCTAGCATCTTTCGGGACCGCTCCCGCAAAGCATTCGGAGCCATGGCCAGACAGTCGGAACATGACCGGGAGTCCTGGTCGCGCTCTAGACAGACAGACGCCATGGGGGTCGGCCACCGACATCGTACGGCGGCAGGCCCCGCAGGTTTTAAAACCAGGCATCCCTACGTGGCACCAGGAGAGTATATAGAAATTAGAGACAAAAGTCCCAAAAAACAGCTAGTCAAAAAGTGACTAAGGTACGTGCTCTAACCGGATCTGCGCTTGGCGCGGAAAAAGAAGGAACTGACGTCAGCGCGCATGGGTGGCGCCTAAGTAGTCTCCGTGACGTCATCTCGGCGCCTACGACGCCAGTGACGAACGCGGAGCCGCACGACGCCACCTACCGACGCGCAGGGGTACTGCTGACGAAAAACTTTCGGATCCAGTCTGACGCCTGGGAATATTCTAAGGTAAGGAATCTATCACTAACGTGTCTCTTTCAGATAGCACAGTTACAGTGGGTGGCGCGGTGGTTCGCAGGTCATAACCTAGAAGATACAGCCTGATTGCAACCTCCCTGGTCCCAGTCACAGATATATCACTTATTCCACCTTATTGCCCGCCCTCCGTGCCCCTCACAAACTTGTTTAAACCTGGCTCATCGCTGTTATAGGAGAAGTTTATATCTCACCAAGCATGTGGTGCCATACGCCCCAATACTTCCACTTTTGGGGACCCCCAGGGGACATCTGGGCACTCATGTAAGCACACTTACGCACTGGCATGCAGCCGAGTTACACACGTTAGGAGACCTGTATGTTGATGGAACATTGATACCGTTTGAAACACTTGCAGAAGACTATAACCTACCGGCGGGTCAATTCTTGCTACACACTTGTTACAAGAGCACTCACAGCGGCCTGGGGAGATATTAGTGTGGAGCCAAAAATGCATCTTTTGATACAATACTTGCATGTGATGGGCAATGGCTTGCATATAATACATTGGTTAGTGGAGGCATTGCTTACACATATGATACAACCACTGACTGCCCTACGCCTGAGATGGGTGGAGGACAGGGGGAATCCCTGGACGGATCGAGAGTGGGAGACTATACTTGCTAATCCCAAGTGTATACCGAGAAACTCCAAATTCCGTCTCATACAAACATATATATCACACAGAGCATATCTCTCACCAGACAAATTAAAGAGATACTTTCACATGACTGCCTCTGCTTGTCCCCGTTGTCACCAGACGGACGCTGATTTTCTACACATGATGTGGTCATGCACATCCCTGAGTATGTACTGGCAGGAGGTTGTGAAAGGAGATAGCAAGATGTACTGGACGGCCGCCTCTACGATCATGGGAAGAATGTATACTTGGCTTTTACCCTAGGTCAAAGAAACAGAGTCATAGCGAGATTCACAGATTTAGGCCTCATAGTAGCCAAACGTTTAATAACGAAAAGATGGAAACGTGCTGAACCTCCAGTAATACACAGCTGGAAAAACTCACTTATAGTATGGGCTCAAGCTGAGAGTACGTCGCTGCACAGGAAGGAAATCGCAGGGCTGCGCAAATATCCCATTGCGCAATATTGGGATACTATGCTTGTGGAAATAAAATACGTAGACAGATAGTGAGTCCATCTCCCTGCATACGAACATCGAGCAGGATCCGGAAGATAGTCAACAGCTGCCCCCATAGCCTAGCTTCGCATTTGATATCACATTGTCATAATTCCAAGCACAGAAATGATAGATGTAAAGAAATGTTAACAAAACAAAACCACTTATGTAACATGAGCGCCAAGAGAATAGAGGGGGACAGATACGACGGGGATGGTTACGTTACGAATTGCTAAGCGAAATGCAGTCACATTGTTAGACCACTGTGACCCAGCTGCGAAGACTTGACGATGGCCTTTTTCTTTTTCACTGTTTATGTTTTTAAGTAAGCTGTATTATATTTGCGCTTTAATATTTTGCTACATTGAGAAATGTGAAAAAGAAATGTGATGTATGTCATACAAGTGAATAAACAAACGACATTCTTGGGTATAGGGCTACTCACACAGAGGATGGAAAGTAACGCACTAGAATAATAGATTATACGCCATGTGTTTATCATCAAATATGATTGTCATACGCAAATACATAGTCAGCGTGTCAGTCTTAACCATGCTGTTATGTACTCGCTATATACCACTAGCACTATAAAAAAGTATGTATATCGTTATTGTGAACTCTACTATGCCCATATCCCTCATGTATTAAGAATATTCATATAATCTTTTAATGCGGTTTAAATACGAAAAATGCAAATAAAGATATTTAAACAAAAAAAATGACGGGCACATTTGGTGTCCCTGCTTATAGTCAAGTTAAAACCAGTCATGGGAGCCGTTGGCTCCTGCTCTGGCGCGAAACTGGACAAAACATGGGAGTAACCTCCCCACTGGCCAGACCCTCCCCTGGGAGGGTCCCCTGAATCTGTCCAACCCTCTTCCGTGGGTACAAAAGGGCTTACCTGGCTGTAGGACCCTAGATTCGACGTGGACAAGATTCTGAACCAGTAACCACTGAACTTCGACTGTCTGGACACTCTGTACTTCGTTTGGGCCTGACTTCGTCTCCCACTACATCCAAAGCATCGTCTGTGCCCGTGCACCATACAGGCTCCGTGCAGGACCTGTGGAGCATCAAGGACAACCGAAGATATCTCCCTTGGAATGAAGGAGTCCCTTCCGTGCAACCGCAGGCACCACATCACGATTGACCGGTCTGCTGCTCCTGAGCTCCTACGGACTCCAAAGGCTCCAGCAACACAGGAGGTGGGTTCCTACGTCCCTCGAGATCCGAGCTGCCCTCTCACCGAGTTTGAGGTCAGAATCCCTTGTGGGGGCGGCAATACCGGTACCCCTGTGCACCGCGTTCATTTACAGTTGCATATGCTTGTTGGCGTTCCCGAGCAAGCGCATTGGGCTCTAAGTAGCCCCAACCTCTGGCACCATTTCCTACCAAGAACTCCGGCCTCCTCGCACCGAGTGCTCCGTGGGCTGCTGTTTGGTGAAAGTGCTTGAGGTCCTCTCGCGAATCCTGTGCCTCCAGCCTGTAAATCCACTTGAGGGTCAACTTTGCTTATCTTGGGCTCCCCTGGTTGCTCCAGGCTTACCCTGATTCCCCTGGCTTTGGTGAGTCTCCTGGACCTTGCCGGTCCGAACCGTAACCTTCTTTGACCTTCTGCATGGGTTGCCGTTGCCAAGGCTTGTTGGTGCTCCTGCTGGACACAGACCCCTCAGCGCTCGACATCCTTTGTGGGACAGCTCGTATCCAGCTCCTGGTCGTCCTCGACGTCTCCTGGTCCCTGTGGCTGCAGAGTCAAGAACCCTCTCAATGCACCTGAAGCACCCGACATCGGTGGGCATTCGTCTACCGAGCCCCTGGTCACTCCTCAGTGACCCAGACTCTGTCCCCTCTGCTTTCAGGTACTCTTCAACAAGAATCCACCTTTGGATTCCAAAGGACATTTTTCTTCCTTCCAGCAGCGGCTCTTCTTCGAAGTCCTCCATTTGGTTCGACTGCGGTTACCGACGCCACTTCAGACCTATGCACCCGGCTCCCCTGGGATAGGTAACTCTGGTACTACGGTATCCACGGGTGGGGTGGCTCTCCAACCTCCTAACTTCCACGGGGTTTCTTCAAAGTCCACTGGGAAGGGTCCTTAAACTTTAAAACTTCAACCGCGACTTCCCCATAGAATTGTACGGAGCACGTGGTCGTGTTCCCACACCGCACCCGTCCTCCGTGGGGTCCCTACTTACTCACCTAGGGTGGTTCCTTGGGGTCCCAGTGATTCTACAACCTCTAGACACTGTCTTGACTCGAGTCGTGGTTCTTATACCACTATTTTAGTATATGGTCTTGTCTCCCCCTGGAGCCCACTGTGTATTAGTGCTATTTACTATTGTTTCTGTGCTGCAGTATTGTGTGCTTTGTGATAATCTTCGTGTAGAAGATACTGTCGTACTAGAGTGTTATATTAATAAATACATATTTTTATAACTACTGTGTGGTTCTCCTTTCATTCAACCAATACTACAAGGTTGCATTCTGGTAAAACAAGCTGCTTAACATTCCTTCAAGACTAAGCCTGAAGGCTGCTCTCCACAGCTACAGCTTGGATAGCTTTCTAAGGTTATCTTTGACCTCTTAAATCACCATAAGGGTTGTTTGGACTGGTGCAAGGTGCCCACTTTAATTAGTGGACAGCATATACCAGGCCAACTTCTCACAAATGGGTTATATGTGCATGGATGACTGAGAACCTGTGTTTCATGTACTTGTGGCACAGGACACACCTTTTACCATATGTGGCACAGTTACATGTATAACATAAATGTATAACCAGTTTTATAAATGGGAGAGATTTAAAGTGTAGAAAAAATTTCTGCAAAAATGTACAAAATATTGAACATTTTTCTGCACTTTAAATTTCTCTGACTTAAAATGATGGCTGTATTTTTCTGTTTTAAATATGGCACCATGTCTACCAGTCACTGGGAAGCAAGATGCCTACTGTGTGTAAAGGCAACATTTTGAAATGGAAGAAAATTAAACTGAAGATTTAACATTGTTTATATGGATTCCATAAAACTGATCATTTAAATGTTCTCCCATTTCCAAGTGTCACATTTACAAACAGCAGGTATCTTGCTCTAAGTGGCCTGTGGACACTGTGCCATATTTATAACAGAAATATACATCCATTTGTTTAAATGGGAAAAATTTAAAATGAAGAAACACGCTTCATAAAACATTAAGATGTAATTGGCTTAATTGAAAGTGGAGAAAAAGATTGAGGCTTAATATGTATTAGAAATACTTTTCTTCACTTTAAATTTATCCCATTTAAAAACAATTCTGTATTTTTCAGTTATAAATATGACAGTGTCTACTGGCCACTGGGAGCAAGAAGCCTGCTGTTTGTAAATGCAGCACTTTGAAATGTGACAGAATTAAAATGAAGTTGGCTTAATCAGTAAGTTATCTTTTCATTTTCTCCCATCTAAAAACATTCAGAAACATAATTTTGGTCTCACGCTCCAATATTGAGTTACAATGACTTTGATTTAAGAGGGCAGAGTGAGGTTTGGCCCAGTAGTCAGACAGTCTTTAAGGGCGCCAAAAACCGGGCATGAGCGGAACCAAGTTGGTGTCTGACTACAGGTCAAACCTCTGTGCGCCCCCCGTGGGGGCCTGAAAAATGCACAGGGGTACCATTGGACAGGCGAGTACAATACTCTTTGCATGCCGTATTATATGTGCATGGCACAGTGATAAGCCACTAACAGGACGTCGTTGGGGTTGTAATAGCAAAATGATCCCACTCTGGCGAATGCCCTGGTCCATTGTCTGGCTATTAGAGTAGGGCAGAAACATGTTGGCGCTGCGAGGGTCATGCAACCATCTTATCCTGCATTACCCCTCATATATTCTTTTAGACTGCCCATCCACCCCACTGATAAAAGGATACCTTGGGTGTGGATGGGGCATTTGTATCTACATGTAGCTTCCCCCAGACACCATAATATACAAAGAGCTCCCTGGAATACGGTCGAGCCCATCCTGACTTTTAGGGGCCAGGATGAACCCAATTATGAAGCATGCCACTACTAGAGTGGGTGAGGGTGATACATAAAAAAGGATTCATTTTCCTTTTTCCGTATCTCATGCTTGGGTGGTGTCTATCCGTGAGGCACACCCCAGTTGTTTGAGGCAGAGAAATAATTCCAGCCTTCATGCAGGGATCTTTGAATACTTTAATGCATGCACAATTAGAAAAAGAAATTAATACATGAAGCTACTATTTTTGTAATCTAGATAACCTCTGTGTAGTCTATCCAAGCTGGAGTTTTTGAATGCTTACAAATGAAAAATAAGGCAACTTTGCATCACAGCATCCTAAGGCTTTTGTGTCCCATTGGTAAGATGAAATTGCGATGTCTATAGTTCAAGACTTATATTTTGAAGGAACAAGGTTTATCTGCTGATTACAGAGGTGGGACATAAAGATTGTACCATATTCTTTCCCCTTTGGCAATTTCACCACATCTTTGTTTCCGTCAATAGCCTTTCGTGTTCTCTCAGTGCAGCATTCCAGGAACAACTTGTGATGGAACATATTTTGATCTGGTTTTGTTAAGAGCTGTTGCTGTCGCTGTCATGCTCAAGTCACTATCGGTTGCTTTTGCAGCAGTCACGTTCTGAAACCTTTCCATAAATCCTAGCATAGGAGGTACACATCTGTTCTAGTGATTCTTTGCTTCAAGAGCTGATCATATGTCTTGCATGGTTTTGAGAATTTCTGTCACGTGATCAGATTTATCAATTTTGCAGCTGAGATCTAGACGGCTCAGGTGACAAAAGATGATGATTTTTATTGGTCATAATCCACTGAATAGCAACTTTGTAACTTCAGATTTATGGGCCACTATTAGAATCCACACTGAGAACATTTGGGCCATACTAATTATAGTAGGAAGTGGTGTGTAACCAGTCAGAAAATGTCACTTGTAGCTTCTAATATAACGGCATGCCTGATCTTAATCTATTTAATAGGGAGGGATGATTGGCTAGTGTGGGATTAGGGTAATAGGCCTAGTAAACTATTCTTCATTCCAAAAGTACAGCAGTCACACTTACCAACACAATCCTAGTACAGGCAGAAGGTCCAGTAGGAACTTCTAAAACATCTTGTGGCTACCTCAATGCTTCTAATTGACACTGTTCTATATTTGAGCAACTGGTTAATGAAAAACGGCTTACAAGGGAATGCATCAACACTTATTTTAATTGTAAAAACATATCCGAACTTTCTCACTTTATTGGGCTTTTTCCCAGCATAGGCTTGTTAGGTTCAATCAGAATGGTATAGTAACCACCTTATTTACAGAAAAGGTACATGCCATCTTTCCAGAAGATGGGGACATATTGTAGATATTGTAATTACTCTCACAGCATTCACCCTGCCCAGTGTACTTTGATCTTCTAGAACAAATGAGATCTTAATTTTTTCACATTGTTAATTTCATTTGTGACGCATAATAAACTAATATGGGATCATGTCAAATATTAAATCATCAGTTCATAAGCAGAGAAATATTTTCATCTTTTAAAGTGGGATCTATCTGTGGATCCCAAAGTATCCTTCACAACCTCCCTTCACCCACTTTGTATCTGTTATGCCCCCTATCGCCCAATCTTCAGGCCAACTTCCTATGTTCCCCTCAGGGTTAACAGATTTTTTCATACTTCCTGGCGCAAGCTCAACCCCATACATACATTTTTTTGACTAGCAAATGCCAGTTCATGTTGGGGCTACAATTTGCGAAGGTTGGGCTATCAGGACTGCCGCAGAGCTAAATGACATCTCTGGGGCTGTCAGTCCCATATTTTTGAGCCTGTATCTTTTTGGTGGGTCAACCATACAAATTCCAAACAGTGTAAGATTAGTTCCCACTATCTGCGTGGTCTCCCATCACAATGTTCAGGCAAGTCCCAACCTCCTCCCAGGACCCACTCAAACTGGTCCTGGGAGGAGGACCACACAAACTGGTAGTCTTATTTACGTGCTCCTTTTTTTTTCCCCCACATTCCCAAAGGAAAAGGTCTGAATTTCCTCTTCCCCTCTAAGTATTCTTTACGCAGTACAGTACAATCTAAGCAGTCGCTTAAGTTGCGCCAGCCTGAAACCAGTCATAATAGCCATCTTTCCTGGATAGGCTTCCTTCAGTAGTCTGTTTCTAGGGCAGTTCCCAGAGGCACCAGTCCTACAACAATGTATGATTGGTTGCATCCACCCTTCAGGAAAAGTTCTTCAGACATCTTAAAATGTGTATTTTGCAACAAATTATCAAATTTTGAGACCAATGTCTGTATCTATAATGCTGCCATCCCTAGAAGATACGAAGGTAGTGATGGTCAGTGTGTTGCGTCACGTTGGAATTCGGTTGCAAACGGATAAATTGCATTTAATTCCCTTACTTTCCTTGTCACATAGATGCCTAAGTATTGGAAACTCCCACTGCTACTCTGAAGGGGAACGTCTGAAATATATAAAGTATAATATCTGTGGTATTAGCCCTTGTATCAGCGACACGTCATCTGGATACAATAGTACTTCATGCCACTGGGTGTCCCACCTCAGTCCCCCAATTAAAGCATTCTTCCTGTCCGAGCACATGAAGGACTCTAGTGACAAAGCAAAGAGCATAAGAGGGTGCATCTCTGCCTCATGCCCCTATCTAAGGGTGATAAGATCTTATTCACCCTTAGTCTTGGCACAGAGGAGGTGTATAACATTCTGACCCACAGCAGAAAATAGTCCAAAGCCCATTATTTCCAATAATGGAGGAAATATGTGAATACTCGACTAAGTCAAAGGCTTTGGCAGGATCTAGTGAAGGGACTGCAGATAGCTCCAGAACCCCATTTGTGTATCCATTGCAGCCATACAAGTGCCTGATGTTTTGTCTAGTGCCTCTACATTGGTCCAGATGGGCCTATGACCTTAAGGCCCACAAGAAGGTGGTTAATCTACACCATCGCCAGGATTTTAGTGTCTAATTTCAGTAGGCATATGGATCTATAATGATTTACAGTCCTCCTTTGATTTTCCCTCTTTATGTAATAATAATGTCATTGCAGTTTGTAAGTCACAGGTTAGGCAGCCCACAAGCCTAACTTCCTCAAACATAAGCCTTCGATTAGCTATCTGTTTACTGGCTAGAAATTTGAAAATAAACTGCTGGTAGACTGTTAGAATCAGTTACCTTCCTGCTATTCCTTGGAGTGATGGCATCCGAGATATCGTCTGCCATCCGGTCTCCTTCCAGCATCTTTCGTGAGACCCTCACGGGTGAGTAGTGCGTTCTACAAAACCACGATTGATTGATTTCTGACAAACTGATAGCATTGTGTCCTTTCATTTTACAGTGCAATTAGTCAGGTCTAGATCTATTTCTGGTCTTGTGATGTAATAAGGCTAGAAGTGGCCTGGAAATAACTGTGCTCTCTTTTCACTCTCCGTTAATAGGGGTCATCTGGCTATTCCTCGTGACCCTAATCAGTCTGCGGTCCTCCTCCTGTGTCCTCAACCATGCAATAAACTACCCAGCCTTATCACCAGTTCATGTAGAAGTTTCTGCTTCGCTTTAAACCGGTTCCAGGTCTCACTGGTTGAATAATGTTTGGAGCTTCTGTCTCCTAAGCTTTAACTGCTCCCCAACCGCTGGGTTCCTATCTTCCAGAAATTGCTGTTCTAGATTCAATGGCAGTATCTCAAACTCCCTATTTGCCTTTTCCTTACATTTCCCTACCAATCCTGAGATACCCTGTCCTCTGTAGGATTGCTTTGTATTCCTCCCAGATAGGCATTTAAGGAAACAGCGCTTAACATTTTTTGTCAAGCAGTTGTCAATAGTAACTTGTCTTCTGTAGAGAGGCTTCATCTTTCAGTTCCCATGTATCGAATTAGCTTCCCTGGGTATATTCTGTCCCTCTTCCCAGAAACACTAACCACACAAGCCAATGATCTGAAATTCCCCTTGTAAAAAATCTTGCCTATCTGAAAGAAACACATAGTGATAGATTCCTTACCTTAGAATATCCCCAGGCGTCATACTGGATCCGGAAAGTTTTTGTCAGCAGTACCCCTGTGCGTCGGTAGGTGGTGTTGTGCGGCTCCGCGTCAGTCGTTGGCATCGTGGTCGCCGAGATGACGTCGCGGGCGCTACTTAGACGCCGCCCACGCGCGCTGACGTCAGTTCTTTCTTTTTCCGCGCCAGCAAGCGCAGATCCGGGAAGAGCAGGAACCCCTAGTCAATTTTTGATTGACTTTTTGAGGCTTTTTGTCTCTGTTTTTTCATCGAGTCTTCGACTCCTGGTGCAGATAGGATGCCTGGTTTTAAATCCTGCGGGGACTGTCACCGTATGATGTCGGTGACGGAACCGCACTGTGTGTCTTTTCTGCCTGGGGCATGATCACGACCCCAAGTCGTGCCCCGACTGCCGAGCAATGCCGCCGAAGACTTTGCGGGAGAGGTCCCGAAAGTTGCTGGAAGCCCGGCAGTCGGCTCCGCGCCGTTCGAGGTCCCGGTCCCGTGGGAGGTCGAGGGACCGTGCGCGGAGTCATCACCCCGAGAGCTTGGTTGTCCAAGCCTCTGCTTCCCCTACCGCCTTCCCTTCTGCACCACCGGATAGGGAATCCAAGAAACTGGATCAATTTGGAAAGAACATTTTTTCTTCCACCAGTTCTGCGCTGCGTGAACACCGCATGCCTCTTGGGCCGTTATTCCCACTCTCTGTGGGATACGGTGGCGGACGTGCTGCCCCACTGTCCGGAGGAGGCCCGGCCAGCTCTCTCCCAGGCTGTTGCAGAGGGGAGAGACGCAGCTAAGTTCATGATTCGTTGTGGCCTAGACACCGCCGACTCAATGGGCAGATCGATTGCAACGACTGTGGCGGTTCGCCGCCACGCCTGGTTGAGGACCACTGGATTTTCGGGGGATGTCCAACACACTTTTGGAAAAGCCCTTTGATGGCCGTCGCCTCTTCGGCGACAAAGCAGACCGCGCGTTGGAGCGGTTTAAGGACTCACGGGCTACGGCCAAGTCCTTGGGACTCTCTGCAGTCCGCTCTCCTCCGCCTATTGCTTTTCGCTCCTTTCGTGGTACCGGAAGGGGCGCCCCGCATCGTTCGTAACAGAGCCACAGGCCTGCGCAGCAAGCATCCCAGCGCGGACGCGGGTTCCGCTGTGGCGGACCAAGGGGCCAACGGGCGGGTCAGTCCACCACCACCACCCCGGCCACCACTGCCTCCAAACCTTCCTAGTCCGAACTTTCAGGTCCATCAAAAGCCAGTGGGCGGCAGGCTTCGCCATCGCCTCCCCCACTGGCGCACCATCACTTCGGACAGGTGGGTTTTAGAGATAGTCCGGAGGGGCTACTCCCTCCCCTTCGAGACTACCCCTTCAGCCATGCCACCTCAGTACCACCGCATGTCGGGGGATCACTTGGTGCTTCTTCAGCAGGAAGTTGCGGCCCTCTTGGCCAAGGGGGCCATCGAGCGCGTTCCGACGCCAGAAGTAGGTCGTGGTTGCTATTCCCACTACTTTCTGGTGCCCAAGAAGGACAAGGGCCTGCATCCTATCTTAGACCTCCGGAACGCCAATCGCTTCCTCCGCAAAGAGAAGTTCAAGATGCTCACTCTAGCTCAGGTCTTGTCTGCTCTCGATCCACAAGACTGGATGGTAGCGCTGGACTTGCAGGATGCCTATTTCCATATCCCCGTCCTGCCAGCCCACCGGTGTTCCCTGCGGTTCACAGTAGGCCACGAGCACTTTCAGTTCACCGTGCTCCCCTTTGGCCTTACCAGCGTCCCTCGGGTGTTCACAAAGGTGATGGCGGTGGTCGCAGCTCATCTGCGCAGATCAGGGGTTTGTCTTCCCCTATCTTGACGACTGGTTGGTTGTTGAAAGTGTGCTCGCCCCAGGCAGTCGTCTCCCACCTCCAGACTACAGCCGACCTCCTGCACTTGCTGGGGTTCTCCATCAACGTGCCGAAGTCGCACCTGATTCCCTCTCAGAAGCTCCTCTTTATCGGAGCGGTTCTGGACACGACGCAGTTTCGGGTCTATCCTCCCGAACAGCGATTCCGGGATATTCGGGCTCTGATTCCCATCTTTCAACCCTTGTCCCGGGTTTCGGTCAGAGTGACTCTGAGGCTGCTGGGCCTCATGGCCTCCTGCATCCTGCTGATCAATCATGTCAGATGGCATATGTGGGCTCTGCAGTGGGACCTGAAGTTCCAGTGGGCGCAGCATCAGGGGAACCTGTCCGATCACGTCCAGATCTCGGAGGGCACTGCACAACAGTTGCAGTGGTGGCTCACGAACCGGCATTGGGTCGACGGCAGACCCCTCTCCCTTCCCCAACCAGAGTTTACAGTGGTGACGGATGCGTCCCTCCTGGGATGGGGCGGCCACATGGGAGAGGCGGAGATCAGAGGCCTCTGGTCTCCGGCGGAGTCCAAGCTCCATATCAACCTTCTGGAGCATCGGGTGATACGGCTTGCACTGAAAGCATTCCTTCCCTCTGTCAAGGGGAGAGTAGTGCAGGTGTTCACAGACAACACCACTGCCATGTGGTACTGCAACAAGCAAGGCGGGGTGGGGTCGTGGACCCTCTGTCAGGAGGCTCTGTGTCTCTGGACATGGCTGGAACATCAGGGCATGTCCCTGGTGGTTCAACACCTGGCAGGTTCTCTGAATGCCAGGGCAGACTAACTCAGCCGCAGGTGCATGCTGGATCACGAATGACGTCTGCACTCGGAGGTGGGGCAAGGTCTCTTTAAGCAGTGGGGAGAGCCTTGGTTTGATCTATTCGCCACCGAAGAGAACGCGCAATGTCATCAGTTCTGCGTGTTGGAATTTCCAAGGCGGCACTCGCTCCGCAACGCTTTTCGTCGCGAGTGGAGTTGCGGTCTATTGTACGCCTTTCCGCCTATACCACTCCTACCCAGAGTGTTGAAGAAGATTCGGCACGACCGGGCCCAAGTCATTCTTGTGGCTCCGGACTGGGCTCGAAGAGTTTGGTATCCCGAGCTACTCAATATGAGCGTAGATCCCCCGATCCGTCTGCCTCTTCGGGAGGATCTTCTGTCGCAGCAGCAGGGGACGGTCCTCCACCCGAACCTGTCCAGTCTACACCTGCTTGCGTGGAGATTGAGCGGCGGCAGTTGATTCCTTTCGACTTGCCTCCCGAAGTTTGTGATGTGATTCTGGCAGCCAGGCGTCCCTCCACTAAGGTGGTATACGCCTGCAGGTGGAACAAATTTGTGGCATGGTGCACAGCAAAGGCTGTGAATCCCCTTTCTGCCCCTCTTTCTGAGGTCCTTCTGTTCCTTCTCTCTCTGGCCCAACAGGGTTCTGCCCTGGGTACCATCAAGGGTTATCTTTGTGCTATCTCGGCCTTCCTCAGGCTCCTGATCAGCCCTCCCTTTTCAAGTCCCCTGTTGTTAACAGGTTCTTAAAAGGCATTACTCACCTCTTCCCTCCTGTTCCGTTTGTGATGCCTCAGTGGGACTTAAACTTGGTTCTTACCTTTTTAATGTGCGCTCCCTTTGAGCCTCTGCATAACTGTCCTCTTCGTCTTCTGACTCTGAAGACCGCCTTTCTGGTGGCCATCACCTCCGCTCGGCGGGTGAGTGAGCTCCAGGCTCTATCATGCAAACCTCCCTTTCTGTCTGTCCATCCAGACAAGGTTGTTCTTCGGACGCGTCCGTCCTTCTTGCCAAAGGTGGTTACTGCTTTCCACATTGGGCAGACCATCACTTTGCCCACCTTCTTTCCGCCTCCGCATCCTTCCAGAGAGGAAGAGAGGCTCCACCGTCTGGACCCAAAGCGTGCGCTCTCCTTCTATATCAACCGCACAAAACACTTCCGGGTGGATGACCAGCTCTTTGTTGGCTACGTGGGCGCCAAAAAGGTCGGGCGGTGCACAAGAGGGCCATCTCCCGCTGGGTTACCTTGTGCATCAAGACCTGCTATTCTTTGGCTAAGAAGGAGCCTCCTGTTGGGCTGCGTGCCCATTCCACCAGGGCAACGGCTGCTACCACGGCCTTGGGCCGCGGTGTTCCGCTGCCGGTTATCTGTCAGGCAGCTACGTGGGCCTCGCTGCACACGTTTACAAAGCATTACTGCCTTGACAGTCAGGTCCGGAGGGACGGCTTCTTTGGCCGTTCTGTCCTCCAGGACTTCCTTGTCTGATCTTTGTTCGCAGACCCACCACCGGGGTTGGTATTGCTGGGGTATCTATTCTAAGGTAAGGAATCTGTCACTAACGTGTCTCTTTCAGATGCACAAGTTACTAACTTGTTTAACGATATATCTGTAAGAGACAGTAGTTAGTGACAGATTCCTACCGCCCACCCATCCTCCCCGTTCTGCGAACTAATTTCTAGGGTTAAGGACATCCCTTTCAGGGCCCTAGTATTTTTCAGACACCTATGTCAGCTTCTTGCATGGCTCTGCGTTCCTGGCGCGGAAAGTCGTGTACAGAACTGACGTCAGCGCGCAGGGGCGGCGCCTAAGTACTGCCTGCGACGTCATCCCGGCGATCACGACGCCGACGACGGACGCGGAGCCGCACGACGCCGCCTACCGACGCGCAAGGGTACTGCTACGCAAAAACTTTCCGGATCCAGCCTGACGCCTGGGGATATTCTAAGGTAAGGAATCTGTCACTAACTACTGTCTCTTACAGATATATCGTTACACAAGTTAGTAACTTGTGCAGTAAGATAATAGATTTATAGAGTGCATCCAGGTGGCCACTGAGATCCAGGTTCAAGAAATAATACTGCATATTAATGCTAATAGGTTCTTAGAACAAAACTAAGAGGTGGTTTATACAATTCAAGCTGTTCCTCGCTAGGAGGTGTAGTGGGATCCACTGGATGGCATCCAGGGCCCCAGAATGGAAGAAAGGATAAAGATTGTACAAGAATAGACACTTGCGGAGCAGATAAATATTAAATTAACTGGGAACAATTAGAAAATTTCCAGAAGATTCGGAAATCTGTTGTAAATGCTCTAGGAATCTAGTCTAGCCACTTGATAGTAGGCCCCCTTAAACACACAATGCCTGTTTTTTTGTGTGTTTTTTGCAAGAAGTTGTATGTAAATGTTTGCTATATGATTTTGGTTTGATTTCTGTGTGCCCACTCCAATTTATTGGACAATTTCTTGGACTGCATTGACGAGCATAATGGTGTTGTCTTTTTGTTTGCTGTTGATTACATGATGAATAAAATGTTCTAATTTGCATCTTTAATTTGTGTACCCACATCTTCCTCATCTTCTCCTGACTTTCAATGGCACCTGTGGGTACAATTGTTTGTATAGTGTTGTAATCTTCTTGTTTTCACTTGAACCCAGTCTTGCTTCCATCCCCCACTGACAAGGTCCTTCAGCATCCTATCGCTTCTAGATTAATATGTTCAAGGAAATAGGACAAAACTGACACTTCATTGCCACAGGAGCGCTGTGATTGACTTATGATTTGTGCCAATGTTTTGTAAACATCAGGAGATTTAAAAAACCTTTTATCTTGGTTTCCAAGTGCCAAACAGCAGTTTCAACTCAATACTTCGAGTGTTTCTGAGGGATTGCAGGAAAAAATATATCCCTCCACAAATCAGTTTCGCTCTGAAAAATGAGTGTCATCACTGACTGAGCACACCGAGCTCCAGTGTAATAGTTTGAACAGATCTTGTTAAACATCTGGCATCTTTGTCTTTAGTCGACTGCACATTCTTCAAAGACATTGGTTCATCATTTTAATCAATATTGTACATGCATTCTTCTACCATACCAAGCTAAAACAAAGGGTAAACATTGATTACCACGCATGCGTTCCAACGCATGCCATTACAACGCGGTCATTACAACGACTGCGTTGTTACATCGCATACCATTACAACGCAAGTCGTTACAACGACTTGCTGTAGGGGGCAGAAGGTGTAGTATTTAAAATCCAACACCTTCCCTACTGTTGCACAGACCGGAGTTGGATTAGTAAATTATACTATTCCAAAATCCAGCGCTCCCCTACAGCAAGTCGTTGTAATGACTTGCGTTGTAAAGATATGCGATGTAACAACGCGGTTGTTGTAATGACCGCGTTGTAATGGCATGCGTTGTAAACGCATGCAATGTAACGTGGCCTATTCAAAACAAAGTAATGTTGAATTGTAATATCTAAAATCAGGGACTTCAAGTCAGTCTATAAAAAGACCAAAAGCCATTTTACACCTTCCACACGTTTCACACAGCTATTATCATTATATTCCTATACAACACTCATATATGCAAGGTGACCAAATCGAAGTCACTTGAGTCTTTTTATTGCTTGTACTGCCTAGACATTGGCGTGAAGGCAGGCACTCTAATGCGGCCAGCGGTCTAAAAAAATCTACTGAGATGGAAGTAACTATTTTTTACTTTTGCATTGTAAGAGTATGATGATTAATGGCTTGGTGTGAATAATGTATATTTTCAAAGCCATTGTGAAGTAAATCATAGATCCAATTAAGGACAGCTAGGCAAGCATTAAACTTTATTATGTATCTCCCTAACAGTAAAGCCCAACGCATCTGCATCCCATATCCTTACACAATGCTAGTTTCGTGATTTTCCCAACACTGAAGAAAAAAATGATTGTATTCATTTGCAGAGTATTGGGAGCAATGAAGAGTAATAGCAGAGGTTGACATATCACAGGACTGATATAAATTCTTAGGGATTATTGATTAGCTTGAAGTTGAGTATAGTAAATGAATGTATTAATATAATGACCGTTTCCAGTTCTTTGCCATAAATTTCATGTTGTGAGGATTCAGAACAAGTGTTGCACAATACATTTAGTGCTAATCATGCCTGATTACCTTCCAGAAGTACCAGCTAATCCCAAAAAAACATGATCACCAGCAGCCGTGATTAACTGGGCTCATTATCCTTGTGCCTCTGTTCCATCTGCAATTTCCTGAATCACCGCTCATGCAGCTTGGGGAATATTTAGTGGCACAAGATTTTTTTTTTTTAACCTTCTAGCTCTGTTTATTGTTTTGTGTAAGATAATCAGCAAAGTCAGTACACCATACATTTTTTTCAGTGCAGGTGTTTTAATTCCCATAATTATTTCATTGAGCCATCTACGATTCTATCATGGTAGCACCCCCACCATCTTTTCTTCTGATTCATGTTGGAAAAAGTTTTTTCATTACTGGGCTTGTGTTGGTAACCCTTGTTTTTTTTCAGTCCTTTTATTGAAAACACTTCTTAGAATGGTAAACATTTGAGTGGGTGTATTTAATTATGTATTCCTTCCTTTTCCTTTGATTTTGAAGCAAATTTACTACTGTACCAAAACTAAAATTGTTTTGCCATGCATGTCACAAATGTCCAAAATAGTATGTACTCAATTACCTGGTTAAAATATTGTGTACATCTGTTTCTTTTCTAGCTGAAGGAAGCATTACAGTTAAAGATGCTACATTCTCCTGGTCAAGAAGTGATCCTCCGTCTTTGAAAGAGTAAGATTGATGATGCTTGACAGCAGTGTTTTAAAGCTTTAAAATTATGCTGGCCTGTAAAGTCTGTGCAACCTTAGTAGAAAATATATACACAATTAGATATTTGTATAATTTTGAAGCCAGTGCTACAAGACAGCAATATGATGCTTTGAAGTCCAGTCTAATCTGCATCTAGTAGATGATATGCAATGTAGCTACTCCCTAGCAACTGTAGTGTAGTTCCTATTTCCCTAATAGGCTCTGCGCATTGGAATAATATAACCTATAGGTTTGACATAGGACTAAGGTCGGTATGTCCCTATCGATTATATTAAACTTAATTACCTGTGCCAGCTAGCTCAGAGGCCACTAGAAACTTCTTGAAGACAAGAAGGGAATAGTTTCTGGCAACCACATAACATAAAACCCTGATCCCTCAGGATCGTGGAAACAATATACTACTTTTCATTGTCACTCATCTCAGAGAAGTACATAGAAGAAACAGTCGGGTGTGTTTACAATAAAATTTATTGCACAGTTGTTGTTCTAGTACTGGTTATATGTGCTGCGACAACTGTTGGACAGTAGCAGAGAAATATGGCCAGCAGTGCAGTTAAATAAAAATGCATGGTACAGTTTTACCATTGTGCAATAGTAATGAACACATACATGAAATGCAGAATGCATTAAGATAAAGCCTATACCCCTATGATGCCTAACTAGATGTACCTAAGTGTACCTAGCATGTGTGTAGGTCTTAGAGAGCCAAGAATCCCCCTAGGATTTAGTCTAACCCCATTACCTTAGTGGGACTTCATCCTGGTGTTGAGCTGGACACCCCAGGATGGGTGGATGGACCTCTGCCAGCTGGAGATGTGGCATGATGCAGGTTGCAGCGTCTCACGTCAGTGTCGGCATGGAAAGTCTAGGTCCTCTCTAGTTTGCTTGGGCAAAGGGAGGTATATTTATACCTGATAGATGCCGTGGAATGTTAGTATTGACGTACAGTCGGTCAGAGGAAGACGTCAGGAATGAACCCTTAGGAAATAGTGGTTCATGCATATTTAATGAGTCCTTGGAGAAATCAATAATCCTGTGCTAGGGAAAATCCCAAGAGCGAAGGGTCTTTGTCTAAGAACTCGTTGTGACATAGATCAGTCACTGTTGGACATGGATATGACGTATTTAGAATGGACCGTCTTCTGCACCCAGAGCACACGTCAGATATGGGACAGACTCTGTTGCTCGTTATTTGTAAAGGGAGGGCCAATGTAGGTGAAAGGTCCTGCCTGTCTCTGTGGCATGAAAGATTTGAGCCTCTGAAACAGCGCACCTATGTTAGGGCCTCAGTCCAGCACATAACACCCACTCCTATCTATGGACAATCGTGAATAACCCATTAAAAGCAAACTACGTGACTAAAATAGGCATTTGCATATGATTGGCAGGTAGTTGCACGAGAGTGTTTATGAGCTGAAAAAATAGCAGCTGTTAAAATATGTAAAATTACTATAGTGTCATTAAAAAATACTCTTTAGTCAGTAGTTACTTATAAAAGTTCCTGTTTATAAAATTGAAAACTTTTACAAGCTGTTCAGAAGACCATGCTTTCTTTAGAAGAAGAAAAAAAGAAAGCGAAAGGTCATTTTAGAGGGAATGCTCCAAGCACTCGGTCAGAGTTGAAACAATAAGAGAAAAAATGTGTTTCAGGACATGTTTTAGCAAAATGAGAGATAACAAGTGGCTTAGAGACATAACATTTCTGTTGATAGTTACTGCAGGGGTCGGACCTCTGTAATACCTCGCAGAATCAGAGCACAGAATGAGCAGTGCTGCCAGTTGCTGGTTCTGAGGCAGCCGGTGCTGTAATCGATACCTTGGATTTGCAAGGAATGCTTGGGTTTGATGTGAATACGCTTGGGACACAGCCAAGCATGGGACTTCAGCAGTTCCAGCCTGGTGGTAAATGCCGCTGGCGTTTCCTCTGGAAGTATCAGACAGATGATGACCACGCATTCTTCACTGCAAAAAACAGGCATCAGAGAACAGGTATGTTGCAGTTGCAGTCTTTTCAGACTGGTCTTTTAAATATTAGAAACCATGAAAAGCATGGGTCCTGTTTGCAAGGTATTCCCAAGGTGCATCACACTGCTTGTGTGTGAAAGATAAAATTTATCAAAAAGGAAAGAGGGGCAGTTTGTATTTAAGAGTGCTATTTTGCAAAAAGAAAAATATTTCTTTAGCTGATGTGAAAATGAAAAATAAAAGTGCTGCACAAGCATGGTTTTCAGATTGCTCAAAGCATTTGAACTTTATATAGGAAACTTTTGTTTCACTACTGTCAGTGTTGGGGCTTCTAGCCAAAAAGGGCACAACTTCCCTACCTCTGGATGTTATCTGTACATAACGTAGGTCTGGCTTATGTATACTGAGTCCCTTGGTGATGATCAGGAATCATTTTTGTGACAGTTATTTGTGTCAAAAGGCCAAACCACCCATACTTTCCTAACTGGGTCTGTCCCGTTGTTTTGTAAATGGCATCTAATGTTGCCCCTGCTGATGTATTTCAAGTATTCCACCCCCGTGCAATGGTGTTTGGTGGTGTTTGGCAACGTTCCTACTGGTGTTTAAACAACCACATTTCTAGATGCATTACAATTGTGTAGGAGTTGATAACCTTCATGAAGGTAACCGGTATAAAGCGTCACAATAAGAATAAATCTCTAACATTTCATGATTTGAAAATGTAGCAATTATTCCTAAAACAGACAGCATATTATTCACTGTATCAGTAACCCAATTTTCAGAAAAATGTACTGCAGGTAATGACATCACTGAATGAATGATAAAATGAATGAAAATGAATGAAAGTTCAAAATACATTAATCAGAATAAAAACCGGATGATTAAATACATCATTTAGAATACAAAGGCTTGTTCAGGCCGAATACATTTATAAGTCTCTTTTGCATTTGAATTTAAAATGGATGTGGCTTCAGTTTTATGTTGATCCTGTGTTGTAGAAAGTGTCCACTAAAAGTCATACTAAAAGCTAGCTCTAAGCAAAGCTAGAACAGAAAAAGATGAACCCAGAAATACTCCATAGTTCTACCCATGGTGAAGCCAGGTCTGTATCTTTTTGGAAAAAGAAAAGGTTCAAAAGTTTGTACTTGTATATTCGTTGTTTGTTTTTGGCAGGCTTCGTTTCCTGTTCCGTGGAGCCATGGAAAACGTATCGCAGTTAATGAAATAGCCAGTATGATTAATTGTTGAAATTGCATCGTGTTTAGTTGAAGTTATTTCTGCTGTTTTTGTTGAAAAACGTTTGACATGTTGAAATTAATAGTTGATGTCTTTGCTGAAAAACTTTCAGATGGTGAAGTTAATATTTTATGTTTTTGTTGAAAAACATTGAAGCATGTATTAGTTGTTGCTTTTGTTGAAAAACATTGAAGCATGTATTAGTGTTGCTTTTGTTGAAAAACGTTGATGCATTTATTATTTGATGCTTTTGTTGAAAAACGTTGAAGCATTTATTATTTGATGCTTTTGTTGAAAAACTTTGGTGTACACATTTGTTTTTGGCCAAATTGCAACTTGAGTGTTGTCTTGACTTTTATTTTGAATTTGAAATGTTGGTTCAAGGAGAACTAGTTCCATTGCATAGTTGCATAGTCCCCCACTCCATGTATTTGATTACTCAAACGTGATGAGCTTTTCAGTTTGAAGTTCTTGAATAGTAGTGAGAGGGACGTCTACTACTGTGGAGTTCACGAGGCCTACTGCTCAGTATTGGCCACATAGTGTTGTTTGATTCTTTCATTTGAAATGAATCTGTTTTCCGTTTTCACGGCAAGATGCGGCAAAAGCACAGTTCTTGTTCCTTTCGCTTCAAGGACTGGCACATGCATTTCTGTATGAGGGGCCATATTCCTTTGTGTCCGTGATCTTTATCTCTCTCTGCCCAGATCCCCGACTTTTGGGATTCAGACAGGTCTTGCCGTGATTACCTCGACTTCCCAGTGGTGGCCTGTTTCACTTTGACAGAATCTTTGTTTGTTTGTTTCCTTTAGTTCCTGTAAAACAGCGAAACGATCATAGATGCAGAAGGGTTTTCATCCACCACTGTGCCTTCACATTTATGATCAGGTTCCCACATTCGTAAATGTAGTCAGACCTCCTAGAGAGCTTCTTGGCTGGGTGTGTATTGCCCCCTGAATCCATATGTGTTTGACCTCACTAGCGCCCCGCCTAATACCCTAACTGTTAAGGATTGCTCTATGCCCCAGTCCTTCCTCTCCTCTACCTAAATTCCCTCAGGATGGTGTTGGAGAGGAGTACCGCAATATCTGAAAGAGACACGTTAGTGATAGATTCCTTACCTTAGAATATCCCCAGGCGTCAGGCTGGATCCGGAAAGTTTTGCGTAGCAAGTACCCTTGCGCGTCGGTAGGCGGCGTCGTGCGGCTCCGCGTCCGTCGTCGGCGTCGTGATCGCCGGGATGACGTCGCGGGCAGTACTTAGACGCCGCCCCTGCGCGCTGACGTCAGTTCTTCTTTTTCCGCGCCAGCAAGCGCAGATCCGGGAAGAGCAGTGCCCTGGTCAATTTTTGACCATTATTTTTGGTGATTTTTTCACTGTTTTTTTTCCATCTTTAAGGTGTCGTAGGGATGCCCGGCTTCAAGCGATGCGGCGCCTGTGCGCGGATGATGTCCGTCACCGACCCGCATTGGGAGTGTCTCTTCTGCCTCGGCCGAGGCCACGACACCGAGTCTTGTCCCGAATGCCAGGCCCTCAACCCGAAAGCTTTGCGAGAGCGGTCTCGAAAGCTCCTCGAGGCCCGGCATTCGGCTCCACGGAGGCCCCGGTCGCGTGAGAGGTCCAGGGGTCGCTCGCGGAGTGCACACCGGTCGTCGGCGTCGAAGTCTTCTTCGTCCGGTAAGTCTAAGCACAAGAAGTCCAAGAAGCATCGTCGCTCTCGGACTTCGCCTCGCCCGGTCTCGCGACTCGGCTGAGGCCCCTCCCGGCACCGTCCCCGTCCCCGCGGCCCCGGACTTGCCTGTGGAGTCGCCCCCGTCATACCCGCCCTTCCCGGGTTCGGGGGCGGATCCGGCCAAGGTACAGGAGTTCCTGTCGGCCATGGCCCGCCTCTTCGGGCCTTCAGGCCCCTCCGGTGCGCCTTCGGGCCCCGCGGGCCCTGATGGGGTTGCTCCGGCGTCGCCGGCGGCTCCGGCGTCGCCCGGGCCTCCAGCCTCGATCCCGGCTCCGGCCCCGGCCTCGATCCCGGCTCCACAACCCCCATCGACGCCGGTCGACCTCACGACACCTCCGCCGGCGCCGATGTCTCCGGTGCCGTTCTCGACGCCGCCCTGGGCTCCGGGCGGCGTCGTCCCCCAGTTCCTTCCGGCTCCGGACATGGACCCGGAGCGACGTCGCTCGACGCCGGCTCCGGCGCCGATGGGACCTTGGGTCCCAAATGTCCCTCCTCCTCCTTATTTTGAACCAGAGGAGGACCAGGAGGACTGGGAGGGGTCTGATGACCCTCTGACTCGCAACTGTCAGTATGATGAGGACTGGACAGAGAGTCTAGGGAGGCCAGTGGTCTGGATACTTCTCCTGACACTGGCATGCTGTCTCCTCCCGTGGCTACGGAGGAGGGGGCCAATTTCGGTACGGTGTTGCGTAGGGCTGCTGGGGCCTTACGTCTCCAGCTCCCTACTTTGACGGTCAAGCCTAACATCTTGACAGAGGTGCTTCAGCCGGCAGCCTCCTCTGCGGAGACTGTGCTGCCGTTTAACGACGCCCTCACAGACGTTCTTTTGGGCGCCTGGTCCAAGCCCAACACAGGGGCTCCTGTGGATCGGAACGTGTCACGACGCCATCGCCCCGCTCCGGGCGACCCCTGTTTCTTTCTGTCCACCCCACTCCTGAGAGCTTGGTTGTCCAAGCCTCCGCTTCCCAAACCGCCTTCCCTACCGCTCCTCCGGATAGGGAATCCAAACGCCTGGATCAGTTTGGGAAGAAAGGTTTTTCTTCCTCCAGTGCTGGCTTGCGGTCCGTTAACACCGCTTGTCTTTTGGGCCGATATACCCACTCTCTGTGGGATTCGGTGGCGGATGTTTTGCCCCAGTGCCCTGAGGAGGTCCAGGCACTGCTTTCCCGCGCCATTGCGGAAGGAAGGGATGCGGCCAAATACACTATCCGTTGTGGCCTTGACACCGCCGACTCGCTGGGCAGGTCGATTGCAACGACGGTGGCGCTCCGCCGCCACGCCTGGCTGAGAACCACTGGTTTTTCAGGGGATGTCCAGAATACTCTCATGGACATGCCCTTTGATGGAGTCGGTCTTTTGGGTCCAAAGCAGACCATGCGTTGGAGCGCTTTAAGGACTCACGGGCTACTGCCAAGTCCCTGGGCCTTTCTGCTACACGCCCTCCGCTGCCTTCTGCTTTTCGCCCCTATCGTGGCCACGGTAGGGGCGCCCTTCACGTCAGCAGCCCAGCCACCGGCCCGCGCAGCAGGCGTCTTCGCGTGGCCGAGGACGTGGATTCCGCCGTGGCGGTTCGGGCAACCAGCGTGCGGGTCAGGCCACCACCTCCAACCCGTCCGCGGCCTCCAAGCCCTCCTAGTCCCTCCTTTCAGGTGCACGGCACGCCAGTAGGGGCAGGGTCCGCCATCACCTTCCCCACTGGCGCACCATCACCTCGGACAGGTGGGTCTTGGACATTGTCCGAAGGGGCTACTCCCTCCCCTTCGAGACCACCCCCCAGCCATGCCACCTCAATTCCACCGCATGTCAGGGGATCACTTGGTGCTTCTACAGAAGGAAGTCACGGCCCTCTTGACCAAGAGGGCCATCGAGCATGTTCCGACCCCAGAAGTAGGGCGTGGTTGCTACTCCCACTACTTTCTGGTGCCCAAAAAGGACAAGGAGGACATGCGTCCTATCTTGGACCTCCGGAACGTCAATCGCTTCCTCCGGAAGGAGAAGTTCAAGATGCTCACCCTAGCTCAGGTCTTGACTGCCCTCGACCCTGGAGACTGGTTAGTAGCGTTGGACTTGCAGGACGCGTATTTCCACATCCCCGTCCTGCCGGCCCACCGGCGTTACCTTCGGTTCACGGTAGGCCACGAGCATTTTCAGTTCACCGTGCTCCCTTTGGCCTTACCAGTGCCCCTCGGGTGTTCACGAAAGTGATGGCGGTGGTCGCGGCTCATCTGCGCCGGGCAGGGGTTTCAGTCTTCCCCTACCTCGACGACTGGCTGCTGAAGGCGGGCTCGTCCCAGGCAGTCGTCTCCCACCTCCAGACTACGGCCGAACTCCTGCACTCGCTGGGGTTCTCCATCAATGTGCCGAAGTCGCATCTGATTCCTTCTCCACAGCTCCTTTTCATCGGAGCAGTTCTGGACACGACGCAGTTTCGGGCCTATCCTCCCGAACGGCGAGTCCGGGATATTCAGGCTATGATTCCGATCTTTCGGCCTTTATCCTGGGTTTCGGTAAGGATGACCCTGAGGCTGCTGGGCCTCATGGCCTCCTGCATCCTGCTGGTCAATCATGCCAGATGGCATATGCGGGCTCTGCAGTGGGACCTGAAGTTCCAGTGGGCGCAGCACCAGGGCAACCTGTCCGATCACGTCCAGATCTCGGAGGGGACTGCAAAACAGTTGCAGTGGTGGCTCTCGAACCGGCAATGGGTCATGGGCAGATCCCTCTCCCTTCCCCAGCCAGAGCATACAGTTGTGACGGACGCGTCCCTTCTGGGATGGGGCGGTCACATGGGAGAGGCGGAGATCAGAGGCCTCTGGTCTCCGGCGGAGTCCCGGCTCCATATCAACCTTCTGGAGCTCCGGGCGATCCGGCTTGCACTCAAGGCATTCCTTCCCTCTGTCAAAGGGAAGGTAGTGCAGGTGTTCACAGACAACACCACCGCCATGTGGTACTGCAACAAACAGGGCGGGGTGGGGTCTTGGACCCTTTGTCAGGAGGCTCTGCGCCTCTGGACATGGCTGGAACATCAGGGCATGTTCCTGATGGTTCAACACCTGGCAGGTTCTCTGAACGCCAGGGCGGACGAACTCAGCCGCAGGTGCATGATGGATCACGAATGGCGTCTTCACTCGGAAGTGGCGCAAGGACTCTTTCTACAGTGGGGAGAGCCTTGGTTAGATCTATTCGCCACCGAAGAGAACGCGCAATGTCATCAGTTCTGCGCGTTGGAATTTCCAAGGCGGCACTCGCTCTGCGACGCTTTTCGTCGCGAGTGGAGTTGCGGTCTGTTGTACGCCTTTCCGCCTATACCACTTCTACCCAGAGTGTTGAAGAAAATTCGGCACGACCGGGCCCAAGTCATTCTTGTGGCTCCGGACTGGGCTCGAAGAGTTTGGTATCCCGAGCTACTCAATATGAGCATAGATCCCCCAATCCGTCTGCCTCTTCGGGAGGATCTTCTGTCGCAGCAGCAGGGGACGGTCCTCCACCCGAACCTGTCCAGTCTACACCTGCTTGCGTGGAGATTGAGCGGCGGCAGTTGATTCCTTTCGACTTGCCTCCCGAAGTTTGTGATGTGATTCTGGCAGCCAGGCGTCCCTCCACTAAGGTGGTATACGCCTGCAGGTGGAACAAGTTTGGCATGGTGCACAGCAAAGGCTGTGGATCCCCTTTCTGCCCCTCTTTCTGAGGTCCTTCTGTTCCTTCTCTCTCTGGCCCAACAGGGTTCTGCCCTGGGTACCATCAAGGGTTATCTTTGTGCTATCTCGGCCTTCCTCAGGCTCCCTGATCAGCCCTCCCTTTTCAAGTCCCCTGTTGTTAACAGGTTCTTAAAAGGCATTACTCACCTCTTCCCTCCTGTTCCGTTTGTGATGCCTCAGTGGGACTTGAACTTGGTTCTTACCTTTTTAATGTGCGCTCCCTTTGAGCCTCTGCATAACTGTCCTCTTCGTCTTCTGACTCTAAAGGCAGCCTTTCTGGTGGCCATCACCTCCGCTCGGCGGGTGAGTGAGCTCCAGGCTCTTTCTTGCAAACCGCCCTTTCTGTCTGTTCATCCAGACAAGGTTGTTCTTCGGACGCGTCCGTCCTTCTTGCCAAAGGTGGTTACTGCTTTCCACATTGGGCAGACCATCACTTTGCCCACCTTCTTTCCGCCTCCGCATCCTTCCAGAGAGGAAGAGAGGCTCCACCGTCTGGACCCAAAACGTGCGCTCTCCTTCTATATCGACCGCACAAAACACTTCCGGGTGGATGACCAGCTCTTTGTTGGCTACGTGGGCGCCAAAAAGGTCGGGCGGTGCACAAGAGGACCATCTCCCGCTGGGTTACCTTGTGCATCAAGACCTGCTATTCTTTGGCTAAGAAGGAGCCTCCTGTTGGGCTGCGTGCCCATTCCACCAGGGCAACGGCTGCTACCACGGCCTTGGGCCGCGGTGTTCCGCTGCCGGTTATCTGTCAGGCAGCTACGTGGGCCTCGCTGCACACGTTTACTAAGCATTACTGCCTTGACAGTCAGGTCCGGAGGGACGGCTTCTTTGGCCGTTCTGTCCTCCAGGACTTCCTTGTCTGATCTTTGTTCGCAGACCCACCACCGGGGTTGGTATTGCTGGGGTATCTATTCTAAGGTAAGGAATCTATCACTAACGTGTCTCTTTCAGATGCACAAGTTACTAACTTGTGTAACGATATATCTGTAAGAGACAGTAGTTAGTGATAGATTCCTACCGCCACCCATCCTCCCCGTTCTGCGAACTGATTTCTAGGAGTTAAGGACATCCCTTTCAGGGCCCTAGTATTTTTCAGACACCTGTGTCAGCTTCTTGCATGGCTCTGCGTTCCTGGCGCGGAAAGTCGTGTACAGAACTGACGTCAGCGCGCAGGGGCGGCGTCTAAGTACTGCCCGCGACGTCATCCCGGCGATCACGACGCCCGACGACGGACGCGGAGCCGCACGACGCCGCCTACCGACGCGCAAGGGTACTGCTACGCAAAACTTTCCGGATCCAGCCTGACGCCTGGGGATATTCTAAGGTAAGGAATCTATCACTAACTACTGTCTCTTACAGATATATCGTTACACAAGTTAGTAACTTGTGC
>CAWUFW010000321.1:1800000-2115000 GCA_963921515.1 Calotriton arnoldi | reverse complement strand
AGGACATATTTCAAGTGTGATCTCAAATATCTTCCTGTTATATTTCAACAGGAGCAGCCTGCCAGTTGATGCCTTTGTGTTCTACTGCAGCTTCCCAGAGTGTTCTAAAGAACAACTAGAGCGCTAACAGCCTTACTTATGACAAAAGTATGGCACACCTGACGCCATCTTGATTGGAATAAACCGGTAACACTTAAAACATTTAATTTAAAAAGGAACAAAATGAGGGGTTCTTTTTGAAATAGAAATTATGGTTAGTGCTGCTGAAAGAAAAATTAGGGCATGTTTTAAGTGAGATCTCATATCTTCTTCTATTTCATTAGAAAATTCTGACATGCAGACTGAAACAATCACTTTCAATACCAGCAGCAGACTACCAGTTAACTCCCTGGTGAGCAGTAGCTTTACTCCAGTGATCTAATGAGCAACTAGAGTGCTAACATTCTGAATTTATGGCAGATGTGAGACACATCTGAATGCCTTCTTGGGAATCAAAGTAAAAACTGAAAGCATTTCCTACTGAGAAGACTGCAGTAAATGAAGAAATTAGGAAACTTCATAACAAAGAAGTCTTCCAAGATGGCCACCAGTGAAAAAAGAGCCCAAATGTAGCACAAATATTACCCAGATGTAGCCCACATATAGCCCAATGACAAAAGTGTGCAAAACACTTTTTATTTTTAGTTTTTTGCAGTTTTATGTAGTGCAGACTGGTCAGGTATTGGAGCATTGCATCTTAAAACATGACCCCCTACACTACAAAAACACCACTGCACTACCTTAAACCCTAAAACACTACCCCCAGCACGACCCCCTACACTACACAAGCACCACTGCACTATCCTAAACCCTAAAACACTACCCCCAGCACGACCCCTACACTACCCAAACACCACTGCACTAACCTAAATCCTAAAACACTACCCCCAGCACGACCCCCTACACTACCCAAACACCACTGCACTACCCTAAAACATGACCCCTACACTACACAAACACCACTGCACTACCCTAAACCCTAAAACACTACCCCCAGCACGACCCCCTACACTACACAAGCACCACTGCACTACCCTAAACCCTAAAACACTACCCCCAGCACGACCCCCTACACTGCCCGAACACCACTGCACTGCCCTAAACCCTGAAACACCAGCCCCTGCATGACCCCCTACACTGCCCGAACACCACTGCACTGCCCTAAACCCTGAAACACCACCCCTAGCACGACCCCCTACACTGCCCAAACACCACTGCACTGCCCTAAACCCTAAAACACCACCCCCAGCATGACCCCCTACACTGCCCGAACACCACTGCACTGCCCTAAACCCTGAAACACTACCCCCAGCAAGACCCCCTACACTGCCCGAACACCACTGCACTGCCCTAAACCTTGAAACATCACCCCCAGCAAGACCCCCTACACTGCCCGAACACCACTGACCTAAACCCTGAAACACCACCCCCAGCACGACCCCTACACTGCCCGAACACCACTGCACTGCCCTAAACCCTGAAACACTACCCCCAGCATGACCCCCTACACTGCCCAAACACCACTGCTCTGCCCAAAACCCTGAAACACCAGCCCCAGCACGACCCCCTACACTGCCCGAACACCACTGCACTGCCCTAAACCTTGAAACACCAGCCCCTGCACGACCCCCTACACTGCCCGAACACCACTGCACTACCCTAAACCCTGAAACATCACCCCCAGCACGACCCCCTACACTGCCCGAGCACCACTGCACTGCCCTAAACCCTGAACCACAAGCCCCAGCACGACCCCCTACACTGCCCGAACACCACTGCACTGCCCTAAACCCTGAAACACCAGCCCAGCACGACCGCCTACACTGCCCGAACACCACTGCACTGCCCTAAACACTGAAACACCAGCCCCAGCACGACCCCCTACACTGCCCGAACACCACTGCACTGCCCGAAACCCTGAAACACAACCCCTGCACAACCCCTACACTGCTCGAACACTACTGCACTGCCCTAAACCCAGAAACACCAACCCCAGCACGACCCCTATACTGCACGAACACCACTGCACTGCCCTAAACCCTGAAACACTACCCCCAGCAAGACCCCCTACACTGCCCGAACACCACTGCACTGCCCTAAACCCTGAAACATCACCCCCAGCAAGACCCCCTACACTGCCCGAACACCACTGCCCTAAACCCTGAAACATCACCCCCAGCAAGACCCCCTACACTGCCCGAACACCACTGCACTGCCCTAAACCCTGAAACACCGCCCCTGCACGACATCCTACACTGCCCGAACACTACTGCACTGCCCTAAACCCTGAAACACCACCCCCAGCACGACCCCTACACTGCACGAACACCACTGCACCGCCCTAAACCCTGAAACACTACCCCCAGCAAGACCCCTACACTGCCCGAACACCACTGCACTGCCCTAAACCCTGAAACATCACCCCCAGCAAGACCCCCTACACTGCCCGAACACCACTGCCCTAAACCCTGAAACACCACCCCCAGCAAGACCCCCTACACTGCCCGAACACCACTGCACTGCCCTAAACCCTGAAACACCACCCCCAGCAAGACCCCCTACACTGCCCGAACACCACTGCACTGCTCTAAACCCTGAAACACCACCCCCAGCATGACCCCCTACACTGCCCGAACACCACTGCTCTGCCCAAAACCCTGAAACACCAGCCCCAGCACGACCCCTACACTGCCCGAACACCACTGCACTGCCCTAAACCCTGAAACACCAGCCCCAGCACGACCCCCTACACTGCCCGAACACCACTGCACTGCCCTAAACCCTGAAACACCACCCCCAGCACGACCCCCTACACTGCCCGAACACCACTGCACTGCCCTAAACCCTGAAACACCAGCCCCAGCACAACCCCGTACACTGCCCGCACACCACTGCACTGCCCTAAACCCTGAAACACCAGCCCCAGCACAACCCCGTACACTGCCCGAACACCACTGCACTGCCCTAAACCCTGAAACACCAGCCCCAGCACAACCGCCTACACTGCCCGAAAACTACTGCACTGCCCTAAACCCTGAAACACCACCCCCAGCAAGACTACCTACACTGGCCGAACACCACTGCACTGCCCTAAACCCTGAAACACCACCCCCTGCATGACCCCCTACACTGCCCAAACACTACTGCACTGCCCTAAACCCTGAAACACCACCCTCAGCACGACACCCTACACTGCCCGAACACCACTGCACTGCCCTAAACCCTGAAACACCACCCCAGCACGACCCCCTACACTGCACGAACACCACTGCACTAAACCCTGAAACACCACCCCCTGCACGACCCCCTACACTGCCGGAACACCACTGCACTGCCCTAAACCCTGAAACACCACCCCCAGCACGACCCCCTACACTGCCCTAACACCACTGCACTGCCATAAACCCTGAAACATCACCCCCAGCACAACTCCCTACACTGCCTGAGCACCATTGCTCTGCCCTAAACCCTGAAACACTAGCCCCAGCACGACCCCCTACACTGCCCGAACACCACTGCACTGCCCTAAACCCTGAAACACCACCCCCAGCACGACCCCCTACACTGCCCGAACACCACTGCACTGCCCTAAACCCTGAAACACCAGCCCCAGCAAGACCCCTACACTGCCCGAACACCACTGCATTGCCCTAGACTCTGAAACACCAGCCCCAGCAAGACCCCTACACTGCCCGAACACCACTGCACTGCCCTAAACCCTGAAACACCAGCCCCAACACGACCCCTACACTGCCCGAACACCACTGCACTGCCCTAAACCCTGAAACACCAGCCCCAGCACGACCCCTACACTGCCCAAACACCACTGCACTGCCCTAAACCCTGAAACACCAGCCCCAGCACGACCCCTACACTGCCCGAACACCACTGCACTAAACCCTAAAACACCAGCCCCAGCACCACCCCCTACAATGCCCGAACACCACTGTACTGCCCTAAACCCTGAAACACCACCCCTGCACCGCCCCCTACACTGCCCGAACACCACTGCACTGCCCTAAACCCTGAAACACCACCCCTGCACGACCCCCTACACTGCCCGAACACCACTGCACTGCCCTAAACCCTGAAACACCACCCCTGCACCACCCCCTACACTGCCCGAACACCACTGCACTGCCCTAAACCCTGAAACACCACCCCCTGCACCCCCCTACACTGCCCGAACACCACTGCACTGCCCTAAACCCTGAAACACCACCCCCAGCATGACCCCCTTTACTGCTCGAACACCACTGCACTGCCCTAAACCCTGAAACAACACCCCCAGCATGACCCCCTACACTGCCAGAACACCACTGCCCTAAACCCTGAAACACCACCCCTGCACGACCCATACACTGCCCGAACACCACTGCACTGCCCTAAACCCTGAAACACCACCCCTGCACGACCCCCTACACTGCCCGAACACCACTGCACTGCCCTAAACCCTGAAACACCACCCCAAGACGACCCCCTACACTGCCCGAACACCACTGCACTGCCCTAAACCCTAAAACACCACCCCCAGCACGACCCCCTACACTGCCCGAACACCACTGCACTGCCCTAAACCCTAGAACACTACCCCCAGCATGACCCCCTACACTACCCGAACACCACTGCACTACCCTAAACCCTAAAATACTCCCCCAGCACGACCCCCTACACTACCCGAACACGACTGCACTGCCCTAAACCCTAAAACGCTCCCCCAGCACGACCCCCTACACTGCCCAAACACTACTGCACTGCCCTAAACCCTGAAACACCACCCTCAGCACGACACCCTACACTGCCCGAACACCACTGCACTGCCCTAAACCCTGAAACACCACCCCAGCACGACCCCCTACACTGCCCGAACACCACTGCACTAAACCCTGAAACACCACCCCCAGCACGACCCCCTACACTGTCCGAACACCACTGCACTGCCCTAAACCCTATAACACCACCCCCAGCACGACCCCCTACACTACCCGAATACCACTGCACTACCCTAAACCCTAGAACACTACCCCCAGCACGACCCCCTACACTACCCGAACACCACTGCACTGCCCTAAACCCTAAAACACTCCCCCAGCACGACCCCCTACACTACCTAAACACCACTGCACTGCCCTAAACCCTAAAACACTACCCCCGCATGACCCCCTACACTATCCAAATACCAATGCACTACCCTAATCCCTAAAACACTACCCCGCACAACCCCTACACTACCCAAAGACCACTGCACTACCCTAAACTCTAAAACAATACCCCTGCACGACTCCCTACACTACCCAAAGACCACTGCACTACCCTAAATCCTAAAAACTACCCCAGCACGAACCCCTACACTACCCAAACACCACTGCACTACCCTAAACCATAAAACACTACCCCCAGCAGTACCCCCTACGCTACCCAAACACCACTGCACTACCCTAAACCCTAAAACACTACCCCCAGCAGTACCCCTACACTACCCAAACACCATTTCACTACCCTAAACCCTAAAACACTACCCCCATCAGTATCCCCTACACTACCCAAACACCACTGCACTACCCTAAACCCTAAAACCCTAAAACACTAACCCCCAGCACGACCCCCTACACTACCCAAACACCACTGTACTACCCTAAACCCTAAAACACTCCCCCAGCACGACTCCCTACACTACCCAAACACCACTGCACTACCCTAAACCCTAAATCTACCCCCAGCATGACCCCTACACTACACAAACACCACTGCACTACCCTAAACCCTAAAACACTACCCCCAGCACGACCCTCTTCACTACCTAAACACAACTGCACAATTTGTTACAGGCGTAGCAACGCAGGCCTGTGGTGCTTACTGGAAGTACCTGGTGGGCTAGTTGGGCCCCAGGGTCTCTCAGGATTCAAGGTGACCTAATCCTCCAACTTAAAACACGCCACGGGGCGCGTTTGCACAGTGGTGAAGGGAGGGGGCGGGTCCTCAGGTGACATGTACGCAAACACGCCCTGTGGTGCGTTTTAAGTTGAGGAGTTAATTCCCTTTGAATCCTGGGGGCCAACTAGCCCACCAGGTACCTTCAGTAAGCACAACAGAGTTGCGTTGCAGAGAGGTGAAAAAGGTGCGTGGCCTCGGAACGCCTCTCTGCAACTCAGCTCTGTGGTCCTAACTGTAGGTACCTGGGGGCTAGTTGGGCCCCAGGGACCCTCAGGATTCACGGGGACTTAATCCCGCAACTTAAAACGCGTCACGGGGCGCGTTTGCACACATGTCACCTCAGGCCCTCCCTCCCTTCACCTCTGTGCAAACGCGCACTGGCTCTGGTTAGTCAGAGTCAGTTACCACCAGTACCCGTCTGAAAAAGTTGTGGGCACAGGATGATTTTGCAACAAGGCCTCTTTCTGCTCCTCTATTGGTTCTTTCTGCACATCTTTTGCTTCTTTCTGTGCGTTTTTTCTTCTTTCTTCACATGTCCTACCTCTGTTGGCATAGTTAGAAACTAGCATTTAAAAACCTTTGAAATTCACTTAAAAATCATAGGTTTCAGGCACGTTATAGTTAGAAATTAGCATTTAAAATCCTTTGAAATTCACTGAACAAACCATAGGTTTCAGGCACACTATAGTTAGAAATTAGCATTTAAAAAACCTTTGAAATTCACTGAAAAAACATAGGTTTCAGACACATTATAGTTAGAAATTAGCATTTAAAAACCTTTGAAATTCACTGAAAAAACCATAGGTTTTAGGGACAGTTATAGTTAGTTGGACATTGCACTCGTACAAAACCCGTGAAATTCCCTGTTATAGTTAGTTCAGCTAACTATAACTCGCGCCTCGCAATGCACTGCTGATGACGTCACATATTACATCACTCATGACATGGTCAGTGACATCACTGATGACATCACTGATGACATCTCAAATGACATCACTGATGACATCATCCATGTGATAATTTCATGCATCTTCTCACACCCTAATATAACTTTTGATACACCCACTCTAAATTACAGACTGCCATTCTCAAAACCATAGACACTCCAACACCAAAAACTACATACCCACTCACTGATTCTTAGGTCTACACACACATCCACTCACTCACCTGTACAGTCACTCATACTTACAGTCACTCAGTACAGGACTATCATATGCACTCATACACCTATATAAACACTCACACACCGCCACTCATCCATAGAGGTACTCACACACCTAGTCAGTCATGCAAAAATTAATCACACACCCATTTACTCACCTATACAGTTATACACACACCAGCTCACTTACTCATACAAATACTAGCACATTCTTACGCTCTTATACAATAACTGATACAAGCACACACGCATCCATACAGCCACTCTCACAATAACACACTCTCACTTATAGCCATTTAAATACTCTAACACACATATATACTGCCTTTTACATATGTAGTTACTCGCACATGTACCACTGAGATATACATTCACTCACTAACACACCCATACACACACTCACCCACCCAAGCAGTCCATCACAGATGCACTCTTGAAATCATGCACCCAGTGAATCACCCACTCACACATCTATGTATAGAGTCACACACACCCCACCCACACAAACACTCAGGCAGCCATACAGATACTCAGAGAACCAATCAATAACCCATATAGACACTCATGTAGCTATTCGCAAATCCATGCATCCACTTACACACCAACAAACAGACGGATACAGACATTCACACAGTTTAGTCACTAACCCATGCATTCAGTAAGATACGTTTAATCACTCACTTGTAGAGTCAGTCACTCACGTACTAAATCATCCATTCAGACACTTATACACCCACTCATTCTTCAATACGCCTTTCCCTATATATATTAAACATATTTAAACTTTACAGAAACACAGTCACTGGATGATGTCATCAGTGATGTCATCAGTGATGTCATTTGAGATGTCATCAGTGATGTCATCAGTGATGTCACTGACCATGTCATGAGTGATGTAATATGTGACGTCATCAGCAGTGCATTGCGGGGCGCGAGTTATAGTTAGCTGAACTAACTATAACAGGGGAATTTCACGGGTTTTGTACGAGTGCAATGTCCAACTAACTATAACTGTCCCTAAAACCTATGGTTTTTTCAGTGAATGTATATATATATGTATGTATATATGTATATGTATGTATGTATATATGTATATGTATGTATATATGTATATATATGTATATATGTATGTATATATGTGTTTGTGTGTAAATATTTGTTTGTGTATGTATTTATATTGAAGTTATAGGTTGATTTGATTCTGCTCCCAGAACATAAACTCCTCCCATATCATAGCAAAACAGTACTTCCAAAAGACATCAAAGAATAACTTTTTTGCCCAGAGAGCCCAGTCCACTAAGGCCTTACCTGAGCGAAATCGTGAGCTACCTTAGCATTCAGAAACTGAACTCATTGGAGGTGAGACTTTCATTAGGAATGTTCTGAAAGACGTGCAACGTACTGCACATCGCATAATAAGGAGGATAGTCTCTTTAGAGTGCACTATAGAAGAGATCAAGGGCCATATTCCATTGGCAGAGCGAGATGTAGAAGTCCTGACACAACATATTAAGCAACCAAATCAACTTTGAAAGAGCAAGGCTAATCAGTTTGAGACACGTGTTTGCTTCCATTGGTAATCTGGAATTGGATACCGAGAATTAATCTGAGGCCACAAAAATACACATACTGCATTCCTCTGGGGGCTGGGAATGACTTGAGAGTAGAGATACAGTATTTTCTGAGGTCAGTGATCCTCTGGGACAACACAGAGTTTGCAGTGTCGATAGCTTCTCAAACACTGAATAAATATGCAGGGGTTAAGAGATCTGAGCCTACCTACAGTGTTGGTTGAATTGGACGACACTGACCATCAAGAACTGGTAAGTTAGGCAGTTGCCAAGAAAAGTGAAATGCTGGAGAATAGAGTTAGGCCCTACATCTTTCCAGAATTCCACCGTGTCACCCTGAGGAATAGGCAGTGTTTAAAAGTCATCAAGTCCATTGATTGGCATTGGGATGCAAAACTCCTTGTGGCTTCAAGTAAGACTCTGTGACAGTGATGGAGAGAAGATGTATTTCTTTGCTGTTGCCGAAGCTCTTACTGAATTCGTTTCATCCAAGAGTGCGCACCGCTGCAGGAGTAAAGCACTAGAGTGGTTTTTGACTATCCAATGTTTTAACAGTGTGCTTTTAGATTATGACCTCGTCTGGAACTTTCCAGTTATAAGGTGAAAAGGAGTTCTTAAATGAGGGTCTTTCAGAACACTGCATCGAAGACTTGGTAGCCGGAACTTGCATTTTTAAAATTAATATTTGGGTGTCCTCCCCTTTTTGTTGTTTCACCCATCCATTCCTCTCGGGTTCATAACTTGGGTCAATAGTGTTATTGACAGAGCTCCAGGACAGGACTGCGAACCTAAAACAGCCCTGGCAATTTTCCCGGACCAGCCCCTTGGGAAGCACTGCCTGGCTCCGGGAGGCTGGAAACGCTTGCTTGCTGCTTTAGTTACTGGGGGCCGATATTGCAGCACCGCTGCAAAACCAGCCCCCAAGTAACAAAATCGCCCCCACCCTTGCAGCCTCCTGGGGTAATATCCAATGCCTGGTACTGCCTTTCCTGCCCAGCATAGCTCTTATATTAATGTCCGTAATAGCTAAAACGCTGTGATGTTTATTTCCAAAGTCCTTTCCTTGGGAGAGCGGGTTATGCAGTGTTGTACTGTTGTAGAGTAATAATATGTAATGGTCTGCAATATATTGACAAGTTTAATAAAAAGATTTGAACCCTAAAATATGTGAGTTGACTTTTAAAACCATTCTCCTGGACTAGCTAAAGATTTCCGAACGGGTCCATAGGTGTTACAAGATGCTAGAATTCAGCATATATGGAAATATCATTTTTTTTAAAGGACAAAGCCTTACATTGTAGCCTTTTAATCAGCAGTCTAATGCCTCTGGGATTTCTCTGCCTCGAAACTTTAATTAGATCCATGTCTTTTGTTGATTGGAAAACATACTTTTTAAGTTATATGCAACTTATTAATATTAGTTGAATTTTCTATGTTCCCTGTTTGCAATTTCTGCATGTTTTCGAAGGTCATTTTTATCTCCTGGTTCATTTTTCATGATATTTTTATTTCAGTATTTGATGTTGGTTACATCGTTTTGTACAGCACTCCATTTCCCTTCAGTACCACTTTATAAGTTGTAAAAGAATTTAAAAAGTCAATTTATGACCTAAATATTAATCAAATACTTTTTTAATTCAAAAAAGGAATTTAAAAAGTGGGCACACTCGGGGCAGGTCAGTGGCATGCTAACCATCTACTGCACGACTACCAGTCTGGGTTCAGATTACACTGTAGCATGGAAGCTGCTGTCTTACACAACATCGATGAAGCCCTCTTGACCACAGATGAAGAGGAGCTCTGCCTTCTGATATTGCTGGACCTCTTAGCTGCCTTCGACACAGTCGACTATCCCACCCTCATACGCATCCTGGAGTCTCGAATGGGATTTACCAGCAATGTTCTTCACTGGTTCTCCTTCTACCTTTCCAGCCGACACCATATTTGTTCACATAGGCACGTCCAGGTCACAAAAGATCCCAATAACCTGTGAAGTGCGCCAGGGCTCCCTACGGACTTCTGTCATCTTCAACCTATATATGAAGCCACTTGGTTTTCAACTCACAGATAACAGCATCAAGATTCACCGATATGCCAACGATACACACCTCTACTTAAAAAGTTTCTTCCGATTCATACATCCAATACCTCATACACGGCTTGCACATCATCCAGACCTGAATATCCAGACCCTACTTGAAGCTCAATCCAGCCAAAACGGAATTCTTGTGATTTGCTAAGAACAATAAACAAGGTATAGTACAAACCTGGCCCAATGACATGAACCTTGATGGCTTTGAACCCCAACTTTCACCGAATGCCAAGTCACTTGAATTTACCCTAGACACCAACCTCACCCTCAGGGAACACATTGGCAAAAAATAACAGCCTGGTACCAGCTCTCTCTTCAAAATAAAGTCAAGCCATTTACTTGAGAAAGTGACTTCATAACTGCTGTTCAAGTTCTTGTACTCTCATATCTGGTTGGTGGTAATGGCCTACTCCATGGCCTCCCAGATTCCACACTGGCACCCCTTAGGGGCATCCTACATGCTTTAGCACGTCTTTTCCAGGGCCTGAAGAAATACGATCACATCACCCAGATCATTGGCTCCAATCGCTGGCCCGTAACATCTTCAAAACCAACTGCATCATTTGCAAAGCTATAATGACCAGCACCCCTCGTATCTTGCAGAAAAGCTCACCATCTCTGGTGGATCTCAGCACACCTACACCAAGGACACCATCACACTGCATACTAAGAAGTGTTAAAAAGAAAAAAAAAACAAGACAGCAGGCCATTTCCATCTATAATCCCAGGATCTGGAATAACATCCTCCTATCCATCAGGACCTCCAAATGCTGCTCCAATTTAGAAAAGAGTTGAAGACTCACCTCTTTAAAAACATTACATCCTAATGCATTAACCATCCACAGCCCAGCTTCCTTTATTCTTACTCATTGACTTTATGTTTTCCTTCAATACGCACAGCGCTCCGCTCTACTCAGCAAGGTTCGCATTAAAGAACTGTCATACACGAAGATAAAGTTTCACCATTTGCTAAGTTTTCCAGGGTCCACACACACTCTTTAAATGCCATTCTACTCATCACTAGCAGGTTAACCAATTTAGCATCATAAATTCACATTTCCACACTACGCAATGGTCTCCCAGGAATGCAGGATTCATTTTAAACTCCAATTCAGTTGATCACCTATCAAATCCTGTTTCATACTTATCAGACTAGTCCGTACAGCATTTCAGATTCACCCTTTCCACAATATAAGGCTGAGTTATGCTAGATGTCCAGATGAGGAACATCACCAACATATATTGTAATTTGTACAACCAAGTCTTCTTACATTTAAGAATAAGCTTTAATATAGGCATTTGTAGTGGGCCTGATTCATGTGTTTTTATGCACACCTAATTTGAACTTAGGTGTGCAAAACACGCCATCTTCGGACATTAGTAATAGATCCCAATTCATAAACTCTGTCAATGCACATTTAACAAAACCTGCTCTTGGGAATGTCCACTGAGTAGACAGTATGCATGAGTAAGCTTTGCAGATAAGGGGTATTCATGGAAACTTTGATCCACATGACTTTCCAGGAGTAGTCCTGGGTATTTCTATGAATCATCAAAATGGTGGAAAGCTATTAAAATGTTACAATCCCAATATGATCAGCACATTTCCACCTTTTAAAGTATTCCCTGTATTACTGAAGAAAAGCATTATCCCAAGCGGGACAATCCATCTCTTCTACCACAGCAAAATTATCACCATTCTGCCAAATATACCCTTCTGTAACACCACATTTGAGCTCTGTAACTTCTGTGAACTATCCGCTACAGACGTGCATGCTTCCAGCCCGCTACATAATCTAACATATTGCTAATATCTTGTAACACTGCCTTCTGTATTTTATGCATGCTAAAAAGAGCTCTGATACTACGGGCATTTAATGAATTACTTACAATTCCAGAAACAAGAGAGTAGTCAAAATACGTGTTTCCAATGAAAATTTCTCTTTCCGAATCGTTTTTTTCCCTGTTTTGCGCTCTTGATTGGACGCTTCATGAGTCCATCACTATTAGAAAAACGTGGCTTTCCATTGCTATTTTGGGCCCCTTCGCTGTCGATACCCACGTGCTTTGAATCTTCCATAGGAAAATTAAGTAGATTGAATCACACCTCAGTGCCTAACCATAATGCATTGGGGGTTGCAGCCTGTCTCTGTCAACGTCATGTAATGCACTCTATCTTGATGCTACTTATGTGGAGATGCATGGTTCAATATACATCGCAATCCAAAAGTAGATAAAGTTTTGTTTTTTAGTCTCAAGCCTTGGAAATGTTCCTGCAAGCTTCTTAGTTAGTAATCGTTCACCTTTTTTTCCCTATGGGATGTTTGTCCATCTGGTACCCGGGAAAAATATGATAGCATTGATAAGGAATGTCCTTGTTCTTCAGAACATCCTCCAGATATAATATTTATCATAGTTTGCAACTGTGTGTGTTGGGGAGCTGGGGGCTTGGAGAGGATCTTTATCGGCGTCTAACAAAGCATAATCCTAGATTTGATTTCCTACGGATGGAATGCATTTTAAAATATTGACTTTATTCAAGCACATACTTTCCTAGTGAACCTGTCCTGGAAGTGGTTCTTGTCTCATTAATGTCAGTTTACTGGCCAGTATCATCATGATATTTCTCCTGATGATCAGCCAACTTTTATCAAATATATAAATGTGTCTGTTCAGTGCTATAGAATGTGTGAGCTGCTTTGGGTGGAGCTGCCATAAAAAAGTAAAGAAAGTAGAATGAAAAGTTATTTTTTTTCTGCTTGTCTGTTAAAAGACAAAAGTAATTGTTACCGTAATTGGTAGATACAACCTATCATGAAAAACAAAGCATGAAAGATATTACGTTTCCAGTTATTATTTTACAGTCATCTACTGTTAATGACATTCATCAAAATAAAACTTTATTTGTAGTATTTGGTAATATTGTAGTTACCTTTTCCGAACACTCTAAAGCAGCAACGTTGCTACCTGAAGTAATATTTGCTGGCCCTTTCGCCTGTTGTTATATCCAGCTGGACTAAATCAAAAGTCGACGTTTGTTTTCAGTCTAATCATCAACTCCACTGCCGACAGTGAAATGCTATTTGAGAAGCCATACTACAAAACGGAATCAGATTGTTCCACAATAGCGTCGAACCTGCAAAAATTGTATTTGTATTCATATGAACACCCTATGTGCAGAAACTGGTTATCAAGTGAATTTTATCTAAACAGTCTGACATAATTTGCACAACTGTTCTGAGACTCTGAGTAACTTCGAATCATTCATTCATGGCGTTTAATGTTCAATTTATTCTATGCGATTTCTTCTGATCCCGCAACCTGTCTGCACATATTTCTCCAATAAACCAAATCTACCACGTGTTTCGGCCTTTTGCACTCTTTGTCATAACCCATAGGAGCTGCTGTAGTAATGTACAAGACTGTTGTAGTAATGGACAAGATAGGTACCAAAGCATGTCTAAAAACACGGCTCATCTTAAAAAAATAAAGTCCATTATTTGAACCAAAAAAATCTACTTATCCTCACAGTCGAAGGTCGTTTTTTGGTTAGGTAAACCTTTCCTCCAATAAAGTGACAGTTATAATTATTTTGCACAGGTCTGGCTCAAAGTCCAAGTTATGGCCTTGAAAAGGTCAGTTGACCAGTACTTAATTTGAGATGGTGGGAGCCACTGGCACTCATTTTTGAGGACCCCGCTTATTTTTGTGCATCAGACATTTATGAGAGCAAGAGAGGGGAGCGAAAGAAGCAAAAATTCAATTCTATTCATAGGGATTTCTAAAGCGCATGGCTACCAAAAAAGGCTTCCCAGTGCTATAACAGCCAGATATCCTCAAGTGAATCTATAACTAGAACAGAAATGTTTTTAGCAATTTCCTGAAAGCTAGTTCTTTTGGGAATAGTCTTAAGCTCAGAGGGAGCGCATTCCACAGTTTATAAGCTAAAAAGGCAAAGGACCTACCACCACTCCTGGTTCTCTTTATCTTTGGGACTGTAAGAAGATCTTGAGTGTTGGACCGCAAAACTCTTGCAGAGTTACATGTAGTGAGAAGATTTTGAATCCGTTTAGGACCACTTTTATGTATCTCTCTATGAGCCATACCCAATACCTTGAAGTGTATTCGCTTAGGTACTGGCAGCCAATGAAGGCTTGCTAGGGCAGTAGTGGCAGGTTGACGCGTGGGAATCTTCAATAGTATCCGTGCTGAGGCGTTCTGATTGACTTGAAGTCTTTTCAAAAAATACTTCGGGTGCGTACATACAAAGAATTCCCATAATCAAGGCTGGAGATGACTAAGCCTTGTATTATTAGTATATGTTATGTCTCTGGTAGCCATATAAGCAATTTACTAAGGGCTCTTCATATGCCAAAACAGGTGGATGCAAATCTTTTGCTTGTGTCTCCATTGTCAATTTATCATCAATCCAAAAGCCAAGGTTTATGACTTATGATTTTGAAGAGGGGTGTACAACGAATGAGGAAGGCCAGTTAAGTTCCTTCCATCTCAAAGGGTTTTTTCCCACCACCATCACCTCTGTTTTTTTGCCGTTATGCTTAAGGCTGCTTGCAGCCATCCGCTCCATACCATGATTACAGCAAGCATTGAGTGGAGTGGGGGTATTTATTGTACACACCCAGAGCCACATATTCCAAGACCTCCCGGCAATGGTTCAAATTGGATACTGACAGATGGGAACAAGCCTTATGCAAATCAGCCACTAAACTAACTGAAGATGCAGAGGTCTGGATATCATATGCAGGACTAAAAAACGGATTTTCAAAGAACTTGGGTGACCTAATTCCATTAAAACAAGCAACAAAATGACACCTCGGGGGGTGGGAGGGAAACCCTTGGTTCTTACAGGAGTTAAGGCAACTAAAAAAAGAATGTAAAAAATACGAAAGGAAATGGAGAGTTACAGACCTACAAAGCATCTCTGAAAAAGTATCATTGTGCCATTCAGAGAGCCCGCATGAAGGATCTTGCAGAGAGGATCAAGCAATCCCTTAACTCATCAAGAGAGATTTCTAATATAGTAAATTCCTTTCTAAACCATGACACACCAGAAACCGGGCCCACCGTTTCAATAAAACGATGTGAATCTCTTGCAAACCACTTTTTAGGGGGGAAAGTGAGGGACATTTATGATGCCCTTTCAGGTTTCAGGCTCAACAGACTGTATGGATAATATAGACAGCAGACCAAGAACTAATAACAATAAATCAGTACTCTCCACTTTCCCACAACTGACCAAAGAGGAGGTTATGGCTGTGGCAACTTTAGTGAAGTCAGGCTCACTGCTTGACCCTGCTCCAATTGATATTCTATTGAGAGGGGCAATGTGATGCTCACCACACTGACTGATCTGTATAATCTTTCCCTAAAGAACTGTAGCATTCCGGAGGAATGGAAATATGCCATAATTCGTCCGCTACTAAAGAAGCCTAACTTAGATCCTGAGATGATAGGAAACTATAGACCCATCTCCCTACAGCCTAGACTTAGTAAAATTCTAGAGAAAATAATGAATAGGTACATTATAGATCACCTGGAAACCAACAATATTTTTCATCCTACCCAGACAAGTTTCCGTGCAGGCTGCAGCACAGAGACAGCTCTTTTAAGGGCCATAGAGGATCTCAAAATGATCATGGACCAATGTGGATCAGTGGCACTGATCCTCCTGGACCTAAGCACTGCCTTTGATACGGTTTCCTATCCCATTCTTCTTTATCGACTGGAAGAAGTAGGTATTACAGGGAAGGCCCTAAGGTGGCTTGCTTAGTTCCTGGATAAACGTAGCTTTCAGGTTAGCGAGGGGCCTTTCCTTTCATCCAGCCATCAGCTGAATTGTAGAGTTGCACACTGCTCGTCCCTGAGCCTCACGCTTTTTAACATTTATGTCCGCCCCCTATCAGATATCATCTTTAGGCTTTATGATGGTATCCTATGCGGACGATACCCAGCTGATTGTCACGCTGTTGCCAGATATAGACTCCACTTCACTAAGACTCAATAGATTCATAGAGAAGGTGTCTGAGTGGATGGCAGCCAGCTGCCTGAAGTTGAAAGGCAAAAAAACTGAGGTCCTGATTCTAGGTAACAATCCAACGCTCTGGGATCAGATCATCTGGCCACATTCCCTGGGATGTAAAGAGCCTAGGTATGGTCTTAGACAAACAGCTAACCACGGCCACCCAAGCAATAAAGATGGCCGGCAGCTGTTTCGGCCTCCTGAGAGCCCTGAGACTGGTTCTGAAATGGCTCCCGGTGGAGTAACGTCGAATCGTTATTCAAGGTCTTATCCTTTTTCGCCTTGATTATGGCAACTCTCTTTACTTAGGCAGTCCAAAGTCAGTGACAAAAAAACTCCAAATCATTCAGAACGCTGCCGCTCGAATACTGTTAGGTATTCTGGAAACACTGTCATCAGGTGTTGCGCTCAAAATTTCTCACTGGCTTCCCATAAGTTGCAGAGTACAATATAAGGCACTATGCATCTTACATCGGGCGAATCCCAACACAGGTCCATTTGTTCTTCAGCATTTGGTCACCTCTTACTGTGCCAATAGGAACCTGAGGTCAAACAACCTTGAGCTGCTTCTTGTCCCCAGAATCAAGAGAGCTAGGAGTGGAGGTAGGTCTTTTACCTATTTTGCACCCAAGTTTTGGAACACTCTGCCTACAAGCCTTAGAATGGAGGACAATTTCATGAGTTTCAGGAAAAATTAAGGGTCTATCTTTTTCCCTAATCTTTCTTTTAGTCATTTTAACTTACTCACTTCAACCAGTTCGATAGCTCTGGGAATCCCGATGTTTAGCTAGACATGCGCTTTATAAAACTGGTGAATAGAATAGAAAGGCCTCAGCAAGCATGCCCTCATATTAAGCAGTGGACTACTTTCCTTGCCCTGAGTACATAAAGCAGTAGTGGCAGCGTACCATGTTTAGTGAGTTTATAGTGTGACCAGACCTTTTTCTCTGTGTCTTTAAGAGCGCAGTGTACTGACCCTTCTTGTTTAAAAATCTGCTCTTATGTGATACCTAGAACCTTGCACTGGTATTCTGTGTGTGTTTGTATGTAGCATATTTATGGTAGTAACCCTCTGTATGTTGTATGAGTCTGTATACAGAGGCTTGTGGGCCATTTTTGGATGATCCTGATTTAGCATGGCAAGGATGGAGGGTGAGGGTATCTTTTCCAGACAGTTGAAGTGTATTGACTGCATTCCTGTAGCTGGTGGGTGGAGAACCAGAGACTGAAGTGAAGAAGATGGAGACAGGGGCTTCCTTTAGAAATTCCATAAAGTCCTTGTTAGCAAAGGGCTGCAGATTAGTTCTTTCTGAGCAATGCTATTTTATAGAAGGTACGAGGGGAGCCTCCGACCTGCAGTTTCTGTTATTCAAAGTGAGGGAGTTTCTAGGCAGGATCTGCTTTTTTGTCAGTTTCTGCTTATTGCTTTAAGAAGTTGATGGCAGACCGTTGCAGAGAACTCACACTACACTGTGCCCATATTTGTGATACTCCTGCTTGGGGTATGCCTCCTTGATACCTGCTGTGAGAACCATCACAGGCTGTGTCTAGAGAGCAGCTTGGGAACAGAATCAAACCAGTTATGAACTTTTAGTACACCCACATCCCCTGCCTGGAAAATGTGTCTAAAGGTGGGATCCAAACCATCCCACTTTGTTCCAGCTGCAAGCCCTTCAGGATCAAGGAAGCGAGAGCTCCTTAAACTACTCAGAGGACTGCTGTGTGAATGGGCAAGTGTCTACATGACCTCCAGCATCCCTGACGTTTGGCGAAATCATGTAAAGCCTGCATATTGCTGAAGAAGCTCAATATCCACCTAATCACACAGAATCCTGCCTGCTCAGAGTGTGAAAAAAGTGTCTGTTCTTGCATGGGAGCGAGTGAGCAGGAGGAGAAGCCAGGTGTGTTCTCGGGTGTGGGGCACCCAGAAGTAGCTGACTACTACTAGGTAATGAAGCCAGTCCTGACCCAAAGTCTATGGGGTCCCATGGTCTACCACTGCAGCTTCCACCATGAGCTGTGTAAAAAAAAATATGCACCAAGTTGTCATTGTGTGACCCGGCTTTCCAGCCATCAAACCTGATAGGCTTGCGCTGCAGCTGCTACCCTAAGTGCTCATCCAAGAGTAGCTGCAGCATTGGTCTCCAACGTTGCAGCTACCAAAGATGAGTATCCGCTTATATCAGCTTCCTGTGCCGCAACTGCCAAAAAAGAGGGTCTGCCTGTACCAGCCCCAATGGTCGCAACTGGCGGAGACAAATGCCTGCCTGTGTTGGCCCGATTGGTGCAACCGCCAGCAAGCATGCCAAGTGCATTGTTCAGCGCCTTTGATCCTGAAGGGGGCTAGACTGCCATTCGTGGTCTCTTGCCCTGGCACCAAAGCTCCAGTGTGAAAACACTGATAGCACCAGCCAGTGCGTGAGACTCGCCAGCATCACTGAGCAGGGTAATGCCGTACTGTGTCTGCATGAACTTAGAGATGCTGAATGAATGAACAAATGGAAACAGTTGCTGCTAGCACTAACCTTTGCCAATATGGACTTGTTGGGCCAAAAGACAATTGAACTGATCAGCGGGGCCAGTCTTTGGTGTAGCCACTGTACCTGTGCCTAGGCATACCTCTACCCATATGTTTGCCTGAGACACACAAGAGAGAAATGGGGTTCAAGCAGGCTCCATAAGGATATCTGCCTTTGTATCGGACCCTCTGTGGAATGTGTAGTATTTAGTAACACTATATAATAAAAGTTGTTTCTTCTACTTGCAAGATTAGCACTGGACTAGACAATGCTTTTTTGTGTCTGTTTTTGACTGTTGAATTCTGAGCTCTTCGTCCCCCACATCCACCCCCTGAGAAGCCTGTGACTACTTGCCCCTACTACCCTGAGATTCAAATGCAGAAAGAGTTGAAATCGCCCCTGTTTGCAGAACTTTAGTAGAACGGACCCCAAGGCACTAGTAACAAATGACCTCAAACAGCACTGTTGGGGCCCAGTAGCCTCTCTCTGCCCTGCCCTTACCCAAACACTCCTGCCTTCGAATGGGGTCTGACAGGACCCCTGGTGTTTGAATGTTCATCGCCACAGGGTTACAGTTCCTGATGTGTAAAAGTGAAAAAGAAAACTTACTTTGGCGTTATAATCCTTATTGCCTGCTCACTCTAGCAATCCAGAAACTTTCACACACACACTTATACAGAAGGGAGTCTGGTCATAGACCCAAAGCTTAGACCACAAAAATGTGAAAAATATATGTCTAATTTATTTTTGTATATTAAAAACATTTCATAATAAAACATAGATTAAAAACATTGACAGAACATATATTTTGTATGTACTACTAAAAACTATATTTCAAATTGACATTTCATACACAGGTGAAGGGACCACAAAAAAATACAACACAACCATAAAGGGTACAATAGAGAGTACAAAACAAGACAGTACACTTTGTCATAGACAATACATATCCGTGTTTGAAGAGATGTTTGGCTGAAGCCCGATAGATTGTATGTCCTTTTCTATCTGTGGTTCCAGCCACTACACAGATTATGAAAACACAGCGTTGACGCGTTTCAATGGTGACCAGGTCATTTAAACCATCTTTCTCAAGACCACAACATGTGATACTCAGATCTACCTGGAAACCTCCTCCATCAAGGACATTCAACGACTCAATGACATACTGAGAGATGTCCAAAAGTGGCTGTCAAGTAACCACCTTAAACTAAACCCTGACAAAACTGAAATACTCCTCATCTCGAACAAAGAGGAGAACCCCCAAATTGCGGATTGGCTAAAAGCTATCGATGCGCTCAACGGGAACCTCACCCTGGCCGACTCTGTCAAATCACTAGGTATCACGCTAGACCCGAAACTGGACATGATCATACACATCAAGAACTCAGCTAAGAGCGCCTTCCTTAACCTAAAGCTACTGAACAAAATAAAACCTTTCATCCCTCCCAATGATCTTAAACAGGCCACCCAAGCATTGGTGTTGTCAAGACTAGACTATGGGATTGCAGTCCTTTCAGAAATAGCAAAATCACATCTTGCTCCCCTCAAAACAACGCTTAACGCGGCAGCCAGAATGGTCACCGGAATCAGGAAATTTGATCACATTTCTCCCGCACTCAGAGAACTTAAGTGGCTCCCAGTCGAAATGCGGGCTAGCTTCAGAACAGCCTGCCTCACACACAAAGCCTTGCACACCGGCAAACCCGAATATTTGGCGGCCAAACTCAAAAAAGCCGGTCAGACCAGGAACCTCAGAAGCTCGAACTCTCTTCTACTCATTCCGCTGAAAACTCGAACTCTATTCCCCCTCACATCAGAACTATTCCCTCTTTTGTAAAATTCAAAAGTCAGCTCAAAGTCCTGTTCCTCGACCGCTCCCTAGGGAACCGTTAGGAGCAGTCGGAGCGCGGAAGTAGACACCTTTCACTGCTTCGACTCTTTGTCCGCAAGGCTTCGAACCAGAAACTCTCCGCCAACGACCTACACTATGATTGTATTATGTGATTCTCTGCACTGTATCTGATGTAAAGCTCTCCGATACCCTCGGGTCAGGCCAGCGCTATATAAAACTTCTTAAATAAATAAATGTGACTCTCACAGCCTAATATGGTGCCTGAAATTGGTCCTAAACCTTAAGTAAGCTATGTTGCCAGAACCTCTGATGGTATTTCTGCAATGGTACTTTATCCAAGGTCCTAAATACGGAGTCTGCCGCTCTCGTCAATTTGACCCTATCCAGTAAGGAATCATCAAAATCAAGAAATCAGGGTTTAAATAGTCCTGACGTCTGTTTATTCAGTCGATCGTCCTTTACATCAATTTTAAAATTTGTAGGGTACGATTTTTTCAAATCACGCCTTTAATCAATTAGGCCTGAAATCATTCAATCCGGCGTTTTCTCGCGTCGCCGTGTGCACTCTGAGACCCGGTTAAAACTGATGTGTAAAAGCCAGCTCAGACTTTCAGCCTTCATGGCCAGTTGTTGTTGGATAGTTTTATTTTTTTCACATTTATGGGAAAGTTTATGACTTCACTGTGTGTGTGTTTTTTACTTCCATTATTCCAGATCTTCACTCTGCCACTGTAGATATAGCGTACATGCCATTTCCCCACTGCCATGATCTATAGAGGGTAGATAGGTCTCCCACTGGAAGGATGCAATATTCAGTTTAGGGAATGATTTCCTCACTTCTCTTCCATTCTAGACGGTCAGCTCGTATACTGATGATTCTCGTTCCTGAATCCAACTTGGATAGCCATGCATTTTGGTTGATGTGCTTTATTATTTCCCAAGAGCAGTGTCCATCTCTGTGGTGGGTGTCATCTTAGTGCTAAAGGACGGGAAATGTGCCTGTGGTACTTGAAATATCAAAAAGGTAAAAAGATAAGCAGAATTAAAAGGTGTTTAAAGATTTTCCAATATGCAGATGGTTTTGGATAGTGTAAATGCAGAGTAATGTCCCTTCCATGCCTTCTGTGTGGCTTCCTCTACTAACCTCATCCCTGCTACGGCACTGTGACCATCTCGGGCACTCTCAGACATCCAGTCATTCTAGGAGACCTAGTGCGGACTCTGAGTACTCTGAGTCTCTTGCTGCCTTGCACTGCCTCGAAAGTCTTGGAGCTCTCTTTGCTGGTCTGTATCATCATCTTGTCCTCTACGGCAACTGTGTTGACTCAGGTTTGATGAGCTTCTCTGGTGGTGTCAGATCCATTGGGCTGCGCAAACAAAGATCCCGAGCTCTGTAAATAATAATTTTCGTCAGAAGACATCCATCTTAGATCCTCCTGATCTTGTTTGCTTCCAACACATTACTTGGCTGTGTTTTGTTTTAGTCGTGTTTGTCATTAATTTGTGTAACACGTTCATAGCACCAGTGGAAGCTACAAAGTGCAAGATAGTCAGGTATGTGATAGAGAGAGAGCAACATCCAATGAATCATTCAAGTTCTCTTGCCTGAAGAGGTGTGTGTTTAGGTGTTTACAAAACTAGCTGGTGTTTGACTCGTGGTGAAGGGGCGAAGAAAGATAGTTTCAGAGGGGAAGAGCTATGATAGTCCAATGACTTCCCCCTAAACTGTATGGAGGTCGAGGATTGGCATCTGGTAAGACAGGTTTGTCTGAATAAGCTCCTTTGGATCAGTGCAGCGAATGAACCTTCCTTACACTTATCTCAGCACAATCTTTTTTGGTGCATTTGGGTATATATCCTTGGTTAGCATTGATGCCACGTATATGATAAATGGCAGGTATGCCTGTCTCCTTCTTTTCAAGTTGCTTTTGATATGGCCTGCCAGTTGCTACTGGTTAATATTCTAATATATTTCCTATTTGCATGCATTTTGGAGGCAGAGTTCTAAAGTGGTTTTCCTGCAATTTGAAGGAGGCCCCTGCTGTTATGAAATGGTTACCTCCAGATCCGACCTACTGCCCATGTCTTTTGGTGCCCCAGTTGTCGACCCTGTCTCCTATGCTTTTTACCTTATGTATCACTGTATTGGGGTCCATGGCACCTGGTTTTAGCATCTCTGTCTACCCAAACATCACCCAATACCTTTGCCATTCTCTTGGACCCATTAAAGGCTTTCCGTAACTAATTCCTGCTAAGACGGAGTTCTGCCTTGTTTCCTCACATTCCATACTTTGTATTGTACAGAGCTGGTTCTCAGCTCTAACAACCTTGTGTTTCTCTTGTTAAATGGTATCTCCAGTTAAACTCTTTGTTTGTTCTGGATTCTAATCTTAACTTGAAAACTTTCATCTATGCCTTTTCCCAGTCTTGCTTTTTTTAAAATTCATTTACTCAAAAAGCTTAAGGCCCTGATAACGAGCTGGGCAGAGTGGAATTCCCATGTGGAATTCCACTCTGCCCAATTACGACTGGCCCCGGTGTTCCTGCACCTTGTTCTCCCGGATGTGGGAACACTAGATCCAATTTTACCTGCCATAAATTTCACTCAGTAAAATCGTTTGAGGCTTCGACTGCAACAGCATCCATGCCTCTTGCCCTGTCCTTACCCAAACTCTTCCTAAGTGAAGGGAGGCATACATTGCCCCCCCCCCTGCCTATGCACCTCTCCCCCTTTTCCCTCCTTTCCTCCTGTACCCTCTCAACCCCACTCCTTCCACCCCCAGTAAAGAATATTGGGCTGAATTCTACAAAGTAATTCTGTGCTCAAACAGTTATCCCCCATTCTCAGGGGTCTAATGCATAATTGTGTAATATCGGTGGGGTGTTACCGCATGATACCAGCAATTGCAGGTGTGAAGTTTGCACCCCACCAGAACCATGCAACCCAATTGGCGACTAAGTGCCTGATTCATGATTTTGGAATTGGACTGCTGAAGTATCAGTGATGGAGAAAATACCTTCTCCACACTGGTGATAGCTTGTCTGCTGCAATTTGTCACTGCTGCCTTGTTGGCTTCTGTTTTTCACCTGTAGTGGCTCTTGTCTGCCTGGTGACGGCTACATGGATGAAAAACTTGGGGAGCAATTAGTTATCCCACTTCATCAGCCCACAATGACTTTTGTCTTGTGACTCTGTCCTTATATCCTGCTCCGGCCAGTATTAAAAACATGAAGGATGGTGGTGATTGGGAGATGTAATGTGCTCCTTACACCCCTCCTTACTGCCTACCTGGCAGTGGGCCGGAGGGTCCAGGAATAAAGTATAGGCACAGTGACACCTCCGAGGTAGTTTTAACCTACACCACACTGCACTTTCACTTCTGGCGTTCCCAGTCACTATTGAAAACATTGTTTTCTCTCTTTTGTGTTGTCTTTGTCTTCCCCCACCCTATTGCTCCACCCCCAGGAGTTGGCTGCGCCGGGGTGTTTTGCAGCAGCCCTGTGATGAAGCATGTCACACAATTGTGTGAGTGAGGGCAGTATTGGGACACACAGCACGAGCCACCACTAGACTAAGACACTTTTTTTTATTATTACTCCCTACTCCTTTTGGTGTGTATAAGTATTGACTGGGGGTTCGGAGTAGGTGAGTCCGTTACCCTCTCCCCTTCTCTTTTGTGTCTACTCCTGATTGAGGGTGACAGCTCCGTGTCATTTTTTGGTGTGAATACATCAGCACAAGGACATTATGCCAGCATTGTAGGGAAAATATGATCATTATCCCTGATGCACTTGCAGTATTGCTCCACCCCAGGCGTTGGCTGCGCCGGGGTGTTTTGCAGCAGCCCTATGATGAAGCATGTCACACAACTGTGTGAGTGAGGGCAGTATTGGGGGACACAGCACGTGCCACCACTAGACTAAGACACCTTTTTTTTATTATTACTCCCTACCCTCAATCAGGAGCCAAGCTGCACCCATTTTCAGAGGCATTGCCACTGCCTGACTAGGCACCATATCATAGAGCTTTAATATGACCCACGATCGGGATCGGCTGATTTGCCCAATCTTCCAAGTTGGATACAGGAAGGCAGACAGATCCTCAGCTAATTTTTTGTTGAAGTCTAGTTACCGCCCTCATCTAAATTTGTTCCTAAAGTTTTTGTCTCTTGTTCCACCTTTCCAGCTGCTGTAGCGGCACTGTTCCTTCAAGACTGGTCAGTGCAAATGAAATTTTGGTGGATGTGTCTGGTTCATCTTTAGCTCTCCAGAATTGTATCCTACGTGCAGCTGCAAGCATGATTTCAGGGGTGCAGAGGTTTACCATATTATTCCTTTTGTGGTTCTTCTTCGCATGATGCCTATCCAATGTTACAGTCTTTCCAACATTCGTTGTATAACCCATTGACTTTGAAGCTACAGATCTCTTGGGTTTTCAGAGCTGCTCAGAAGTTAGTTGTCAAATTACTATTCCCTGGTTCTAATGCTCCAAGTTGTCATCTGACTCCTTTTCTACACAACCTCTAGAGCATGTAAGTCCTGCTGCCCTTGCTATTGTCTCAGCCCTTAATTTCGTAAAGCTTTTAAAACCCATACTGGACTTCTTTTTTTGCTTATGTTATTCTGTTCTTGATTACATTTTTTTCAGTTTTTCTTCATTTTAGATTGTGCATTTGTTTTTCTGCTTTTAAAATTTTGCTGTGCCTTACTACACTTGAGGCTGAGGTGCATACGTGTATAATTTGTTTCAGGGAGAGTACTCACTGCAAATTATGCAATCATACTCTATGACTGGTTTTACAAATGGAACACTCTTTAAAAGAACACAGGTTCATATGATTCTTATGATTAAAGTCGGTCAACAATTATAGATGTATTATTGTCTTTGCTTTCTTGCTTTGAACTCATATGGTCTCAGAGTAATAACCAGAAGTTCTCTACTCTCTCCATTGCAGCTACGCTTGAATGCTGAAAAATTGGATCAGCTGCTTTCTGAAACGGCTGTACAGTTCAGAGCCATTGAGCGGCGCCTTCTCACCCACTTCAAAGACAAGACTCCTGCCCCGCTCCAGAACCTGGATACCTTGTTGGATGCAACCTACAGACAGGTCAGCAGTGGTTCACTTCCTATGTGTTATCTAATACTCCAACTAAAGTCTGTGAGGTGACCCAGATGATGGTGTTGGAATTTGGGGTGTTGAGTAATTTTCTCTACAACAGAATTGGTGTACGAATTTTATCAGATAAATGGAGCCATGGTCCCAACCAGGTGGAGTTGTAGTAGTACTTTCTACATTGCAACAACATATCATTTCCAGTATAGATCTCGTAGCTCGTTTATAGCAGGTAAAATAACAACATTTTGAAAGTTTCTTTCATGTTAATTTTTACTTAAGTCGTCCAACCCTGTACATTGAGTTTGTGCATGGGCACTGAGTCTTTGACATTTATCTGTGGCTTTGCTAAGTAGATGTTATTTTTCCTTCAGTTTTAAAAAGAATGCTTTCAGTTAAATTAAAAGCAAATATAATTGAGTAGTATGTATAGAGGTACAGTAATGCAAAAAGCTGACCATGCCTGTGATTGGTGGTAGTGGAATAAAGGTTTCTCACATTTTAATATGGTTAGAGCACTCATTGATATTCACAACACATTTTACCCACCAACTCCTGCCACGAAGCAGGTATAATGCCCACAATTGTCATTAACAACCATTGCAGTTTTTAAATCCAAATCCAATAACTCATGAACTCATGTGGAAGGGGAGATTACCTCCTGAAACATTTTTCTTCTGGGTGGGGGAAGACCCTAGACAGATGCCCTAAATTATTGCTTTATCAGAATTAATAATTACCAAACTATGGGCCATATGTAGGTAGCTAAATACCGGTCGGTAACGGCCGAAATTCGGTAAATCTCCCGTTACCGACCGGTATTTAGGCGATTGAGATGTAGGAGGCCAAAAGAAGGAATCGGTAATTATGAATCGGTAAATACCGATTCATCATTACCGAATTCAAAACTACCCATTCGGAAATCACCGATTCCTTATTTACCGAATCGATAAATAAGAATCGGTAAAAACGAAAAAGAGATGTAGGTAAATTCGGTAATACCGAATTACATGAAATTCGGTATTTAAGAGTCGGTAATTAACACTGACTGAAAGCAGGTGGTAATCATCTACAGCGAATATAAGCAATCCCAAAATGCAACAGTGTGATCACTATGGCGGCTTTCTATGTGATTGCAAGGCGGCTACGTCTACAGGCAGCAGGAGTGAGGATCTGGAGAAGGGAGGAGCGCATTTACAGACAGCGCATCACAATCTTCCAACAGACTGAGGCTGAGATCCATGAAAGGTACAGGCTACACCCCCACACCATCCTGGACTTGATAAGGGACTTGCACCCACTCCTGGAGCACCCAACACCAAGGGCGCACACCATACCACCACATGTGCAGGTGCTCTGTAGCCTACATCTACTCGCATCTGGCAGTTACCAGGGGGTGATAGCTGCGGTAGGCGGGGTGTCTCAGAGTTGCCTGTCCCGTTTCTTCAGAAAGTTCCTGGATGCCATGATGCAGAGAATGCACCACTACATTAGCTTCCCAAACACACAGGCGGAACTGCTGAAAACCAAGACAGACTTTTACCAGATGGCACAGTTCCCGCATGTCATAGGCTGTATTGATGGCACACACATTCCAATCTGCCCACCAGCAGCCACTGAGCACATCTACAGGAACAGAAAGTCCACCCACTCCATAAATGTGCAGGTAATCTGCGATGCTGCCAACATCATCACTGACATCGTGGCCAAATTTCCTGGGAGCACCCACGACTCATACATCTTCCAGAACAGTGGGATCTACACACGCCTGGCTGCGGGAGAATTTGGAGAAGGATACCTGCTAGGTAAATCACTGTGACACTCACTCATACTTACTGCAGATGAATGTGTATTGGTGTATGTGACTAATGGCACTCTCTTCCTCACCTAGGCGATAGTGCATATGCCGTGCGGTCATTTATCCTCACTCCCTACCTAAACCCATCAACCCTGAGTGAGAGACGATACAATGTGGCACACAAATCAACACGCAACGTTGTGGAGCGCACGTTTGGACTATTGAAAAGCAGGTACCGCTGCCTCCACAAAAGTGGAGGCGCACGTCAGTACACACCCATCATCTGCTGCAAAATCATTGCAACTTGTGCAATGCTGCACAACCTTGCCACAAAGAAAGGTACAGAAGTGGAATTAACTGATTTTGAGGACAATGATGATGAATTAGCACAGCCAGAGCCCAACGCAGCAGGAGTGCCACCAGCAACAGATGGGAGACAAAGACGGGCAGAGATCACATGCAACTATTTTTAAGTAAGTAAGGAGACACAGCCAGTTGTTGTATGTAATGACGTAGTTTTAATTTCTGGGCACTACGCCACAACACAAACGGCCAAACTTGGCATTCCAATTTCTGACATCCATAGTAGGAAGTCATGGGTTACTTCACCCAATTCTGTCCTGTTAGTGTGGGCTGCATCTGCGGCCACGCACAACAGTACTGGATGCCATTAAGTGACTGTCCTCACTGGCTGTGGAACCAGTGGCAGCCCCATGCCGTCTGCTGCTCCTCCGGGTGTCTGTTACAGGGGGGGTAATGCTGCTCCGACTGGTCGTGTTCTCGCTGTCCCCAACTTCCACAGCACCAGTAGTGGCAGACTGACTTGTCAGCAGCACCTCAAGAGCAGTGGTCACCTTTACCAGCCCCCTAGTGACATCAGTGCTGCAGTGCGCCAGGCCCTCCTGCATGGCCACGGAGCGCCTGCAGAGCAGAGAAGTGGCAGTTGCTAGGCGGTTCACTGCCCTTGTATGGTGCTCCATTTTCTGCTTCTCCCTGCGCCGTGTAACTCTGTCCTCATCCATTTTGCTGCACAGCAGCATCACAGACTGGGACATGTCCCGCATGCCTGTAGCCATCTCCTTCATGCCCTCAGCCATTGTGCCTATGCCCTTGTCAATGTTGGTCATGTTGTCATTGAGGTGCCTCATTTGTCGCTGGACTGACTGTATTGCCTTTCCTTGTAGGCGCTGCACCTTCACCATGCTTGCCTCCAGCCCTCCGAAGACACCATGGCTCTCACCCTGTGGAGGTGGACTGCTCACACGAGCCCTGCGGCGGCGTCTGGCACCTGTGTGTGCTCCCTCAGTGGTGGACAGCAAACCAGCATTGCTACCATCCACTGGCACAGTGGATGTTTCCCCCCCCCTCGAGTCTTCTGAGGAGGACTCAAACTCCATCAGTCTGGCAACAGCACGCCTCCTAGGTCTCAGCACTGCAGGTGGTGTTGATGCTGGTGAGGCTAGCAGTAGTGGCGAGGCTAGCTGTGGTGGTGAGGCTAGCAGTAGTGGCGAGGCTAGCTGTGGTGGTGAGGCTAGCAGTAGTGGCGAGGCTAGCTGTGGTGGTGAGGCTGACTGTGGTGGTGTTGTGTGCCCTGCACTCGTACTGGCCTTCTCAGTGATGTCCTTCCGGGGTGCCCTCTCTCCCTTGTCCTGAGCAGTCCTGCGCGATGTCTCGCCTGTGGACAGAAATTGTACATTAGCTCAGTGTACCTGCAGCCCTGCATAGCAAGAATAAATATACATTTCTGCCACACTATCTCATTGTCTTCTGCCTCTTATCGCTGATGTGTGTCACATGCCTTGTTGTTCAGTGCGATTCCTGTCATGATAGGGGTTTCACTGACTACATCTCCCATAATGCATTGCTGGTTTGCACAAAAATCGGTTCTGGAGTGGGATTCACAGAGCCCAATTGGGGATTTGGGATAGGGAAGGGGGGCACAATGCTGTGCATGCTTCTTACCTCGTTTAGAAGCAGCCCTGGCAGAGCTGTCTGCATCCCCGATCCCACAGACACTTTCTGGCTCTATCGTGGACTCCACGAGCCGCTCAAGTTCAGTCAGGGCCTGTTCCTTCCTCCTCCTGTCAGCCTGGCTTGTTTCTTGAGATCTGCCATCTTCTTCTTGGTGATGCTCCTGATGTCATACCACCGCTTCTTGAGCACATCAATGTCCCGGGGTCACTCCAATGGCATTCACCTGTGACTGGATTTCAAGCCAGATTCTCCTTTTCACTGACTCTGCAACTTGCAGGGACTGCTTTCCAAACAGCTTTGCGTTTTGCTTCACTACCTCCTCCACAAGGACCTGCAGTTCCCTCTGACTGAATTTCAGTTTCCTCTTCCTTTCCCCTCCTTCTCTTTCTGTGTCCTGGGTGTCCATTGTGCAAGATTTGCAGGCGAGGTTCAGGCAGTGGCTCTGTTGCTCTCCTCTGCACACCCAGCCTCTCCAGAAGGTTCTGATTGTGTGCACCTGCCTGGGTGTGGCCACTTCCTGGTTGGGAGGGGTGGTGGTTGCACAGGATTGGCTGATTCCTCAATTGCTGTTTTTTTGAATTACCGATTCGGTAAAACCGATCGGTATTGTGGATTCGGTAAATATTTACTGATTTTTACCGATTCGGTATTATTTACCGAATTTTTACGTACATCGGGAATACCGATTCATAAATACTGATTCGGTAAAATTCGGTAATTAGGAATCGGTATTTCCAGATTACCTACATATGGCCCTATATCTGTTAATTTATTTTAATTACACACAACATAAGCACGAATAACAAATTATTTGTAGTACAAAATACATAGAAAATGTAAAATATACTGGAGCAAAATGGAAACATGCATCACGATATGAACATCGTATGCTCTCTAAAAATCACATTCAATAATGACCAGAAAGCAGTCCATTGGTTAGCCCTCCCACTTTTTTGCCCAGCGCCATTTTCTGGACGTAGTAGCCTGGTAGGAACCAAGCTACTCCATCTTCATACACTGGTAAGCATTACATGACAGGCACTTTTCTCCACATTGTCCTCACCGCATTAGATCACGTTCCCCCTTACTAAATTCCAAACCTCGATTACCTGCAATCGCCTTAACCTTTACCTAGGACCGTAAATTGCCCGATCATGGGCGTATTATTATTTGTTAGGAGTTAAAGTGGGTCGATGGTCGTTGTAGTCATCTCTAGAGGGGACTGTATTTTCTGAATATGTGAATATTATAACACTGTGCAAATGTACTGTTGAAGTGCATTTGGGGGGAACGTAATTTCCGATGCATTATGTCACTCCTATATGAATGTTGTTGGTATTATTGATAGTGTTGTCACTAGAACAAAAATATTAAAGGGCCTTTTATTGAAGGACACCTATTTCTGTTTACATATATTCTGTGCCATAGGATAATCATGGTAAGTAGTGAGCTGCAAGTTCTAAATGAAAATCTCACAGCTGCATATACGGCCCTACTATTAGGACTCCATAGGCCAAGTTCACAGTGAGTAGCTGAAATAGGGGTACCTTTTCTTAGGTATAAGGCCAAATGCTAGAATCTGTCATGCAACCTATTGAGCTACTCTCTGTAACTAATGAGGCTGTTTCCCTTGTTTCCCACTGGACTTGCTCCATAGAAGGCTTCTGGGGACCCCTTCACCTGAAAGAATCTCATAATGGGAACTGTTGAGGCTTTGCCATGAATGCAATATGATTTCAGTACTGGTTATGATCTATCCGTGCTCGTGTACATTGGCACTAAGTGAACACTACAAATATACATATTCTGATGTTTGTTTAAAGTGTATCATAATACCATGTAAGTCAATACCAAGCCAGCATTTTGACAGGACCCATAAGTTATAAATCTGATTTGGTCTTTATTGATTATACTATTTCCAGTAGCCCAGTTCTCCAGATATTGCAACAGTATCTTATCAAACATTTTACCTGCACTGTCTACGAGTTTATTCAACCTATCTGAAGCAGAATCGTCAAAAGGCACTCTTCATTGAAGGTATGTCCTGGTGCTACGATTCTAGATTAAGCGTACCGAGCCTGAGAGTAGGCACTCATTGAATAACCTCGAAAGCATGGCAGACCACCATGTGATGTTTCTTTTTATTAAGATTATATTTATGAGTTTTGGGCCTACATATGATGAGGATTATGCCCTTTGGATTAATTTCCATACCAAATATGGCTTAGCTTAATAGTTATGCACGTAACATAATTCTCTCTCTGGGTGCTGGAGCAATTTTTCACAGTGTCTGACTATACAATGCGTGTATTTTTGTGTTCATCCAAAAGACATTGTCTGCGCTAATAATGAAAGTCTTTGTACCTCTCAGTATAAATCTTTTTGGAAAATGATCACTTTAAGCTGTATGTAAAATTATAAACTCGCATATTGCTGCCCACAAACAGGAGATAACAAAAGTGAAATTGATAGTAGTATGGACACCAAATGCAAAATGGGTTGGGTGGCCTTGGATATCCGATCTGGAACTACCATTTGGACCAATCAGTCCATTATCACAAAAATTATCTAATCAGCTGAGCCCCATGTTTATACATCACCCTATCATTCCATATGGTTAGAGGCTGCAAGATGGTTTGATCAGTACACAATGCTGGGCCCTAGAGCTTCCCTCCCATTCTAGCAATCAAATCTCCATTCAAAATAAATGAGGCATTTGAATATTTAGTTTCAAAGCTCAGCTGTATTGCAGAAAGCTCTCACTCATTCACTGGATTATCTGGTCATTGATACAAATTCAATTGTATACACATTAACACCTGGCAGAATTATAGCTAAAGCAAGGCACCTCTGTTCTTGCAACAGAGATCATCAATGATTCTTTAACAAATTTGGACAAGCCACCCACCCACTGGAAATTCCCCGCGATTTGGAGGAGGCTACTTCAGATTATTATAACTGGATTACCTCCAATCTCAATCGTTTGGCCCCACCTAAGCCTACTAAGAATAGGAGGATTTCTCGGACCGAGTCCTGGTTTGATGACGCTTTTAGGAGGCCTAAACAAGCTTGTCGCAGGCTGAAAAGAAAATGGTGGTCACAGTATGACCCTATTGATAAATGTCTTATATAAAGGCCCTTCAGGATTATAAAGTGGTAGCTTCTAATGCCAAATCTAGTTGCTTTACAGCTAAAATAAAGGCCTCCTTAAATGTCCCTAAGGAGCTTTTTGCAACAGTACTCAAGTTGAGTAAACTGGCTGAACCTAATAATACTGAAATTAATCAAGATTTTTGCAATTCTCTGGCAGATTTTTTCCTGAGCAAAGTTGAATTGGTCTATAACTCTTTTGTAATCAGCCACCCAAGAGATGTACATCTTGAAGAAACGGCCTTTACACCCTTAGCAGGGAAGACTTCCTTTTCTAACAACCCATCCAAGAATAACCCTAAAAGGGAAGATCGTAATGCTCCCTCTGAAGCTGCAAAGCAGTCCATCGATCCATCGGAAAGCTTCTCTAGTCTGAATGAGTTTAGCACTCTTGATGAAGGTACTATTCAGGCCTTGCTAAGCTAAACTAAAACTGGTTCACCATTGGACCCTTGCCCCCCTAAGTTCCTTCATCTAGTATATGACACCACAGCTTATTATCTTAAAGACATCTTTAATAAGATGTTCTTGGAAGGACGTTTTCCCAAGGAGAGGAAAAAGGCTTCCATTCTGCACCTGCTAAAAAAACCTAGCCTTGATGACAGTGATCAGAACAACTACAGGCCAATCTCTCGGCTTCCTCTCCCCACAGAAGTAGTGGAGAAGGCCATAAACTCTGAACTATCCTCGTTCATCTTGAACACTAATCTTCTCGATGCTATTCAATATGGCTTTAGAAGTCAGCACAGCACCGAGTCAGCTCTGATCATGGTGTCCAAGGAAATCAGGTAAACCATTGATAAGGGTGGTAAGGTTGCATTGATTTTATTGGATCTATCCGCAGCCTTTGATACGGTCAAGCATAGCCTTCTTATCGACCGTGTTTCAGCCCTGGGGATTTAGGGGTAAGGCACTTAGTCTTCTTTCATCTTTCCTTTCAGACAGGGAGCAGTTTGTGGAGCTTAACGGTTTTAGGTCCCCTGTGGGGTTCCTCAGGGATCATCTCTGAACCCTACGCTCTTCAATCTTTATGTCACACCATTAGCCAAGCTTATAAAGGCATTTGGCTTTAGATTGGTATCTTACGCCGATGATACACAAATTGTAGTATCGCTGGCCAGTGACTTGGAGGGCACGGCTTTCAGATTTCAGGACTGAATGCGAGAAATTGGTAACTGGATGTCAGTCAACTGTCTTAAACTGAATTCTGGAAAGACAGAGGTTTTCTTGTTCGGGACGGATGCCCCCTTTTGGTCACCAAATTGGTGGCCTTCAGAGATGGGTGAACTTCCCATCCCCGTCAGGAAGGCAAAAAATCTGGGAGTCTACTTTGATGATAAGCTCTCTTTTGAGGACCAAATTAATTCTATAACATCCTCTTGTTTTCTAACATTAAAAATTCTCAGGAAAGTCTTACCATTTATTCCCCTGGAATTGCGGAAAGCTGTCAGCTCCGCTTTAATATTGTCCAAAATTGACTACTGCAGTGCGCTGCTTTTTGACATCCAGATCAAATTTTTAAATACACTTCAAGTTCTTCAAAATGCAGCTACCCGGCTGCTGCTCGCGGTACCAAAACATTAGCCTGTATTCCATCTTCTGCCACAACTGCATTGGCTTCCTATAAAAAAACGTATTCAATATAAGTCCCTGTTTATCGCATTTAAGGCACTGCACCGTCACGGTCCTGACTACTTCAAACACAAATTCCGGGTTGTTCCCTCAAGACGTCTTCGATCTACATTCAGCCTCAATCTTGTGATTCCCAAAGTCACAATAGCCTCCTGGGGGTGGGGGAGGGGGGGGAGTAAGTTTTAGAGTTGGTACAGCTCGAATTTGAACCTCCTTGCAAATTTCTCTCAAGGTAAAATCCGATCTTCTCTCTTTACTTAAATCTTTAAAAACCTGCTGTTTAATAATTAATACCACACTTCCATTTCTATCTCTCTTTTCTCTTTAGTCAGAGTTATGGCTCCTAGACACCTTCGGGTAGTAAGTAGTGTGTGGTATAAATTAAATTTTTATTTCATTTCATTACTGGCCTCTGACTTTGTTAGCACAAATGTGAAACCTCTCATAATCATACAATATGGCAGGCACAAGTGTCCATGTTTCCTAGCATCTGGTTATTATTACAAAATTCCACAGTCTTAATCTGATGGTTTCAAGAAGATCCAGCAGTGTTCGAGGAAAGTACCTGAAGGCCTTCATTGTCCCTCATAGACTCCTACAGGGGATCTTCCAATTCCTAGGTTGTCACATAAGAAGGTTTGGTTGACCAAATTGCTGGTTTCATTTTCATTGTCACAAGCCGCAACCTCCATCTTAGATGTACACGACTCTGGTATAAAAGAATTCAAATGGAGCTAGTGGATGTTATGTGAGTTTAGAGAGTGGAGAGTAAAAGGGATGAAATACAGTATTGGATGATATACGTAAACGGTGAAAACATTCTTCCCTAACCTCAGTCCCAAACAAAAACATGGAAAAAGATGGCTCTGAACACCTTTTATTGGTTTATTTACTCTGCACATCTTCAGGAAGACCCTCAAGGCCTGGCTCTTCGACTGACCGGAGCTGCTCCCCCCCCCCCACCACTCCCCCTAGCGCCTTGAGACCCTCCCGGGTCAGTAGCACGCTTCAAAATTCCCTGATTGATTGATTATTGAATTCCCTGTTAGCATCTCCAGATCCTTTGTTAGACTCTCGATTTCAGACCCGCAGTTCTGAAATCTGTGCCAATACATACAATAACTTTGACCTATTAAGATTAAACTCCACTTCACCCCACTAGTTATCATGTTTTGTTCTTAAAATGAAAGTTATGTTTGACAATTGATGAGCTGCATAAATATGCCAAGCTACCATAAACGGAGCCTACTCCTTTTTGTCCTTAATTCGGCTGAATGGATCGTGGCAGATCTGATCAGGGGTCACAATGGTTTTCATGACCAATGAGATTTTTCCCTTTAGACTGTAGTTGTACTAGTGTGGAACAGAATTTGGGATATGCGACACTTGTACATGAAAAATATTTCATCTTTTTGTGCCCTCCTTAATTGTACCACTCTGAGTTTTATCCTCAAAAAGAGTTCCACTCTTGCCTTCCAATCGTCTCTCAAAAGCTCTTCTTTTTGTGCCGTTGTAGAACCAGGCGTTTTTATGGGTTCAGTAGCACTCCTCATTACGTATCTCTGTGAATGATTTACATCTTGTCGACTAATTTGGGGGGATTGCTTCTGGGTGTAGGTCCTATGTCAGGATGTTCTGCACCGTATTTATTACAGTAGAAGAATTTGGAGCATTAATCCACCATGAGGAGAGAGAATGCGTTGCAACACTGCCTATTTGGCCATGGCTGACCGGAGTGGTTTTAATGCATTGAGAACCTCTCAATATTGACTCTGTGTCAATGCATTGACTTATACAGTTGTTGACAAGGAATGCATAACATCTTAAATCGACTAAATGGCCTCAATCAGTGCATGACTAGAAGATTCCTGATGAGGACAGTCATTACTGGCGTTTTCTTAATGGTTCCGCACTGGACTTAGCTACACGAGAGATGTGACCATCGCTTCCTGCTTAAGCAGGTAGACCTTGGGCCCACATCAGTTGGTTATCAAGTGATATAAAACACACTGGACATAACATTGGTGTAACAGAATTGTCACTTTTGCTGTGTTGGTAGGAATAATTAAAACAGATATATTTTATTGAACTTTGGTTCCAATGCGCATTACGAAAAGCCTGCAACTTGGAGGATATTTGTGATGCAGCATTAGCTTTCCAGTGTACTTGGTCCTAGACACTAATCTAACCTAAGTATCAGCTGACTATTTTAATACAGTGATACTCTTTGTGAACGTTCGTGTATGAATTGATATATCGTAATGTGGATTTCTATTAAAAAGTGTAATTCCTGCCCAATATTTGGTGGTGAGTGGCTTTGTTAAGCCGATGAGGTATAACACACCCCTTAATTATATCCTTCTTTGGCCATGGGACTTGTACTTTTAGCTGTTTTTTCGAAATAAGTCCACACTTTGGGTTTTCACTTTGTCAGCACTATATTTGTCTTACTCTTCCTTTTTGCTGTGTCGTGAATATGGTTTTATGTCTTTTCTTGTGGGTCTGAATGTACTTTTTAAAGATATGTGATACTTCTCCACCTTGGCCACTGTTTGGTCCATTAGGAAAATACATTTATAGACACATGATTCATTCCCCAAAAAGGTTAAAGAAAATGGATCCCACCTAACTTACCTGATTTGTCCAGGTTCAGGAAGCACAAGGCTGGCAGTCATATGCTACAATGTCACCACGCCCATATCGAGTAAAGTCTAACAGACCATCTGGCTTCAAAAGATAAACTCATCTTATGTTTTTGTCCTCTGCAGGAGCTGTGGCCTTTCATGACATTGAGGATTCTAATCCTAAATATGATATAGTGTCTGTAGTCACTCTATCTTCCCAATAATCAATTAGTGAGGACCCCTCCAAGGCACTTCCAAGACAAATACTATGTAAAGAATATAGCAAATGTTACAAAGCATCCCACACCTTTCATCACTGGAGCCCAGGTACTGGGAGCTCAGGCTGCAGGGTCAGATTTGCCATCTCTGTTTCTTACTTTCATAGTTGTCTGTCGTAGGTTTTCTCTCTCTAGTCAGATCCTGGGATGGCTCATGTTTGTTACCTGGTCCCTTTTCTGCCGCAGGTGCCCACCATAAAGCATCCCTTTCATACCCGAGCACAAACATGTTCTTCAAAAACATGTTAACACGGTGGACCAATTTTCTTGTCTATTTTATGGAACACATTCAGAATGGTGAAAAAATATAATGTAGGTGTTTTTTACTTTTACATTATAAAGTTTTATCTTGTGCCCTGTTTATTATAACGTGCATCACCATACACCCGTTCTAATCTCTCTTTTTATGTCAGTTGGTGCCTGTATCTGCTGGACCAAAGGAAACAACGCTTGGTAACTGCTGGGACAGTTCTGATGCAGGAATATACTACAAGTGGAATGGATTACTTTGGCATATTTTAGTGTCTTGTTTTCTATAATGACAGTCTCCTTGTAACTTAAGAGTTAACAAAGTCATATGTAGGCAGTAGAATCTGACATTTACAAAGAACTGCGTTGGCATGTACTTATTTTTTATTCTCATAATTATTCAGTAGTGCTTATTTCAGAGTCTCCAATTCCGACGGTGTAGGCAAGGGTGAACATGTTATACTCTATATTAGCACAATGGTGACTGTAGTTCCTCTATTTGCAAGTGGGAAAGGTTTCTTTCGACGCTTTCCTTTTCTCAGACATTTTTTCAAAATATTGAATATTTGATAACATGTTTCTGGGACTATTGCCATCACTTGTTTATGTAAACGCATAAATGCCTAATCCCTGCCCCTGCTAGGGTTTATAATCCAGCCTACACCGTATGCTCCTCAGTGACTAAGTATTCTAATCATTGGTCGGCCTTACATTAACACTTTAAGTAATCACATTTTCAGACAAGGACAGTGTTGTGTAGTTCCCCACTGTCCAGAAGAAACTGTGCATTTGTTGGGTAACATAAATTTGGGATGATGCCAGACTGAATCTGTGTACCCCTGCAGGATATGTCGTCCTAGAGACCAGCTAGCTCACAGTGCCACCATATGCACCCCATAACCTAGACAGGTAGCAAATGGTTTTGGCAACCACAGAACATGACAACCATGGGCCTCTCCAGGGATTGTGGTTGCAAATCTAGAACCCTTTTGCTCAGTCACTCGCACTCTCTTTCTCTCAGAAAAACATACAAGCAATTCACAAAGGTTTTTTTTCAATATTTATTGAACCATTGTGATTTTCATATAGAATATGTGTGCTGCAATGATTAATAGACAGAAGCAGAAGAAAGTGATTAGCAATATAAGGACAGTGAACAGAATGAACAGTTTCACCACGTGCTAAAACAATCTATATATGCAAGCGTATAAAAACAAGATTATATATGTGTATGTATATATATATATGAAAACTCCATCCAGCTCCCACAGAAAAAACCATAGAAGTAGGCACGGACACGAGGCTGTCAGGGTACGGCATCAATTTATTCGTTCAGGACACCCTCAACCCATATATATATATATCTAGTCCAATCCCACTCCAAAGGAACGGGTCCGACACTTGCTCGGTGGCAAAAGTTGAATTTTATTGCAATACAGGCTCAAGTCAAAAGTCTTGCTTGTAATGGTGAAATGCTGGGCAGACGTGTTTCAGCCTTGCGGCTTTCCTCAGTGCCCGCTTCACTTGAATGATGTTCCGCCTGGGGGCTCATTTTTAAATCCAAGTAGATCTTCACTCATTGGAGTATACTACTAGCCCATCCTCCTCAGCTTCCAACTCCGCCGATCCTGCAGTGGTCCATGCCTGATTTTCCATGTCCCCCGCTGTGAGTGCAGATACAGTGATCTGCAAATTCATACACCAGGTGGTGTCCCAAACATTGCTGGCCACGGAAAACACTCTTCCTCCAGCAGTCCAGGCAGGGGACAACGATGTCACATCCAACTTGAGCCACCTTCACGCAGTGAACCGCTGCTTCCTTTCTCCCCATATGGTCTTGAACTCCGGTGAGTGTCTTTAACCAACTGGGGGGGCGACGCGCTGTGTTTTCTAAACACCAAACCACACTGTACAAGCCAGGAGCGTTACACCAGAATGAAAGGGCGTGCCGGAAAACGGTGTTTGCTACCGGTCTAACATCTAGTCCAATCCCACTCCAAAGGAACGGGTCCGACACTTGCTCGGTGGCAAAAGTTGAATTTTATTGCAATACAGGCTCAAGTCAAAAGTCTTGCTTGTAATGGTGAAACGCTGGGCAGACGCGTTTCAGCCTTGCGGCTTTCCTCAGTGCCTGCTTCACTTGAATGATGTTCCGTCTGGGGGCTCATTTTTAAATCCAAGTAGATCTTCACTCATTGGAGTATACTACTAGCCCATCCTCCTCGGCTTCCAACTCCGCCGATCCTGCAGTGGTCCTTGCCGGATTTTCCATGTCTCCCGCTGTGAGTGCAGATACAGTGATCTGCAAATTCATACACCAGGTGGTGTCCCAAACATTGCTGGCCACGGAAAACACTCTTCCTCCAGCAGTCCAGGCAGGGGGCAACGATGTCACATCCAACTCGAGCCACCTTCACGCAGTGAACTGCTGCTTCCTTTCTCCCCATACGGTCTTGAACTCCGGTGAATGTCTTTAACCAACTGGGGGGGCGACGCGCTGTGTTTTCTAAACACTAAACTACACTGTACAAGCCAGGCGCGTTGCACCAGAACGAAAGGGCGTGCCGGAAAACGGTGCTTGCTACCGGTCTAACATCTAGTCATCTAGTAAATAAATTTGATGTATGTAGTCGATTGGTTAGATGCGTATTTATTACCTCATATATTTTCTCCCATTCCTGGATGGCTCATGGGTTGATCTAAGAGATGTCTGCCACAGACTGTTTGTCCTGATGAAGAAGATTACCAGTTTGCCTAAACGGCTGACAGTGTTGTAAACTTTGTTCTTGAAGGATCCTAATAACGCAAGTTGAGCAAAATATGTTGCGCTTATTTAAATTACCTCGGTCTCCTAATGGGGAGTGATTCGGTTACGGACTGAGGAGGCTGGAATCAATATTGAGTTGCTAATGAACGGTACCTCCCAGACCATAGATTCTGTTTGTTTCAACGGTTAGGAGCTAAAAAATTCTCCCTCTCTTAGTTCAACCAATGAACAGTCCTTACTAGGGTATACTCTTCAGCGAAACTAGTGTTTCCCGTGTCGTGCTTTGGGTGTATAACCCACCTGGTTTAGTCAAAATAATACTTGTCAGCCAGGTTCTTGACTTGAAACATTCTCTTTTTCTATTTTTTAGATTTCAACTCTTGTTTTTTACATTTAGATGGAACAGTAACATACATATTTACACATGACTTAGATAAATGACAAATTATAGACACAGAAAAATAAATGAAGAAAGTTAATGAAACATAAGATGACAATATATTATACACATAAACATTACATGTGCAGTGAGGCTTAACTTCCTATAATCTACACATCCGACATACGGTTTCATATCTTGTACATTTTATTTTATACGCAAGTGTCCAACTGGAATTAGATGTTGGGACTTATTGCCCTTGTGTCCTCGTGCACTTTTTGTGATAAAGTGAGGTCCTGTAGAGGTCAGAGTAAGGATGGATGTATTGTTGTCCAAGCAACCTAAATCATGCTTTAATTTATGGTGCCTTTTGTGCTCCAATCACTTGTTCATAGTGACTCTTGGCCTCAGTTTGTAATATGCCAACGCGTTTCGACCTTCTGGGTTGGACCTAGGAATGGTTTGAATGGAAGGTCTTCCTCAGGGCAGTGAGTGTTCTGGTAGGACACTGTGGATAAATTAAGGGACAAAGTTGGATTTAGTATTTATCACTTGTGCTAAATTCTAGATGGGAACTGTTGCCGTCCCATTGTGCTTTTAGGTTTTCTTGGTTTTGTTTCTTTTTTTACATACTGTGGTCTTGTGGTTATGAACCTGCTGGTTTCCTATGGTGTGTTCATGGGCCTGTCACAGAATGAATCTTCCATGAGGGGTGGTAGGCGAGACGCCTTTAAGTGTTACATTCCTGTTACCTATAGGTTACATGGGGGGGAGGGGGGGAGACAAAAAGTTTAAAAAAATGGAAGAGAACACTAATTTCTGGGGAGCAAATGCTTGGTGTTATGCATGTTGTGGCATGCGAGGGGTTAAGTTATCACGTGTATTGGTGCTCATGCTGGGTGACAGGATGATTCAGATGATGTAGCCTTTCGCTGTTAGTTAGTGCTGGTGGCCTGTTCAAAGAAATCTATGCTTGTTGTGCGCCCTTATGTGGTGGACCGGATTCATTGGTGGGGGCACACGTGGTGGTTAATATATGAAAGCATGCCAGTGGATTTACTCTCATGGTCTGGACATCGTGGTTAAGGGGCACATTCTTAGCCTGTGCCATGCTGGCGGTTCTTATCTGCGTGGCACTCTCGGGTCCTCCATTTAAGGTGGCTTCGGGTGGCTCTCGGTTTAATGAAAAAACCCTATGCTCCCTTCAGAAACTGGAAGCGCCCCTCCCTCATTTCTCTTGCCTTACTTGGGACTAGGCGGTTGATTTCCTGACGCGGCGTTCGTGTCAACTTCACATCGAGTCGTCCGTATCCTTCAATGCGTCTTCGGCGGCAGCCGGGGGCTGTGGCTATCTTCGGGTCACGCCCTTTGGCGGCGGCTCTTTTTTCCTCTCCTTCCCCGTAGTCCAGGGGTCTGCCTTACTTCTAGTTCTTCTTTGCGGTATTTGCAATCTTTTGTAGTTCCTGTCTTCCGCATACTTCGTGGGGCGTAATCACATGGAGGCGTGGTTTCCGGGTTAGCGTGGAATGCCTGGCGTGTGTCTGTCTTCCTGTGTGACTTCGAGTCCTCGGTTGCCTGGGTGATTCAGACGTCATCGCCTGCAGTTCACGCGGACTTGTTGGAATATCTCCTATTGATTTAAAGCGGTTTGTGTGGGTTTACTCTTTGGACAAGAGGATTTTTGTACATGAATCTTTGAGGACATGGTTTTTATTTGAAGATTTGGTGACATGGCTTAGTGCATTGTGAGGTCGTGCCGTAGACAGTGTCCGTGTTAGTTGGATTTGTGGAAACTGGGATCACCTCAGGTGGTCGTGTGCAGTCCCATCTTGGAGCTGTTGATGTGAAAAAGGTGCACTTCCTCTTATGTTTTTAAGGGCTGTTGTGGATGTGTTTTTATATGTCGTGGGGCGGCTGTACATCTTTGTGGCTAAAGTAGTTTCATGCCAGGGTGCCACTTTCCAATGCTTGCTCAGATGCAGTGCATTTTTTCACTCATTTAATTGAGGCCATTGTCAGTCGTCCCCAGTCGTAAAATGGTTTTTGCTTCGAACCTGGATAATTTGGAGTCTGTGCATCTTCCTACTATATGTTTGAGGACTGTCCATTTTATATCTTGCGGTCCATGTCCTTGTTCCTCGCAGTGTTGGACCATGGGTTTTTAGATATTTAAGCGCTGGGTAAACTGTGTATTGTATGCACGATTGCACTGCACTTGAAGTATCGGACTGTGTCATTACCGGAACAGTATTTGGGAACGGGGCTGCCATTTTTGTTAGCGGGCTAGTTTCTAGAGCCCAGGCTATTTAAGGGCACGCTGACGCAATCGCGCAGCGCTACACTTCCTGGTTGCCTCAGAGCTGTGTTATAGCTCGCCAGGTCACTTTTAAATCAAAGATTGGTTTTAAATGCTTTTTAGATATTTAAGCGCTGGGTAAACTGTGCTACTGTATGCACGATTGCACTGCACTTTTAGTATCGGACTGTGTCATTACCGGAAGGGTATTTGGGAACGGGCCGCCATTTTTGTTAGCGGGCTAGTTTTTAGAGCCCATGCTATTTAAGGGCACGCTGACGCGACCGCGCATCGCTACACTTCCTGGCTGCCTCACAGCTGTGTTATAGCTTGCCAGGTCACTTTTAAATCAAAGATTGGTTTGAAATGTTTTTAGATATTTAAGCGCTGGGTAAACTGTGTTATTGTATGCACGATTGCACTGCACTGTAAATATCGGACTGTGTCATTACCGGAAGGGTATTTGGGAACGGGGCCGCCATTTTTGTTAGCGGGCTAGTTTTTAGAGCCCATGCTATTTAAGGGCACGCTGACGCGACCGCACAGCGGGCGCGCCGCTGGCGCGCCAAAGGCCCACCAAAGGCGAGCCCGTCTGCGCCCGTCCGCATTCGGAACGGGCTCAGGGCCAGTCCCCCTGGCCCCCAGAAGTCAGGATCAGGTTCACTAGTTTACTGTGGAGATGACCTTCTAGCATGGAACCCCAAAGGTATAAACACCATGTGTCCATGCCTAGAATTTAGGGCCACTCCAAAAGAACCGGTGGCATCCTGTATAAACTGTTGCCTAACTCTTCCCCACATTCTATTTAACCCCTTAAAACAGCCAGACCAACCAGAAAGCAAACAAGTAAGACCTAAAGTGGACACTATACGGTGCCTACTACTAAATGCCAGATCCTTGCTAAAACATAGCACAGAATGTGCACTATTCCTGGAGGAGCACAATATACAATTAGCATTTATTATGGAGTCATGGTCAGACAAGGCCTCAGGACCGGAGCTCGTGAAAGCCACACTTCCGGGTTTCCAATGCCACACCCAAGATAGACCGATCAGGAGAGGGGGAGGACTCACAATTATTTATCATAACTCCCTTCAGTCCTCCTTCCAAACGGCATCTAACATAGACTGTGAAGCACTATCTTTTAGTTTTTACACAGCCCAGCAGAATTCCTTCAAGCGTATTCTCCTATATAGACCTCCAGGCCCAAGAGGAGCCTTCTTAGAGTCAATTGGGATGCTGTTAGAGGCTGGCCTCTGTGGTGACTCCTTCACGATTTTGGGGGACTTCAACTTCCATCTGGAAGCTCATCTCTATCCAGACACCAGCACTCTGGTAGAGGTGATGAATAGTGGGGAATTAAGACAACTCGTGGAGGGTCCTACGCATGTGGCAGGACACACACTAGATGGGATATTCTCAAACAATCCCCTAATAAATTTGATAAAGGTGTTACCTCTGACTTGGACTGATCATGCCGTTGTGCTATTTGATCTAACTTCCCCTGAACCTCTCCGCAGCATATTAGGACCAAAAAAGGAGATTGAAATAAGAGCCTGGAAGGAAATAATAGTTTGGAGCTAGCTGCTTCGCTCCGGGCGACGGCTCGCCATCTCCCTGTAGACGTAGAGGATGCCACAACTTCCTATTCGGATTGGATAGATGTAACATGCAAAAAACTAGCCCCAGTGAAACGATGGACCCCCAAACGCTCTCAGCCTTCAGCTCCCTGGTACTCTGAAGAACTGAGGAAGCAAAAACACGTCTGCAAGGGACTAGAGCAGAAATGGAGGAGAGGCTACAATGATATGGACAAAGAATCCTACAAACAGAGCATTACTCTTTATAAACAGCTATTGCTCAATACCAAAAAGACCTTCTTCATGGAGCAAATTACAAAGGCAAAAACCTCCACGAAGGAACTCTTTACAACTGTAGTCAAATTGACCGCCCCATCTACTCCAAAAACCCAAAGCAGCCCAGAGCTCTGCGAGGAAATAGCCACTTTCTTCCAACGGAAGGTGGAAGCTATCTTCTCCTCGTTTAGTCTTTCCTCAACTGTACAGACCATGGAGCCAGCCATGCCGATGAGAAACTTAACCGAGTCTCAACCTATCCTAGATAAATTCTCATCTTTGACAATTAAGGACACTATTAAGCTCCTTGCTGCTACTAAATCAGGATCCCCAAATGACCCATGCCCAGTTTCAGTGAACAAACTCGTTCCGGAGCTTATCAGCAAGGCATTGACTCCTCTTTTCAATGCAATGTTCGAATCGGGGTATTTCCCTAATAAATGGAAAACGGCGTCCATTCTCCCATTACTCAAAAAACACAACCTCGATCTTAAGGACCCCAACAACTACCGGCCTATTTCCCGTCTACCTCTGCCAGCAAAAATGATCGAAAAAGCCATGAATACCCAACTTAGCACCCATCTCCAAGCAAGGAACTCGCTAGATTCCACTCAATACGGGTTCAGGACTGAGCATAGCACAGAATCAGCCTTGATAAAATCCACGGAGGAAGTAAGGGAAGCTCTGGACCAAGGTGGTAATGCAGCACTTATCATGCTGGACCCGCGGCCTTCGATACGGTCCATCACGATATTCTGATGGACAGTTTATCAGACTGTAGGGTAGTAGGCAAGGCCTGGAATCTCCTCAAATCCTTCCTTACAGAAAGGATTCAAACATTGGACCTTGATAAAGCCCGGTCACAACCGTTTTCCCTACCATGTGGAGTACCACAGGGGTCCTCCCTTAGTCCCACACTTTTTAATGTCTATGTGACACCGCTGGCTGCGCTAATTAGATCCTTTGGATTCCAGTTGATGTCTTACGCAGATGACACACAAATAGTGATGTCACTACGTCCTGGACAAGAGGCAGAGAAAGGGAAAAAGTTCCACGACTGCATGATAGCAGTCAGGCTGTGGTTGACAATGAACTGCTTGAAGTTGAACTCAAGCAAAACGGAGGTCCTTATATTTGGAAGTAATGCCAATTTTTGGACACCAGATTGGTGGCCAAAAGAACTAGGGACGCTCCCGGAGCCAACTAGGAAAGCAAAAAACCTAGGAGTCATAATGGACAATAAACTGACATTTGAAGACCAGGTGAACGCGGTTACCTCCACAAGCTTCCATCTTCTTAGGATGATACGGAAAATCATGTCTTTCTTGCCGGCAGATAGCCACAAGGTAATGATAACATCCCTAATTTCATCACGTGTGGACTTGAGAATTTTTTAGCTCCTAACCGTTGAAACAAACAGAATCTATGGTCTGGGAGGTACCGTTCATTAACAACTAATTAAATTACCTATTCACACCATCACTAGAAAAAATATCTTATGTGGACACAACGCCTTATTGTTTTCGCTTTTGGATTTCATAAGATGTTAGAATTTATCAATCAACAAATATGTACATTAAGAAATGTTGCAGTTGTGTAGGTTTTGCTTTATGATTGTCTGTTTGAATGTATAATGTTAGTGGGTCAGTGGCTAAGACTTACTGTCTATGTTTTATTTTCTCATGTTGTGTTACGAGAGACATTGAAAAAGAAGTTAAGAACTTTAGTTATTTTGTACAACAAAGATGTCTTTTTTTGTGGTGTATATACAGCCTTGTGGCAACTGAAGCCTTCAGGCTGAATTTGAGTTGACTGTCAGGACTGGATGATCTGCACTGCCTATGTGTTTTCACCTTCATTGTTTGTTGAATATGTACCTTTTAGATATTCGTTGCACTTCATACTAATCCAAATGAAAATTAGGATGGCTACTAAGTAAAATAAAAAGACAAATTGGAAGCAACCCAAGTGCTATCTCCTTGAAAAGCAATAAATACCACCATAGATGATTGGGAAACAGTTGTGTTTCATAGAACCTTGATATATTCCCTGGTTTCACTCTTATTGGATCACCCCTGTGTTCACACAACATGTTTTAAGTACATTGCAAATAAAAGTCACATAATGATGTGTTTCTGATGGATCGCTAGAATCTAGGCCTTTGGATGGTGTTATAAAGTGTTACATTAGATGATAATTACAGAGAGTGATGGCATTGATGATTCAGGTGGTAAGTATGATCTTAGGCTCAGACTGTAGTAGATGTGCTTTCAAAGTAATTTTAGAAATAGGAACTTTGTGGATAGCTTTTAGTTGTTTTGTATTGTATTGCACTATGTATATATATATATATATTTAACCTCCAAAACCCGCTCCAAAATATGAACGAGCTCTGACACTAGGGGTACACAGACGGTGAGTTTATTGAACCACCATGACGTGAGATACAATCTTCTCAGTGCGCTGTTAGTGAACCACCTGGCAGACGTGTTTTGGCGGAAATGCCTTTTTCAATGACAGTTTCCTGTTGGAAGTTTGACAGCTGTGGGAAGTTTGACAGCTGTGGGAAGTTTGACAGCTGTGGGAATTTTGAAGTCTCGCTGATGACTCCCATTGGAGGATGTTAGGCGTCATAGAGAGAGGACTGCGATGTTAGGTAAAATACTGAATTGCATCTCAAATGTAGTCCTCTCAGTCCATGACAGTTACTTATTCCCTAAAACAGCTTGATGCGCCTCGTATTTAGCCACAAAATGTATGTTGGGCAGGTGTGTGATCAAGGCCGTCTTACGGCCGAAATGCGTAACGCGGGGTTTATGAAGGAATAAATTCCCTTTGTGCTACTCCATCTCTTTGTTACCTTTGTGCGCGCTATATCGCATTGGACTTGTATTTACTTACCGACTTGCTCCGTCGGTCAGCATGCCGCCCTCCTTGGGTCTCTGGCTCCCAGAAGGAGCTCTTTGTTTGGGATATATATATATATATATCACTTACTGCCCCTATGTGGGGCACTAAAGCACTTGCCTCCATGAGTAGCATTCTACACCATGTGGATGTGTGGTCAGAAGGATGTTGTTTGTGTTCGGAAGTGTTCCATGTCGTGTGTGATGATTACCAAGGTGTGGTTATCGTGTTATGCTACTCAGAGCATAGCAGTGTGTTGGATGAGGAAGTGTAAGAGACAGGCACACAGTTTTATGGTTTTTTAGCATGCTGGTAGCTTTGAACACCTCTGCAGGTCCCCTTATGATATTTCATATGATAGAGTGTGCTGCTCTGGTTACTCCACTGGATTGTTCAATCTGATATTTTGTGTACAGTTGTGGTCCTGAGCTGGCATGATTGGAGCAAGAAAGAAGTGAAGAGATCTGTTGGGATGGGCATTTTTTATTATCATCTAATATCTGACTGCTTATGTGAGATGTAAAGAAGCGTTCAGATTGTATAGATATTTGGGACCTGCAGTGAATGGACCAAAATTTTCCAGTAATGTGTGACATATCTCCTCAGTTATTCCATATCTGTTCATTTGGTGATGTTTGGCTGTACAGTGCTGGTGATGGACAACCCTCATAGCAGATATGTCTTATGTGAATTTAATAGGTATAAATTACAATTTGTTGCAGATCGCTGAAGTACTTAACTATATAATGCTACACTGAACTGTAGGTCAGCCCTTTTTTTTGCTTACCTGCATAATGGAAGCAGTTTCCGGTTGAGTTGTTTGAAATTAGTAGGTTGTAAGCTGAGGATTGTGCTTGAAGGTGCAACTGTTTTCTGGGACTTGTTGCCGGGATGGGGTGGTGCAGTTATCTAGAAAATAGAAAAGTTTTAAACTGTGTACAGAAGTGTATATGCTCCTGGGTGCTTCTAATACTGGCTGGTGGTGAGTTTCAGAGCTTGGCAGCTTGTACTGAGAAAGCAGTGACTCCTACGGATTTCTTATGTTAAGGTGGCATGATGATAAGTGGTGCAAGCCTGGAGCACAATGTTCTGTTTGGTTTGTAGTGCTTGAATTTAAATTGTAGTTATAGTGGTACTTTTTCTTTGGACACTCTGTAGACAATGCAGAGTTCCTTCAACATTGTCCTTCTAGCTATAGCTAGCCAATGGAGCGATTGCAGGACTGGAATCATGCATTTTCTTGGGTGAAGGGGGAAACAAAGCCTTGCGGCAGCATTTTGGATGAGTTGTATTTTACATATATTGGATGCTGGTGTGCTAATGTATAGGCTATTGGCATAGTTAAGCTTGGAGATTGCTAGTCTGAGGAGATCTTACAGTTTATGTTGGTATGCAAGGTTTGGGAAGCTGCGATGTAGTGTTTTCATTGTGTAGAAGACATACTTTGTGACGTTGTTAGCCTGCTGTATAATGGATAGGCCTGAATTCATGGTTACTCCTAGGTTTCTAACTTATCTTGATGTTGTTGGAGGGGCTTCAAATTCCTTAGGCCATCTAGCTGTAGGCAGGTACTACTTTTGCCATTGTCCGCATGTCATAAACTTTGTGTTTGCCGTAATGAGCTTTTGATGGTTATTCGTCCTCCATGTGTAAATGGCACGAAGGCAGTCATTACGTTTTGAATAGTAAAGGGGTTATCCATTTTTAAAATGAATTGAGTTTCATCTGCATAGTTGTTTTTTTTTGGGGGGAGAATTATATAGCGCGAACTAGACCAGAGACATCGGATATCAGAGCGATTTACATGAGCTCCAGTTTCGTTACAGATGGACACATTCATTCTTTTTTGTAGGCACGGGGAGATTAAGTGATTTGCCCAGAATCACAGACTGTTGAGCGTCGTTGAGCGTTGTTGCCGTAGTTGTAACAGGTGAGGTTGTTTGATTTATTCAGATTTGGTAAGAGGGTTAGGTAGATGTTCAATAATAGAGGATATATTATCGACCCCTGAGGAACGACACAGTGTTGTGTGCGAGGAGGTAATGTGAAAGGGAGTAGGTAGACTACACTTTGTCTGTCTGTGAGAAAAGAAGCAATCCATTTTAAAACCTTTTCTAGGATTCCGATATTGTGAAGTCTTTGAAGTAGAATGCGGTGGTGGAGAGTGTCAAATGCAGCTGATAAATCCAGAAATAATAAGGTAGCTACTCCATTTTTTCTCCACTGTGAGCTTTGGATCATCCAAGATGGGTATGATGGCTGACTCTGTGCCTCTGCCTGGTCTGAAACCGGACTGTTTGTCTGACAGTAAGCCATAATGTTCAGTAAAGTTAGAAAGTTATGCAAACACTGCTTTCTCAAAGATTTTTCTTAGGCATGACCCTTGTGATATGGGCCTGTAGTTTGCTGGATAAGATGTTGTCAGATGAGTGACAATGAAGGAGTTCTAGGAGGTGAAAGATCTAAATGTTATAGCTGTTTGATTTCTTGACTACAGATGTCTGGAAGGAGAATAACATTCCATCATTGTTTATGTAAGAGGAAGAGGTTTGGTGACTTAATTAAATGATTGAACAAGGAGCGATTGCACAGTTAATTTCATTGTCTAGAAGAGCAAAGACAGATTGTGGTAGGCCCACCAAACAGCTATTTCTGCTAACATAGACTTTAGCTGGTCAACTAGACGCATGTTAGTCTAATTTTCTTTTGGATTTCTGGTACAGGCAGGGGTTTATAAATGCATGACACGATCATGGTGGGTGAGTTGGACCACATGCTTAAACAAAATGTCACAGCATGGACTGGCTTCAGACCAGTATATAAAGTTCTGGGGCATTTTTGCAGGATTGTAAGCATATTACCATTGAAATTCTTTTCATAATGTATTTTAGTGTATAAATTAGAAACGAGTATTGACCATGTTGATTTGCCACTAATTTGTGGGTGTCACACTGGCCCATGACAAACTGATATTTGAACTACTGATTTGGAATTTAGATCCCAGCTTTCATTGGCTTCCATTTGATAGTTCACAGAAATGCAGTAAATTGAATTGAATTGAATGCCAGGGCGGACAAGTTCAGTCATGGGCGCCTAGCGGATCACGAGTGGTAGTTACACCCGGAGGTAGTGCAAGGTCTCTCCTATGAATGAGGAGAACCTTTGCTCGATCTGTTTGCCATCGATGAGAAAGTGTAATGTCAGCACTTCTGCATGTTGGAATGTTCAAGTCGTATCTCGCTTGGAGGCACATTCTGCCTTGAGTGGGACTCAGGACTCCTATATGCCATTTCGCATACCACTCCTGCCTGGAGTTCTCAAGAATATCAGTACCAACCAGGCCCAAATCATCCTAGTAGCACTGGATTTGACATGGAGAGTATGGCATCCCAAACTACTGAGCATGAGCATTTGTCCTCTGATTAGGCTGTCCCTCTGGGAGGAACAGCTGTTGCAGAAACAGGACAGGGTTCTACACCTGGGCCTTTGCAATCTCCACCTCCATGCTTGGAGGTTGTACCACGACAGTTGAACACCTCTAACCTTCCTCCGGGGTGGCGATGTAATCTTGGCAGCCAGGCGTCCCTCGACATAAACTGTATATGTCTGTTGCTGGGACAAATTAGAGACATGGTGCTGTACTTGGCAGATAGACTCCTCCAGGCAAAGTTCTCTGATGTTTGTTATTTGTTTTATCCCTGATCCAGCAAAGCTTTGCTCTGGTCACAGTTAAAGTGTACCTTTTGGCTCTTTGGCATTTTTTGTGGTTGGCAAATCAACCCTTATTGTTTAAGTCTCTAGTTGTTATGTGCTTTTTGAAAGATTTACAACATTTGTTTCTTTCCTCTCCCTTTGTCATGCTGCAGTGGGAACTTAACTTGGCCCTTACATTTTTGATATGCACTCCCTTCAAGCAGTTTCACAACTGCTCCTTGCAGCTTGTCACCCTAAAGACAGTGTTCCCTGCTGCATGTGAGTGAAGTTCAAGCTCTCTGTGTCAACTCGCCTTACACCACCTTCTCAGACAAGCTGGCTTTGCAAACACCAGTATCTTTCTTGCCTAAAGTTTTGATGCCATCCCATTTCTGTCAGATCATCACATTGCCTGCATTCTGAGCTCCACCTCAACCCTCTAAGGGTGAGGCGAGACACCATCCCTTGGACCCCAAGAGAGATCTGAGTTTTTACATAGATCGTACCAAAGAACACTGGATGAACGATCAGCTGTTTGTTGGGTCCTCTAGAGCGAAAAAAGGCAAGACTGTGCAGAAGAGAACTATCTGCTGCTGGATTGTGCTCTGCGTTAAGATATACCACACATTGGCTAAAATTCTGTTCCGGAAGAACTGAGAGTTATTCTGCCATGACTAAAGCTGCTACCACTTCATTGGCACATGGAGTCCCTGTCCTGGACATCTTCCAGGTGGTTACTGGTTTGTGTTCAACCACAGCCCACCTCCAAATAGATACTCTTTTGGTATTGATTCAAAAGGTGAGGAATCTGCGTCTAGAAGTCTCTGTCAGAAGGTCAAGTTATTTACCTCCTGTAACGCTCTTTTTGGTAGTGACTCTATCTAGTCACGGATTCCTCACTGACCCTCCCATCTTCCCCGTTCTGTGGTTGGCCTCGTGCAATTAAGATCCCAATTCTAGGAATCTGCACCCTTTGTCACAGCAATTTAAATTTGGGGCTCTGCGTCTGGGAGCGCTGATAATCTCTAAAGCGACTGATATCAGTACGCGGAAGTGGCGTCTATATAGACTCTGCCTGTCATTACCACTGCTAACCAGTGCTAAAGTGCTTGTGCTCTGTCCCCTAAGCATGGTAATATTGGTTCATCCCCAATTGGCATACTTAATTGACTTATAAGTCCCTAGTAAAGTGGTAATACATGTACCCAGGGCATGTAAATTAAATGCTACTAGTAGGCCTGCAGCTCTGATTGTGCCACCCACTTAAGTAGCCCGTTAACGATGTCTCAGGCCTGTCATTGCAGAGCCTGTGTGTGCTGATTAGACTGCCATGTCGACCTGGCAAAATAAACCTTTTGCCAGGCCCAAACCATCCCTTTTTAGGTCTCGCCTACGCAGCGCGCATGCGCTGCGTAGGCAAAAAGACCTTTAGCAATCGCTTCGGCTTTTCAGCCAAAAACGTGCACGCGTTCCATTGCCTTCAATGGCAACGTGTGCACGTTTGGCGACTCACTTGCGGGAGCGAGCGGCGCCATATGGTAGCAATTATCGCTCCTGGCGCTGCTCGCTCCCGCAAGTAAAAGTTTCGAGGGGAAGAGGCGCATTGGGGAGCGGTTTGGGGGGTGTAGGGCCCTGCTGAGGTGAAGGTTGTTTCCTGAAAAGGTGGGGATGCAAGATTTTACTCCCCTATCAACTTTCTTTTTCTCCCTACCCTCAAACCTCCACATTTTGACTCTAAAAAACATATATTAATTTTAAGACCATTGTGCATCAGCTTCCAGGAAACCTTTTAATTTCCCAGTCCCGTTTTCTCACCACACGCGGTGGGCAGGAAAGATGCAGGTGACGCTTGCCCCTGACGAGGCTTTATACTCTTTTCATCACATACAATTGCCATCTTTTACCTCCCCGTATCTCATCATCCTTGATTGGCTGCAAAAGAGTAGGAGAGAAGTCTTTTTTCCTCCTTGCTCAGCAGACCAGGCCTCCCTCCTCCTCCTCCTCCTCCTGGCGGCTCCTTCCTCACTGTGGATGATAGAGATAGGCGAGCACAGATCCGGATGAGCAGTTCACATTCCACTGCGGAAACCATACACGGCCTCTGAAGGCCAACACCAGCAAAACACAGCACTGGATACACCGCTCATAACCATCATCTACTTATAGGCACAGAGGGCAGGCCAAAGTAGGCCTCAAACATTGCACAGGATGGAGTCAGAACAATACAGACTTGTGTGTATCCTCATGTGGTCCAATACTGTACAGTTGTTTCATATGTGTGTGTGGTTGTTAACTTTTGTTTAGCAATACATAGTCATCTTAAGTCACAATGAAGCTGATACAGGACAGTGTGCGCAAATGTACGAAGAGACAGATACATGGTTAGGGCAAATGTATTATTTATTTATGAGTTTTGTATGCGCCTCATTGCACCGTAGTCAAAGCAAAAACCTGTTATAAATAAGTGTGTGGGGGGCTACATGAGTTAGAGGTTCGCCGGTTGTTGGAAGCACTGTAACTGGGTGTGTTTTTGAAGGCATCATTAGCTATTTATTGGCTATTAATAAAGTCCAAAAATGGTGGATGATACTTATGTGTACAGAGCTGTGTTGCAAACCAGTCATAAGGATTTTTTTTTTTTTTAAAGTAAATTTGCGTTCCTCCCGGGTCTCTAACAAGGTTGCGTTAATTAAGTCAGGCTTAACAGTGTTGTGTGGCTAGAATGTGTTTTACCTTCAATCTGGATTATGTGAACTGGTGTGCTCAGACAAATTGTTTTATCTGCTGTGATTTATTTAGTAGTCATGTTGATGTGGTCAATTGTTCCCTTCACTTTCCCCAAAATATGCCTGGCTGTGTTACTAGGGTCACCTGTTTCCCCAAGGTCGACCTGACCTTGTTATTTAAGGACTTCACATTCCCCAAGTCTCTGCTTGGCAGTATTAGTATATTTCCCCCACCTTGCAGTCAGTGATACTAGTGATGATTAAGTGTGTGCAAAGATGCTTGGTTGCTGCAGTTGTTAGGGGGAAGTCTGAGTAGCACAAGGCTTACCCAGGCCTGGTTTGTAACCGAGCAACTTCCTCATTTCCTAGGGACTTTGCCAAGCGTGGAACCTGTTACCAAAGGCCTCAGTGAGGCTACTTTCCCTTGTGAGGTTGTCGCTTTTAACCTATATGTTTTAAGGTGGATACCCTGACTGCCTGTGTGCTTTCATGCAGTGAGCTGGTCGGTTCAGCCATCTTTGCTGAGGGTTGTACATTCTCCTTGAAGGTTCAGTGTTTTCAAAGCTGTGCAGCAGCACACATCCATCAGTCAACCAGTGAGTCAGGTTACCACTGCAGCTCTTCCAGGGACACACCTCACGAGGCCGAGCAGTTTGCCGTGGATGCTTTCATACTTTCAGGTTTAATCTTTTCACTGTTCACCGAAGCAGTGTTCGTCTGAAATGTTATATTCTTGCTGCATTCACTCTTATTTTGTTTAATGTCACATGCTAATTAATCTGCCGAAAACCATGTGCTGTTTTTGCTATGCTGCCTAATTTGTTATGCTGCCTTTTTTTTGATAATGGTAAGATGGAGGGTTATTGAGCATGGACAGGGGCCACTCGCCCCATCCCATATACCTAGTTAGTTAGTACAGCATAAGGAATTTGCCCCGCCTTATAAGCACAAGACATTGATATGATATTAAAACAGTAGCAGGATGTTAACATTTGGAGCTGTGGAATTTTATACTGATGCATATGCCACTTTATAATAACGGTGAAGAGTATCCATAACAATGAATTGAAGACATTTTATAATGTCATGTTTTAAATAAGACCATGATATTTTCCTGTGTTGTAGCAATATTAATCTATGTTTTTAAGAAAACTGATTATTTTAAAAAGGATCTCTTTTATACGTACACCTAATTTGTATTGTGATGGTTTTCATTAACTAATAACAATAAACTTTCATTCATTCACCTAGTTTGTTGGAACACTCTACACTGTACTTATTCTCCCCTTCTAATGTACTAGTACGCTATTATTTGTACACATCCTCATCCTTTTTAATATTGGCCACCAGGATCCACCAATACAGGCCTGTTTGTATTCAATGTTTTCATCTGGTATTTTGGGTGCAGTTTCCTTTTTAATGTTTGCCTGTGATGAAGAATGTTTTTTTGCTTTCTTATTTTCCTTCGGGAGTGGATAGTGTGGTGGTAAGTTTGTGCCCCTATTTCATGCGCAGAGTAAATTGCAGCTGAAGAGAGCTGTGGTGTCAAATGGTTGATAGCTGTTGCACCGTGTGAGACCTTCACCGGTACACGTGGACAGACAGGCTTTTCTACTTGTTGCCATCACTCTGAACTCAGCCTTAGGACAACGTCTTCATTGTAGAATTTGCAGCTACTAGGTTATGCAAAACTAGCTTAAAAACTAAAGTTTACTTGGTAGCCAAGTGTTCACCAGCAACACGGACCCTTTCATTCTCCATTTTCATTTGACAGTACGCATCGTAGTTCTCGTCTTATTTGACTTACAATGAGAGAATCAAGAAAAAAACATATTTGAAACGCACAATGGCGCCAGCAATAGAGCACAAACAAAAATATTCTACACACTACAAAGAAATATATAAAACATCAGCCCCTGTTGCAGATATATTCATGAGTGTTTTTCAAAGTAGAAAGAACCGTTCCAGTTTTGTTGAGAGTTTCTGAGCTGTGTCTATTTTTATGTCGTGATGGAAAGTGAGATTTCTTGTAACATACTTGAGAAGTACATTACTTGGTGTCGACTGCAGATGTCCTTGAAGTGTCCTGCAGCTCCTCTGCATGGTGGATGGTGGCTTAGAGTACAGGCATGAGCTTTACTAGATCGCAACTGATTATGGAAATCTGATGCACAGCGTAGCACGCAAAAGTAAATTGAGATGGCCAGCTGGTTATGTTAAATTGGGAAATGTAAGCATTGTTTAGCAGTTCAGAGATTAATCCTTGGCAAGTGCTTCTCGCTGATCAACTCCATCCCACCTTGATGACATTTTTCGATTCAGGCTTGTAACTTGATAATTGGTCCACTCAAGTAGGCTGTGATCTACTATACCAGTTTTTATTTCTCTCCAGATCATGCAAACATCTCATAAGATTAAATCGTGAATTTGTCCTTTGAGAGTAGGTATTCAGAAAGTTGTCCAAATGTTCAGATTAAAGTGTACCAAATATAAACCTCCATAATCTTAGATACACAAAAATAGATCTGGTAACAGAAAAGTCTTCCCCACCCAACTGGTTTTGGGAGATTTTTGAGAGTTTGAGTTTCTAGCACAATATTTCCTTCCAATATCTTTTTATTATAATCTCTATCATGCTCATCATTCTTCGCACGACTGAGCTCTTTCCCCTTATAAAATGTATCTTGCCCCAGGCAGGAAAAACTTGCCAAATGTTTCTAGTGCCCCAGTTGAAAATTGTGACATGGTCTTTTTCTTTTACTTTCTTGACTTTCATCTTCTATCACAGACATCTTTCCTCCATTCTGAGTCTTTTTAAAAGAATCTTTTTAGCATCCCTCGGCAGCTGCTTATGGTACAGTAATGTGCAGACGAGTTAATAGCCCGGGATGGAAATATTGCAGCTGTTCTATGTCTAATCTAAGACACCCTCCCCACTTGCCTTCCAGGCCAGAGCCAACGGGTAGCTTGACTTGTCTAAGTTAATGGCACCATTGTTATCTATCACCTTTACAGTGAGCATGGAAAATTAATCCACTGTCTAGAAGTGGATTTCAGGTGCCAGCCTGAGCAGTTGCAATTTTATGTAGGCTTCTACACATATGCATTCTGTTTTTATACATGTGAGTTCATGCCCTTTACATAGGCGTTTTCAAATAGGGCTCTGCACACATGAGATTTTGGGCATACCCTGCACAACTGCAAATTCTCACTGTCTCCTTCACTTACATAGGATTTCAAGAAAAATCATACAAACAACATAGGCGGAGGAGGTGCTCAATCTGACTCCCGCCCACCCTCTGGATCAAATCAATGACAATCCAGTCAAACACTATTGTTGTTTACACATAGGTCGTCCTTATTCAAACACAATCAAAAGGTTCTTTACATACTTTGTTCAGCAAGTAAATAGAATAAATATTGCTCACGACTGAATTTCATACATTAGCTTAAAACAGCCATCAACATTATTATTTAGAGGATTATCAGTTTAGGAAAAAGAGGGTACTCCTTATTTGTACAAGACTAGGCTCCCCACCTGGTGTTCCCTCATGGAACCATCCAGTCCTGGGGACTGAGGCTGGGGCACTTCGGGACCTATCCCAGTCTCACTCCTGCTCCCACGAGACAGGATGTGAGGCCCTACAACCTCCTTACAACAAGGGGACCCAGCTGTAACACTCCTAACCTTTCCCAGCACTCTGGGTTGGAAAACATCTGAACCACTTCTCTTAGGGTCATTCCCTAATGCCTCTACAGAGCCTCTGGTACTCACCCAGAGGTCTTCCTCCTGTGCAAGTTCCCTAGGATCAGAGAACTCGCAATCTGACAGGTGTTGGCCTAGCTCTGGAAAACAGGAACTCACAATATGCTCTCCCACAATTGGATTACACAGCTCCACACAGGTGCTAACCTTTACCTCACAATCCAGTGCCTCACACACGTACCCCACACCACTCTCTTGAAATGGGCGAGACATTAACTGACTGTCTCTATCACTCAACCCACACTCTTCTGGGCGGTCCTCACACTCATACACCAGGACTTCAACCACGGGGTAACCCCTCTCCCTGCACCTCTCATCCAGAGTCGGTAGAGTATCCCTCCTTTCACTAGGACTATGGGCCCCTGCGCTAGTTCCCCAATCCACCTCAGGGACACTGCACACCAATGGAGCTATCTCATATCCTTGAATCCCCTGGTGTAGATCAACCCCCTCATTCAAGTCAGGTGCTACATCTCTGGGTGGGTGTACTACACTGTCATCACTGTATACTTCAATTTTGCTGCCACCACTGGACCCCACCCTCTCTGGGGAATCCAGACAATTAAAACTGCGCTCCATGGGTAACCTACCCTCTTGAGCTAACTTCTCCTTTTCTGCTATCTGCGCTAGGTGCGCCTCCAGCTGTGCAATCTCTATTTGGAGCCTCTCCAATTCCAGCTGGTACTCCCTCTCCCTCTGTCTGTCCAACTCCTCTGGGGACCATGAAGGGGATTGGGCACTACCCTGTGCACTAGATCCAGCAAGGGACTCCCTACCTATGGGACCTTCCCGCCTGTCCCCCAACTCCTCTGGGGACCATGAGGGGAATCTGGCACTACCATAGGCACTAGGCTCATCAAGGAACTCCCCACCTATGAGATATTCCATAACACTTTCTTCCTCCTCTTCAGACTCTCTAGAGCCCCCTCAGACCAACTACCCTCTTGGTAGGTGTACTGGGACTCCAAGAATCTCCATCTGTCTTGTTGCCAAAGGTCTCAGGGATGTCTGCAGGGATAGCTGAGTCTCCTTCCTACTCACTGCTAAGCCCTTCTCCTCACAGAACCCCCTTAGCTCCTCTAGACTGTAGGTTAACAGATCATCTATATAAAAGGTAGGTCTCATTTCAGCAAGACCCATTGTAGCAATATCTGGCAATATCAATAATAAAACAAATAGGTTTGCCCGTTGTAACAATCACGGGCAATATCAATAACAGATAGAAGAAAACTTCTCAAGAAAATGTATGCGGGTAAAAATCACCGGCAATATCAATCACAATATAGGATCCAACAATTCTCAAAAATGTATGCGGGTACTATCACCGGCAATATCAATAAAACCTAGGCTTGCCCATTGTAACAATCACGGGCAATATCAATAAAAGATAGAAGAAAACTTCTCCAAAAAATGTATGCGGGTGAAAAATCACCGCAATATCAATCACAATATAGGATCCAAAAACTCTCAGAAATGTGTGCGGGTGAAAAATCACCGGCAATATCAATTACAATATGGGATCCAAAAACTCTCAAAAATGTGCGCAGGTGAAAAATCACCGGCAATATCAATTACAATATAGGATCCCAAAAACTCTCAGGAAATGTGTGCGGGTGAAAAATCACCGGCAATATCAATTACAATATAGGATCCAAAAAACTCTCAAAAAATGTATGCGGTACGTTATGGTCTGCACTCACTAGTAGTGTACACTATAATTATTGTATGCGATCATAAATGCAAGTCCAGATCCTCACCGCTGACCACCAATGTTAGAAATGGGGGTCTCTAGTTGGCAATGGCTGGCCACTGTCCAAGTAGGGACCCTGCTTCCTAAGTCAGAGTGAGAGGGCTACCCTCTTTAATACCCCTGCTCAACCCTGTGGTAACGTAGCACGAGCAGGTAGGCTTATCTCAGAGGCAGGGTGTGAAGCATTTATGACCATACACAGTAACACAGTGAGGAACACTACAAAGGGACACCACACAAGTAGTTATAAAAAATAAGTATCTTTATATAAAGGCAGATTTATCACAAGACCAATAACTGTAAAAGCCACAATACTGTCAAAAATAGGATAGCTGTTGAAGGACTGTCAAAGATAGTTCAAAGGTTGCAAGAGTAAGGTTCAAATTCAAAGCAGGGGTCTCTGCGCCCTTTCTCGTTCAGAGGTTGCAAAAATAAGGTTCAAATTCAAGGCAGTGGTCTCTGCGACCCTTTCTCTCATAAGACTGTCAAAAATAGGATGGCTGTTGAAGGACTGTCAAAAAATAGTTCAAAGGTTGCAAAAATAAGGTTCAAATTCAAGGCAGTGGTCTCTGCGACCCTTTCTCTCACAAAGTACCTGGGTTTAGTAGCAAAACCAACAAAATGTTGCAAAGAAGTGGTAGCGATGATTTTCCTCACGCGAGGCCGGCGATGCGTTAAAATCCTTGCCGCAAGGGAGGATGATGCACCGATCTGCTGATGCGTGCGGAGACGATGCGACCAACTTCTGCACGCTAGGCCGCCGATGCGCTGAGACCTTGCCGCGAGGGCGAAGGCGATGCGACGATCCTGTTGCGTGTGCGGAGACGATGCGACAAACTTCTGCACGCTAGGCCGCCGATGCGATGACTTTCTTGCCGCGAGGGAGAAGTCGATGCGACGAGCCTGTTGCGTTGTGCGATCGTGTTGCGATGCGAAGAAATGGCGCTCCGCGAGGGAGCGACGAAATCCGGTGCGATGCGATGAAAATGGCGGACGCACGGCGTCCGCAATGCGATGTCTTGAAGCAATGATTCTGTAGGGGTTGCGAGCGCTCGGCGACAGCCGCGCGATGATTTTTCCAGCACGTCTCGGCTGCAGCGGCTCGCAAAGGGGCGTTAGCGATGGTTTCGTGTTGCGAGCACCCAGCGGCAGCAGCGCGATGATTTTTCCAGCGCTCTCGGCTGCAGCGGCTCGCAAACGTGCGTTAGCGACGATTTCCAGCACTCTTTTCTCTGAAGCAAAACTAGAGGCCCTAGAACTCACAGGAGCCTCATCAGCAGATAGCAATCCTCGCAGGGAGGAAGCAGGAGGTTGGTGGTGGAGTCAGATGTGCCTGAGACTCCAGCAGGAGGCTAGCTCTTTTCCTAGCCCTTGGGTAATTGCTGTAACAAAAATAAAAGTTCTCTCAAAAGTCCTTTTCTCTCTTCAAGGTCCAGTGGTCACTGCTGCAGGCCAGTGCAAGAAAAACACACAAGCACAAGGACAGTCACTTCCTGCAGATTCCTCCAGTGGCACGGACAGAGTTTCCTCTCCAGATCCAAAAGCAATACAAATTGTAGGGGTTTGAGCACAGATATTTATACCCCAAAAGTCTTTGTTCTCAGAAGCTACAAGTCACTGAACCTAGCCAGAACCAGTTCTGCTCAGGCCTGGAGCACTTTGTTTACCAGGCTGCATTCTTCCTTTCAGAAAAGGGGGTCTGCTAGCAGACACACAGTGGGAGGTGGAGCCAGCATTCACCTTGCCAGGCACAGCCCTATTCAGATCAAAGAGCCACCCCTCCCCACACTCTAAATGCAGATCTCTCTATTCAACCCAGGTCTGACTCAGCCTGCCCTGCCCCTCTAAAACCAGACACCCAATACACATAACAGCAGAGCACACTGGAAGGCTTAGGCAAGAAAATACCTACTTTCTAAAAGTGGTATTTTCAAACACAGAATATAAAAATAAACTTCACTAAAAGATGTATTTTAATATTCTGAGCTCAGGCATACTAAATTCGTTTTTCTACCATGTTCCTGGGGCCAGTTAGGACTATAGAATGTAATAGTCAAACTGCCCATTCTAGCCTATGAGGAACAGGTAGCCTTACAGTAGTGAAAAACGAAATGGGGTGTAATTCACTACCAGGACATGCTACACACACCAAGGCATGTCCTACCTTACACATACAATGCACCCTACCATAGGGGTGACTTACAGGATGCCAAGGGAAGGTTCAGGGGCTGGGAAGTGGGTGCACTTCACAGCCAAGATGGCAGTTCTGGACTGCACACAGACACTGCAGTGGCAGGTCTGAGACACACTTTACAAGCTGCTTCTGTGGGTGGCGCAAACCAGCGCTGCATGCCCACCAGCAGCATTTGGTTTACCAGCCCTGGGCACACACAGGCCACACTACTAGGGACTAACAGGTAAACCAAATAAGCCAATCAGGGATATACCAATTCACATAGACATATTTACAAAGGGAGAGCATATGCACTTTAGCACTGAACAGCAGTGGTAAAGTGCCCAGAGTCATAAAACCAACAGAAACAGGTCAGCAAAAATACAGGAGGCAGGCAAAAGTTTAGGGGTGACCCTGCAAAAAGGGCCATTTCCAACACAACCCCCTTCCAGCCAAAACAGCAGGGTAGACCAATCACTACTTTGATGGGCTTCCCTGCTTCGGGCGATAGAACACGGAACTGGCCCGCAACTGCAGGGGCATATGCCAGCTCTACTCCAATCTGAACCCTGGTGGATCCCTCTGTCCACACTCCCAGGGCCCACTAAGATAACCAATGGGGCACTCTGCCCCTCACCTGTGGACACCACCCGTGCAGCACCTAACCTTAACTGGCCCCCAGGTGTGTCCCAACAGATAAACAATAAGCCACAGTAGCCACTGACAGTAGTCAGGGATGAGACCCAGGCCTTATACCTCTCAGGGCTCACTAAGATAACCAATGGGGCACTCTGCCCCTCACCTGTGGACACCACCCGTGCAGCATCTAACCTTAGCTGGCCCCCAGGTGTGTCCCAACAGATAAACAACAAGCCCCAGTAATCACTGACAGTAGTCAGTGATGAAATCCAAGCCCTATACCTCTCAGGGCTCTCAAACTTTTGTGGCATCAGAGAGTGAGGGGCAGTAACCCCAGGTGCCTGGCACCTTTTGTACACTCTCCCTCCTGTCAGGTCAGGCAAAGCACCCGGACACTGACCCACCAGCCCTGGGCCTGTACCCAGCGGCTGGGCCAGAGACTGGGGTGGGCTCTCCCACACCCGGTCCTCCTCTTTGGGGCTCGGTACCCTCCCACCTGGAGCGATACCCCCTTTCAGAATTGTCAGGGCACCTGAGGCAGGTGTCCTGCATAATTCGCCCACCAGTTCAGGGGTTCTATCCTGCAACTGGTATCCCAGCATAGGGTCTGTACCCTTAGACTGGGCGGAGGTCAGGGGCGAGGCTGCCCTCTCCCCGCCCCCTTTACTGGGGCCCGGCACCCTCCCACCTGGAGAGGTGCCTCCATAACACAAACCGGGAGGGGCACTGTTAGCAGTTGCCCCTTCCTCCAGATCAGGGGGACACCCTGAACCTGGCCCCCAACCTAGGGTCTGTAGCCTTGGGCTGGGCCTGTGCCTGGCAACCCAGGACTTCTGGGGCGTACACCAATTCCCCCAAGAAAAATACACTCTTCCACTAGTTCAGGGCCTTGTCCCTGCAACTGATCCATCAACCTGGAAAAACCCTCAGGTGGTACTGGGGTCAGAGGCGAGGACTCCCTCCCTCTGCACCCCCTTCCAGCATACTGCACCCTCCCACCTGGAGTGGTGCTTTTAGAAAAGAAAATGGTCGGGACCCTGCTTACAGTTGTCCCTCCCTCCAGGTCAGACAACACCTGGACCTGACTTACCATCCCAGGGACCAACCCCTGTGCTTGAACAACTGCCTGGCCAACCAGGACTTCCTGGGGAGCACACAGGCCCCCTCAAGGAAAACACACCCCTCCACCAGTTCAGGGCCTGGACCCTGCAACTGACCTACCAACCTGAAAAAACCCGCAGGTTGCACCGGGGTCAGAGGCGAGGACTCCCTCCCTCTGCACCCCCTTCCAGCATACTGCACCCTCCCACCTGGAGTGGTGCTCTTGGAAAAAATGGTCGGGACACTGCTTACAGTTGTCCCTCCCTCCAGGTCAGACAACTCCTGGACCTGACTTACCAACCCAGGGACCAACCCCTGCGGCTGAACAACTGCCTGGCCAACCAGGACTTCCTGAGGGTGACACATACCTAGCGTGTTGCGTGACAGTCTGCCTGGCACAGAGCTCACGACCTCCTGTCCCTCTGACAGTGTGTGAAGATGCCCCAGGACAGAAGTGGCGTCACCATGGCCAATCCTATGAGGCTCAGCCCTTCTGGCTGGCCCCTGACCCACTGGTTCTTCCACTGGGGACTCTTTCCCCCTTTCATCCCTCAGACTGGACTTCTGTACCCTCCCCTAGGAGTGGCACTGCCAGGCACAAGAACTGATGGAGGCCTGACTACAGGCACTCCCAGCTCACCTAACACTGGGGTACCCCCACAATGGACGGTCCATCCAGACAGACTAGGCTCCCCACCTGGTGTTCCCTCATGGAACCATCCAGTCCTGGGGACTGAGGCTGGGGCACTTCGGGACCTATCCCAGTCTCACTCCTGCTCCCACGAGACAGGATGTGAGGCCCTACAACCTCCTTACAACAAGGGGACCCAGCTGTAACACTCCTAACCTTTCCCAGCACTCTGGGTTGGAAAACATCTGAACCACTTCTCTTAGGGTCATTCCCTAATGCCTCTACAGAGCCTCTGGTACTCACCCAGAGGTCTTCCTCCTGTGCAAGTTCCCTAGGATCAGAGAACTCGCAATCTGACAGGTGTTGGCCTAGCTCTGGAAAACAGGAACTCACAATATGCTCTCCCACAATTGGATTACACAGCTCCACACAGGTGCTAACCTTTACCTCACAATCCAGTGCCTCACACACGTACCCCACACCACTCTCTTGAAATGGGCGAGACATTAACTGACTGTCTCTATCACTCAACCCACACTCTTCTGGGCGGTCCTCACACTCATACACCAGGACTTCAACCACGGGGTAACCCCTCTCCCTGCACCTCTCATCCAGAGTCGGTAGAGTATCCCTCCTTTCACTAGGACTATGGGCCCCTGCGCTAGTTCCCCAATCCACCTCAGGGACACTGCACACCAATGGAGCTATCTCATATCCTTGAATCCCCTGGTGTAGATCAACCCCCTCCTTCAAGTCAGGTGCTACATCTCTGGGTGGGTGTACTACACTGTCATCACTGTATACTTCAATTTTGCTGCCACCACTGGACCCCACCCTCTCTGGGGAATCCAGACAATTAAAACTGCGCTCCAGGGGTAACCTACCCTCTTGAGCTAACTTCTCCTTTTCTGCTATCTGCGCTAGGTGCGCCTCCAGCTGTGCAATCTCTATTTGGAGCCTCTCCAATTCCAGCTGGTACTCCCTCTCCCTCTGTCTGTCCAACTCCTCTGGGGACCATGAAGGGGATTGGGCACTACCCTGTGCACTAGATCCAGCAAGGGACTCCCTACCTATGGGACCTTCCCGCCTGTCCCCCAACTCCTCTGGGGACCATGAGGGGAATCTGGCACTACCATAGGCACTAGGCTCATCAAGGAACTCCCCACCTATGAGATATTCCATAACACTTTCTTCCTCCTCTTCAGACTCTCTAGAGCCCCCTCAGACCAACTACCCTCTTGGTAGGTGTACTGGGACTCCAAGAATCTCCATCTGTCTTGTTGCCAAAGTCTCAGGGATGTCTGCAGGGATAGCTGAGTCTCCTTCCTACTCACTGCTAAGCCCTTCTCCTCACAGAACCCCCTTAGCTCCTCTAGACTGTAGGTTAACAGATCATCTATATAAAAGGTAGGTCTCATTTCAGCAAGACCCATTGTAGCAATATCTGGCAATATCAATAATAAAACAAATAGGTTTGCCCGTTGTAACAATCACGGGCAATATCAATAACAGATAGAAGAAAACTTCTCAAGAAAATGTATGCGGGTAAAAAATCACCGGCAATATCAATCACAATATAGGATCCAACAATTCTCAAAAATGTATGCGGGTACTATCACCGGCAATATCAATAAAACATAGGCTTGCCCATTGTAACAATCACGGGCAATATCAATAAAAGATAGAAGAAAACTTCTCAAAAAAATGTATGCGGGTGAAAAATCACCGCAATATCAATCACAATATAGGATCCAAAAACTCTCAGAAATGTCTGCGGGTGAAAAATCACCGGCAATATCAATTACAATATGGGATCCAAAAACTCTCAAAAAATGTGCGCAGGTGAAAAATCACCGGCAATATCAATTACAATATAGGATCCCAAAAACTCTCAGGAAATGTGTGCGGGTGAAAAATCACCGGCAATATCAATTACAATATAGGATCCAAAAAAACTCTCAAAAAATGTATGCGGTACGTTATGGTCTGCACTCACTAGTAGTGTACACTATAATTACTGTATGCGATCATAAATGCAAGTCCAGATCCTCACCGCTGACCACCAATGTTAGAAATGGGGGTCTCTAGTTGGCAATGGCTGGCCACTGTCCAAGTAGGGACCCTGCTTCCTAAGTCAGAGTGAGAGGGCTACCCTCTTTAATACCCCTGCTCAACCCTGTGGTAACGTAGCACGAGCAGGTAGGCTTATCTCAGAGGCAGGGTGTGAAGCATTTATGACCATACACAGTAACACAGTGAGGAACACTACAAAGGGACACCACACAAGTAGTTATAAAAATAAGTATCTTTATATAAAGGCAGATTTATCACAAGACCAATAACTGTAAAAGCCACAATACTGTCAAAAATAGGATAGCTGTTGAAGGACTGTCAAAGATAGTTCAAAGGTTGCAAGAGTAAGGTTCAAATTCAAAGCAGGGGTCTCTGCGCCCCTTTCTCGTTCAGAGGTTGCAAAAATAAGGTTCAAATTCAAGGCAGTGGTCTCTGCGACCCTTTCTCTCATAAGACTGTCAAAAATAGGATGGCTGTTGAAGGACTGTCAAAAAATAGTTCAAAGGTTGCAAAAATAAGGTTCAAATTCAAGGCAGTGGTCTCTGCGACCCTTTCTCTCACAAAGTACCTGGGTTTAGTAGCAAAACCAACAAAATGTCGCAAAGAAGTGGTAGCGATGATTTTCCTCACGCGAGGCCGGCGATGCGTTAAAATCCTTGCCGCAAGGGGAGGATGATGCGCCGATCTGCTGATGCGTGCGGAGACGATGCGACCAACTTCTGCACGCTAGGCCGCCGATGCGCTGAGACCTTGCCGCGAGGGCGAAGGCGATGCGACGATCCTGTTGCGTGTGCGGAGACGATGCGACAAACTTCTGCACGCTAGGCCGCCGATGCGATGACTTTCTTGCCGCGAGGGAGAAGTCGATGCGACGAGCCTGTTGCGTTGTGCGATCGTGTTGCGATGCGAAGAAATGGCGCTCCGCGAGGGAGCGACGAAATCCGGTGCGATGCGATGAAAATGGCGGACGCACGGCGTCCGCAATGCGATGTCTTGAAGCAATGATTCTGTAGGGGTTGCGAGCGCTCGGCGACAGCCGCGCGATGATTTTTCCAGCGCGTCTCGGCTGCAGCGGCTCGCAAAGGGGCGTTAGCGATGGTCTCGTGTTGCGAGCACTCAGCGGCAGCAGCGCGATGATTTTTCCAGCGCTCTCGACTGCAGCGGCTCGCAAACGTGCGTTAGCGACGATTTCCAGCACTCTTTTCTCTGAAGCAAAACTAGAGGCCCTAGAACTCACAGGAGCCTCATCAGCAGATAGCAATCCTCGCAGGGAGGAAGCAGGAGGTTGGTGGTGGAGTCAGATGTGCCTGAGACTCCAGCAGGAGGCTAGCTCTTTTCCTAGCCCTTGGGTAATTGCTGTAACAAAAATAAAAGTTCTCTCAAAAGTCCTTTTCTCTCTTCAAGGTCCAGTGGTCACTGCTGCAGGCCAGTGCAAGAAAAACACACAAGCACAAGGACAGTCACTTCCTGCAGATTCCTCCAGTGGCACGGACAGAGTTTCCTCTCCAGATCCAAAAGCAATACAAATTGTAGGGGTTTGAGCACAGATATTTATACCCCAAAAGTCTTTGTTCTCAGAAGCTACAAGTCACTGAACCTAGCCAGAACCAGTTCTGCTCAGGTCTGGAGCACTTTGTTTACCAGGCTGCATTCTTCCTTTCAGAAAAGGGGGTCTGCTAGCAGACACACAGTGGGAGGTGGAGCCAGCATTCACCTTGCCAGGCACAGCCCTATTCAGATCAAAGAGCCACCCCTCCCCACACTCTAAATGCAGATCTCTCTATTCAACCCAGGTCTGACTCAGCCTGCCCTGCCCCTCTAAAACCAGACACCCAATACACATAACAGCAGAGCACACTGGAAGGCTTAGGCAAGAAAATACCTACTTTCTAAAAGTGGTATTTTCAAACACAGAATATAAAAATAAACTTCACTAAAAGATGTATTTTAATATTCTGAGCTCAGGCATACTAAATTCGTTTTTCTACCATGTTCCTGGGGCCAGTTAGGACTATAGAATGTAATAGTCAAACTGCCCATTCTAGCCTATGAGGAACAGGTAGCCTTACAGTAGTGAAAAACGAAATGGGGTGTAATTCACTACCAGGACATGCTACACACACCAAAGCATGTCCTACCTTACACATACAATGCACCCTACCATAGGGGTGACTTACAGGATGCCAAGGGAAGGTTCAGGGGCTGGGAAGCGGGTGCACTTCACAGCCAAGATGGCAGTTCTGGACTGCACACAGACACTGCAGTGGCAGGTCTGAGACACACTTTACAAGCTGCTTCTGTGGGTGGCGCAAACCAGCGCTGAATGCCCACCAGCAGCATTTGGTTTACCAGCCCTGGGCACACACAGGCCACACTACTAGGGACTAACAGGTAAACCAAATAAGCCAATCAGGGATATACCAATTCACATAGACATATTTACAAAGGGAGAGCATATGCACTTTAGCACTGAACAGCAGTGGTAAAGTGCCCAGAGTCATAAAACCAACAGAAACAGGTCAGCAAAAATACAGGAGGCAGGCAAAAAGTTTAGGGGTGACCCTGCAAAAAGGGCCATTTCCAACAATATGTCACCCCTAAGATGACAATCCATAAGTTCAAGGTGCACTGTATTTAAAAGGCAGGGCATGTGCTTTTTCAAGTTTTACCTGTCCTGGAAGTGAAGAACTCTAAAAGTCATTTTTCACTACTGCAACGCCTATCTCTCCTATAAGATAACATTGGGATTACCTTATTACATTTTATAAGTGTAGTTTCCAATTGGGAAGAGGTAACCCTTAAAGTCTGGTGTCTCTGGAATCACAATTTAAAATCCAAACTTATGGTGAAATCTGATTTTAAATTGCAATTCTGAAAATGCCACTTTTAGAAAGTTGGCATTTTCTTGCTTTAGCCATTTGCCATCTGTAGCCTGTCTCTGATCACATGGCTGGGTGTAATTGGCAGCTGGGCTTTGTGTATTCCTCCTAGAGAGCCACACACAATGGGAGCTTAAGTGTTTCTCAATGGGCCTTATCTGGGGGCATGGGAGGGAGGAGCTAGGCCCAGCCTCACTTAGACCTGAGTAGTCTGTGTCCTGGCCACACACAAAGGGCTGCATACCTCCTGTAGTGGGTGTGGTGCCAGGCTAGGAGGGGAGAACAGCTGTGCACTTCAAAGGCATGTCTTTGAAGTCTCTGCCAATTCAAAGGCATCACTACCCACAACTGGACCTCAGACACCACCACTTCAATACGCTTCTCGACCTGTGGATACTCTGCCAGAAAGAAGTACGGCTGTGCTGCTGAATGACTGCCACTCTGTGGAACAGCACTCTGCTGGACTGCTGCTTTGCTGTGCCGATCTGCTGCCTGCTGCCCTCTTGCCTGGGTAAGGACGGACCTGCATCTCTTGACCCCAGAACCCACAGTGACTGCAAGGGGTAGCTGGCTTGTTTCCTGATCTGAAGCCTCATGGACATAACAGGCTTCCAATCCCTGCACTTGGACTCAGCCATCTGTGAGTCTACCCTGCCAAGTGGTGCCACCCCAGGCCTGGGCACTTGGAAGTGGGCCTAAGGTGCTTGCCAGTGGAACCGATGCATCTTCTCTAATGAGCGATGTATCCCCGAGTAGAACTGACGCATCTCCTCGGTTGAGCAGCGTATCCTCAAGCAGAACCGACTCATCGCCGCTGCTTTGTGGATAGGACCTGTTGCAAAAGAGTTGCATCGCTGCTGCTTCCCACATCATGGGACTGACGCATCACCTTCAAAACAGCCACTGGGTGATACTTTTCCTGGCACAAGCTCCTCGCATCCCTCGTCTACAGCAGCCTCGACGCCAAAACTCCACATCGGAGCTTCACCACTTATCTGAATCGATGCATCGCTTCTGCTGTGCTTCACATCCTTGACACCGGACTTTGCATCGCAAACCCCGTCGACAAAATCCTCAACGCCAGCGCAACAGGACCTCACACTGCAGCCTCACTGCACCTTGGAACCAATGCATCACCTCTGCTGTGCAACGCCAATCTTCTACATGGATCCACGCAACTCTCAGCAAACAACATTTTAAGGTACTCTGTTCAGCTGGCGTAATTGGGTCCCTGTAGCCAGCCTGCGCTCTATCACGGCCAGCCTGAACTTGTGACTTTGTCTCTCTCTGACGCAACCAGATATCCCCTATAGCGCTTTGTGCTTCTTGGTGCTATTTTTCACCATAAACTTTACAAATCAAATGTCTCCGGTTCGACTAATTGGATTTTTGTCATTTTGGTCTTTTTTATTTATTAAAGTCAGATCTATTTTTCTATCATGGTGTGGGATCTTTTTGTGTGGTGTTTTATTGTTTTATTTTTTGAAGCATTGCACATATACTTTACACATTGTCTCTTATTTAAGCCTGGCTGCTCTGTGCCAAGCTACCAGAAGGTGAGCACAGGTTAATTTAGGGTTTGCCTGCCTCTTACCTTACTAGGATTGTGGTTGCTGCTTGACCAGGACTCATACCCCAGTCAACCAGTAACCCAATTTCTAGCAATGCCCATCTCATAATGTAACAGTTTTTTGTCACAAATTGTCACATGTTTTGCCACACTAGGTTCCTCTTGAACTTAGGTTGGGAGTCCATTGTACAAAATCTGCAGATTGTTTCCTTAGTCTTGTAATGGTTGGTATTTCCAAGATAAGGTTGTTTGAATTTTGTAACTCTGCCTTGTCTAGGGATATTTGTCACAGTAAGCAGTGTGCGCTTCTTCTGGCTTGGTTTCCAGGACTACCAACCTTTTAACAAAGGGAGTGGTTGTTCTTTCTTTATTAGGGATTATGTATAGGTTAGTGGTGGCGACTGACTGGGTGAGCGGTACATAAATTCTATGTCTTTTTTTATTTCCTCTGTCATGAGAGATTAACTTTGAATACATAAAATGTCAATTTCACCTTTTACCATCATACATTTGCTGTTGATGACATTGAGCAGAAGAACATATTCATAAGTTAATTTTAACAAAGTGAATTTTATACTTAGAATTACTCTTTAATGAGCTTGGCCTATTAATTTTCTTCAAGGATTCATTTCCCAATAAAAGGAAATATAATTTTAATAGTAAGCCTAGCACACATCAGAATTTCAGTTTTCAAAAAGTGTATTTATTCAGAGAGGTGCATGGGGCTGGCAGGGTCTGCGCCTCTGAAGGGCCACTATGAACGTGCCTATGCCGGGAGCAATGCACATAGGCTGAAGTTTGTGGAATTGCAAGTGACACTCATTTTCATCTACATAGTTCCAGAAGTAATTCTAGTGGAAAAGAAATTCTAGCAAACTGTCTTTCAAGGAAATTTAAGGGAAGGGCGTGCATCACAAAAACATTTCTTTTGTATTAAGGCCTCCTATTTATGTGACAACACTGAATCGGTGGAAATAACTGTAGATCTTCCCTGAATTTGGCTGCCCTCTGTGATCTACAAGAGACCACATTTAACAGTGAGAAAGAAGGGGTCTCCTTGATTAAAACTTCCATGAGTGCAATGGATCTGAGGATCACTGAAGCCAGTATTTGAAAGGGATTAGAAGTACAGTAGCAGGACTGAAGGCATCTATATTGGGCCTCAGGAAATCAATGAGGTCCCTACAACACAATAACTTCTCAACTATGCCATACTTGTTTAAATTAGAGTCCTACTTAGATTACCAGTAGCACTCCTGGCAGGCTACCACCATTCATATCAGGATTCATATACCAGTCTGAGTAGAGGCTAGCTCTAAATGTAAAGATCCAGAGTTTTCTTGCGAAAGAGGTTCTGGTGGTGAATCTCTCCTCTTGTGTAGTTGTGGGTAATGCACATAGATTGATGATGAAGGGCAGAAACTAGAGGAATGGTGCTAGCCAAAATGTGCAGCCCATATGACCGTAAGACGTACCTGACTGTAAGGTCGGACTGGGACAGAAAATGGGCCTGGGCACCAATATAAATGTGGGAACCATTACTAAATTTGAAAGATAAAAAAGTGGGCCATGTTTGCAGTTGGGGCAGTTTTGAACTTGTAAAACAAGCTGTATAAGTGTTTCCAAGGTATGGAAGACCGCATTTATTTAAGTCTGTTGCAGGCAATGTTTGTTTTAATAACAGGGAAACCAACAGTAAAAACTGACCCAACAGATCATAAAACAGCCCCACAAAGAGCCAAAAATTTGGCCCACAAACTGACCTGTCAGACCAGCATGCCGGGCACTACTTGATTGTCATATAGGCCTGTCCTAGACTGCCTGGCAACAGCAAGCAAGAAATGTTTAATGTCAATAGTGGAAAATACTGATCTTTCTGAGCTATTACCAAGAAACTGTGAGGCAGAGGCAGAGATTACAATTGATCATATAGGACTGAGAAACGTATTTAGGGACATCATCATGGCATTTGACCAAGCTAAAAGTTGTGGTACAAGGAAAGTGTTTTCTCCTTCCCTGTCAAGAACATCAGTTCAGCTTAATGAAGAACACCTATCAGAAAACATATCAGCAGCTATCAGAGGAAAAATGGGATGGAATAAGAGATAACACAGCTGGACATGATGTGTCACATTGGGTTTTCTGCTTCCTGCAAAATACTGCTGCAACAGGTAAGAATGGTTTGGTACCTGATAGACTATAATATGAGCAGATAATCAAATTTGGTAGACATAAAGAAACCTATTAATGCAAATCCCCTGACCTCCAAGACCAAGTATTACCAACTGCCTCATCTGCCGAACGTTCGGGAGCCCTTTGCCTGACTGCGAGAACCTCCAGTTCTCTATAGGATTTTCTCCCTCGCTCTCACTTTCGGGGATCTTAGTTTATCGCCCCCCCGGACCCATGGGTCAATTCCACAAACGATTACCAGAAATAGTGGCAGATTTAGCAGGCACTGCCCCGAATCTCACTCAACTTGGTGATTTTAACATTCACTTCGATGATGACACATCGACTATTGCAACAGAGTGCTCCCATGATCTTGCAACTCTTCAATTAACTCAGGTGTCTCAGGCAACACACACGAAAGGACACCTTCTTGACCCCATATTCTCCAACGTAGAGGAGCTACTCTGCCAGGAACCTATTCCCATTCCCTGGTCAAACCATTTTCTGATTCCCTTTTTCTGGTCCCCCTCTCAAGTCACACCGCCTACCCGGCAATTTTTAATAACGGCACGTAGTTGGCCGAAACTTCCTCTTGAAAAATGGACCTCCGCGTTAGAAAAGTCTAAGCCACCCCCACACTCCGATCCTACACTGGCTAACGAACAATTCAATAATTGGATTGAGGGGACGCTAGACCAGGTCCTCCCTAAGAAGACCACCCAGGTGCATATTGGACCTAACAGAATGCCCTGGTACACCCCCAAACTCCGAGAACTCAAGCAGACATGCAAAAAAATCGAGAGGATCTGGAGAAAGGAGTTTTCCCCTAGTAGGAAAAGGGACTACAGGGAGGCTATTAAAGCCTATAAGATGGAAATTAAAAAGGCTCAGACCTGTTACTTCGAGGAGAAAATCTCACTGGCAGCAAACTCCCCTTGTGAAACATTTCGCATTGCGAAGAAACTTTTGAAAGTCCCTTCTCCCTCTGATACCCTTGAAGCAACAGATCATCGTTGTAACGAGCTTGCTGAGTATTTTTACAACAAGATCCAATCAATATGTTGTGCTTTTACCGCAACGGACCACCACACTAGTCCCCAACCAAAAGCTGTTAGCTCTCAGAGCCTGGAACTATCGCTGGAAGCCTTTCCCCTAATGAACGAGGAGACTTTCCAGATAATCTCAGCACTCGTGAAAAGTGGGTCGCCCAGTGACCCCGCTCCACCTAAAATTCTGAAATTAGTGGCTAAATCTGTTGGCCTTCCTATTTTAGACTTGATCAATTCCTCACTTGTTGCTGGTTTGGTCCCGCTACCATGGAAAAAAGCTATGGTGAAACCCCTATTGAAAAAACCTAGCCTCGACCCTGATTGCCTTGCTAATTACCGGCCTATTTCACTCCTCCCAGGGGTCAGCAAAATTGCAGAGAAGCACGTCAACTCAGTACTATCTAGACACCTAGAGGCTTCAAATCTTTTACATCCCTCTCAAACAGGCTTCCGCCCAGGCCAAGGAACCGAAACAGCCCTACTAGCAGTCGTCGAGGAATCTAGAAAAATCCTTGATGCAGGAGGCTCCCTGGCTGTGATCCTTTTGGACCTAAGCGCAGCCTTCGATACGGTTAGCCACTGTATCCTGGTCGAACAACTTAGTAGCCTGGGTGTGTCGGGAGTAGCTCTGACCTGGCTGCAATCGTTCCTGGAGGACAGAACCTTCCAAGTCTTCGAGGGGGGGGGGCCATTTCAGATCCTTTGCCTCTACATTGTGGGGTACCTCAGGGGTCGTCTCTGAGCCCCACTTTGTTCAATGCTTATATGGCCCCTCTTGCTAACATCGTCTCTCCCTTCGGGGTCCATATTATTACATATGCAGACGACACTCAACTGGTGGTTGCGCTGAACCATGCTGACAGGGCCTCTATCCGTCTCTGTCCCTGCCTCGAAGAGGTAACAAAATGGATGAAACATTCTCACCTCAAACTGAATGGGGATAAGACCGAAATAATGCTCCTTGGCAACCCCTCCCTTTTCAAGCCAGACACTATGTGGCCAGTATGTATGGGCCCGCCACCCTTCCCTAAGCCAGAGATAAAGAGCTTAGGTGTCTGGCTGGACTCAAACCTCAGCTTTAAAACCCAAGCCAGAAAGGTTGTGGCTTCCTGCTTTGGTATGCTAAGAACGCTTCGCAAAGTGCTTCCGTTGCTACCGTTTCAGTCCAGAAAACTCATGGTCCAGGCGTTGATTTTATCACGCCTGGACTACAGAAACCTCCTCTATCTGGGCGCCCCATGTTCAGTCCTGGCAAAACTCCAGACCGTGCAGAATTGCGCCGCAAGGATTCTCCTGGGAGTCCCGCGACAGCAATCGGCTAAACCAGCTCTGAAGTCTCTCCACTGGCTTCCGGTCCAGGAGAGAGTCTCTTTTAAGGCCTTGTGCATAGCCCACAAGCTGATTAGAGGGAAAGGACCAGCAATCATATCCCCCTTGGTCCGGCCCTACCGAGCTAACAGGCGTCTGCGCTCAGATGAGCTCCACCTGGCTTTGGTTCCTAGAATCAAGAGGGCAAGAAGTGGGGGTCGGCTTTTTTCTTACAACGCCTCCAGGCTCTGGAACTCTCTCCCTCTTCAGTTACGAAAGGAATCCAACCACCTAGCCTTTCGTAAAGCTCTGAAAACCTGGCTCTTCCCCCGAATAACCTCGTATTGATTTCATTTGCCTGCTTAGCCCTGGGATGCCTCCGGGTAGCCATGCGCTCTATAAGTGTTGCTTCATTCATTCATTCATTCATTCACTGCTTAATGCGGGAATGCCATCCATAATCCCCAGACTACCTGGAATCAACTAAGAAACTGTCACCCAGTAAAGAGTGTAATCAAGGCTTCACTGGTCATCTAGTTGGAGCACACAGAGCTATAAGTAGGCAAATGGGCAGGCAGTACACCCTACACTGAAAGAACTAACCACAACGGACCCAACAAGTCCTTTGTGGTTTGAGAAAGGGACAAGATTTTTGTATGAACTGAGAAAAAGATAAAGAAGAAAGGTTTAAACGAAAAGAAAACATGGTCCGAACTTTGTATTATATGAGCCAATGGGCTTGCTTTTCACAGGCTGTGCACTTCGGACTGTGGAACCCAGTGGGTCACAGTTGCATTGCAAGAACACCAAAATATACCTGAAACAAATGCTCATTCTAGGGTAACCATACCATACTGTTGGACTTGGCCCTCTCTGCAGGGTCAACCCCAAACTTTTTGCCTTCACCCCTCCTGTTTTTAAACCCGTTTTTCTTGGCTATTAGGTCTCTGTGCACTTTTTCACTGCTCACCAGTGCTAAAGGTCTTTGTTCTCTCTCCTCTAAACATGGTAAAGTTGCTTACACCCAGTTGGCACATTTAATTTACTTCTAAGTACCTTAGTAAGTGGTACTATAAGTACCCAGAGCCTGTAAATTAAATACTAATAAGGAGCCAGCCTGCAGCACTCATTGTGCCACCCACTTAAGTAGCCTTCTAAAACATAACTCAAGCCTTGCATTGCAGCCTGTGTGCAGTTTCAAACTGCCTTTTCGACCTGGCAAAATAAACCTTTTGCCAGTACTAAACCTGCCTTTATAATACATATAAGTCACCCCTAGAATAGGCTCCCAAACAGCCCATAGGGCAGGGTGTATTGTATTTAAAAAGTATGGCATGAGTCTTTAAGTTTTACATATCCTGATAGTGAAGAACTCCTAAATTCGTGTTGCACTACTATAAGACCTATCTCTCCCATTGGATAACACTGGGTTACCTTATTACATTTAATAAGTGATAACTTTGGATTGGGAGCAGGTAGGTATGCCATGTTTACACTCACATGAATTGTAATTCAGAGCCCTCTTTAATGGTGAAGTCTAATTTTAAGTCACAGTTCTGAAAATGCCACTGTTAGAAAGTTTGCATTTTCTTGTCCCAACCATTTAGTGTCTACAACCTGTATTCTGGGTCACATGTCTGGGTGTAGTTGGCAGTTGGCCTTTGTGTATTCTCGCAGACAGTTGGGCAAAGGGAGACTAGGTGTTGACAGGATTAGCCATGGTTGCGCGTCGACTTTGCTGCACCGGATGCCGTTGGTCCCTAATGGAAAAAAACCGCATCGCATTGACATGACAGTGTGATAAATTGGTGCTATCAGAAGTACTCGCTGTATTATCGGTAGTAGCACTAGTCACTATAGATACATCGAAGAATGTAAAAATTGACGCCTGGGGAACCTTGAACATATGAGGCATAGAGAATTACTCACACACGGGGGTGTTAACCCTTGATTCAGTTGAGGACACAAACTTCAACAGGAGTGCTCATCATGGCAAGGCATTGGTGAAGTTGTCCAATAAGGAGAAATTCTCGTACTTACTCGGAGGATCCGCTAACAGAAGAAAGTTTGCTAGCTAATCACTAGCATCGTGATCTACCAACTTACAAAGTATTTGTCTGTACCCCTACAGCATATGAATTGAGAAGGTCCTGAAGAAAGTGGTCAAGATAAGGCTTATTCCACTGAAACGCGCATCGACCTAGTCATATGCGCTCAGCCCCACGATATGGTCATGGAGACCTCAAACACCGCTGTCCCCTTCTGACCAGGATGTATATGTGGTTCAGGGCTGATTGTTAGTGTGTATGGTATGAGTGAGAATGAATGTGGATATAGTTGAGTGATTTGATTTGCTGGTACGAGTTCAGGGGTGCACTGCATATTTGTGTTTTGTATTGTTTAAAGTAATATGTCAATCGTTTTTTGTATTAATGATATGTAGAAAAAAGAACAATGTGAAAAAAAGATTTTGTAATATGTATGTCTTTTAGGAAAATGATTTTTTATTCACCTTTTGATATTATTGATGGAAAAAAGTATAAAAACATTTAACAGAACTAAAAATAAAAATATTCTTTTGATATAATGTTGGTGTTGAGTAGATAATGTCTCACAAAAAAAATTCTAAGATGAGCCCGTAGGAGTAGATTTAGCCCTAATGTCAAAGAAATAGAGGTCAAGTGGGAGGTTGTACAATAGTATTTTTGTTGAGGATTAGCCATCATCCTGCCAGGATGGGAGGGGCGGAGCTGTTCCATGCCCCAATTGCATTTCAAAGGGGCTGTCTCCAGACCACTCACAAAGAACTTGATGCCAGCCTAGTTTCACCTCAGACCCCCTGGAGCCGGGGCAGAAGAAGGAAGGAAATTACATAACCAGATATGAAGGAAGTCAAGACGTTTCTCCAACTTCAAAGATGGCACCAGGTGTAAATATTGGGCCGACGCACCAGCTCTTCAGTACACTCCTTTACCTGTGGACACTACAGAAGAAGGACTGCCTTGGTGCTAAATGACTGCCCTGCTGCTTTAGGCCTGACCTGCTCTCTGAGAAGGAAGACTAGACATGCTACCTTCGTCCCAGACTGAGTGACTCTAAGGGTCAGCTCTTTGACCTCCTATTCTGAGCTACAGAGACACAACAAGCTCCAAAGGTCTCCCTGCAACTGCCAAGCTGACCTGCTGCGCTGGACCTGCAAATGGACCTGCCTGATTCCTGCTGGCCTCTGCTAGAGTGAGTGCCTGATCCCCAAGAGGTGCCTCCCCAGGTCCTGGACCCTTTCCTGGCATCAGAGAAAGCTCCTCCTGACCTAACTGAAGGTTCTATCAAAACCAGTGCGAAGCTATGAAAAGCCCCGCAAAGCCTTGTTGCACAGCAGCCAGCTTCATTAGAACTGATGCTGAGTGACGCGAAGCCCCACAAAGCCTCGCCACTGAGCTGAAAGCTTCATCGGAACTGGCGCGGAGCGGCACAAAGTCCCGCAAAGCCTCGGTGCACAGCTTCATCGCACAGCTTCATCGGAATGGACATCAGATGATGCAAAGCCTCGCAAAGCAACACCATGGAGACCGCGCACCAAAGACAGATGGGCAAGCTGGGCTTAGGGCCAAGCTTGGTCCTGTGCCTGGCCTGTGCTCAATCGCAATCAGCCTTAACTTGTGACTTTGACCCGGTCCAGCTCGACCAGATACCTTCAGTTGGCAATTTATGCCTTTTCCAGCTACTTTTATCTAAACCTTTAAAATTCAATATCCTCAGTTCATTTGGATTTTTGTTGTTTTGTTCTCAAAATATTTATTAAATCACAATCTATTTTTCTAAATTGGTTAGGGAATTTTTATGCGTTGTGTTTTCACTTTATTACTATTTGTGTGCTGCAGAAATACTTCACACATTGCCTCTAAGTTAAGCCTGACTGCTTTTGTGCCAAGCTAACAGAGGATTAAACACAGGTTAATATAGTGGCTTTTTGTGGTTCATCGAGGATTGCGGTCCTTACTTGAGAAGGTCTCCTTCCCAAACCAAAAACCCAATTTCTCACACACATCATTTCTCAAACCTCCCTCAAGTGTATTCACATCACCTCTTGTCTTGCGATGCATCTCTTCCACAATGCCATCTATTAATCAACCATAATGTTTTATCATGTACAACAATATTCAAACATGTACATTAAAGAACATATGCTACAGATTCATAATTTTCATCCGATTCATTTTACTATAAGATGCGCCACCTCATAAAAAAAAATTCTTATGTTATTCACCAATCACTCGTGCAGCCTGAATGCCACCATTTTCTATACATATTTCTCATAATTATGTCATTCCTGTATATTTATCCCAAGAAAGTGTGCAGTGAAGTAATCCCTTACAACCACATGGCCTATGGCATACAACGGGGACTTAAGGAGAGTGAGCACTGTTTTCTGGTGGGCTTTCTGCTTTTCATCACCTCCTTCTTTTTGTTGTTGCTCACAAAGGCCCCCATGCATCCATCACAGAGCGAGAATTGCACAAATCAAACTATATGTCGTTACAGTACTCTTTAGTCTTCCTTGAAAAGTAGGTTGAGACAAAGATTACCATGTCCTATTATCCGTATTAAAGGAGGTACAGACGCCTTAGCTACATATTTCAGTTTACCATCACCCAGAAATAATATAATTTGCACTCTTCCTACTCATAGGGCTCAACTGTGGTGCCATGTGGGATGAATTGCATTTCAGTGCAGGCCGCCATCTATTTTATTTTGCATTTATTCACATCACACTTCAGCATTCAGAAGCAATATATCTCATTTTTACCGTCAAAGATAAACAAATGAGAAAAATAACAAATAGAATAAACGAATACCAAGATATGGTTACAAACAGTTTCATAGTTCTTGCATAATAAAGTGCTATAATCCAAACACAGATTTTTGTACAATGTTATGATATGGGTCAGAGACTGCAGGTGTTTGGCATTTTCTGAAAACCTTTGGATCTCATTTCTTTCCGATGGACACTGTTCTCAATCACTAAAGGTGCCAGAAAGAACTTTACAAAAGTATCAAGTGTTACTGATGTGACTGGCCTTTGTCAGTTTCACAGCTGCCCCGACAGTGAGGGAGAGCATCAACACAGTGAGTTGAAGCAAAGCGACTGTGCATCAGCTAAAAAATACTTAAATCCCAGCAACTCACCACTGAAAGGTGAACATTGCTTCAGATCCCCCAAAAAGCGAGATTTAATGCTGTCAAGAGACACTGGTCCCAAAGTCAAGATTCCAGATTCCAATTAACTTGGGCCACAGAGGTTCTTGTGTTTTAGTGACAGCAAGCAACAGACACAGATTAGGGAGAGGTGAGGCTGGAGGAATGCTGGGAATTGACTTAGCACCAAAACTAGGCCCTCTCAAGGTACTGACTTTTAGGCCTGTGTTTCAAACTGGCTCTTGTGTTCAGACTATTTCCATTGACAGGGTACCCAGGGATTATGGAGTAACCCCTGGACCCACTGGTTCTCAATCTTCAATTAAAGAAGGATTTAAAATTATTGTTTTACTGCATTGATCTCTGTTAATCTCTAGAAAAGTTCTGGAATCACAGCTGCAAGCCTCAGCCAGTTGACACGCTATAGGGGTGATAGGAAAAAAACCTTGTGTATGTCTAGGGACAGAAACTGTAAGATACTGGCTCTCGGAAAGTCAGATGTTTATCCTCAGGAACGCTTCTTGGCCTCAGACCAGGCCAGCTTGGCTATAAAGACCTTGCGGCTTCACAGCAGTCTATTACAGCCAAGTTGTCCTCCCGACAAGCTTCAGCCAACTGGGTGTCCCTCTGCAGAGCAGTACAGCTCCAGTACAGCTCCAGTCATCCATCAGAGAGATGCAGTAGGGTTCTACAGACCATTGGTATAGTCCTTGCCTTTGTTGAGGGCCCAACCCCTTCTTGTTCATAACTTTGTTGTGGAATCAGCAACACAGCGGTACCTTGATAATGCTCAGGCATCATTCTGTAAAGGTACTACACAACTTCTTTCGAAGTCCAGATGAATATGAAATACTGCGTTTCCTTGGCGATTATTCATGACAAACTGGTGGCCTAGCAGGAAGCCAGGACTGATCGTGAAGTGTGTCACTTTCAAAATACCTCTAGCCAATTTAATGCACAACTCTTCACCCTTACTGAGGAGAATGAACAGGCACTGATTTTTAATAAAAATGTGCATTCCAGGTGAGACATTGCAGACACCATGAGCAGGGCCTCCGATGTCGATACAGCTCATAGAGCAGGGCAAAAGGGGGCCCTGAGTAGGATATTCAACAACATTGTTTCTTTCAGTAAGTATACTGTGAGAAGCTGGCCTGGTATATGATGTCCACTAATTAAAGTGGGCACCTTGCACCAGACCAGACAACCCTTATGGTGATTTAAGAGGTCTCAGACAACCTTAGAAAGCTATCCAAGTGGTAGCTGTGGAGAGCAGCCTTCAGGCTTAGTCTTGAAGGAGTGTAAGGCAGCTTGTTTTACCAGAATGCAATCTTATAGTATAGATTAAATGAAAAGAGAACCACGCAGTAGTTATAAAAATGTGTATTTATTATATAACACTATCTAGTACGTTACAGTATCTCCTACACGGAGATAAGACACAAATCACACAATACTTCAGCAAAGAAATGACCATAAATAGCACTAATACACAGTGGGCCCAAGGGGGGGACCAAACCATATTCTAAGAAAGTGGTATAAGAATGTCTAGAGGACGTAGAATTGCTGGGACCCCAAGGATCCACCAAGGTGAGTAGATGGGGACCCCACGGAGTGCGTGTGCAGTGTGTGAACACGACCGCGTGCTCCGTACAAGTCTGTGTAAGTCGCGGTTGGAATTTTTGGGAAGATTAGGGACCCTTCCCAGTGGACTTTGAAGAAACCCTGTGGAAGACAGAAGGTTGGAGAGCAACCCCACCCGTAGATACTGAAGTACCCAAGTTACCTATCCCAGGGGAGCCGGGTGCATGGGTGTGAAGTGGCGCCGGAAACCGCAGTCGAACCCAATGGAGGACTTCGAGGAAGTGCCACTGCTGGAAGAGGAGAAAGTGTCCGTTGGAATCCAAACATGGATTCTTGTCGAAGAGTACCTGAAAGCAGAGGGGACAGAGTCTGGGTCACTTGAGAGTGACCAGGGGCTCGGTAGACGAATGCCCACCGATTTTGGGTGCTTCAGGATAGTTGACGGTGATCTTGACTCTGCAGCTGCGGTGACCAGGCGACGCTGAGGATGACCAGGAGCCGGATACAAGCTGTCCCACAAAGGATGTTGAGTGCTGAGGGGTCGGTGTCCGGCGGGAGCACCAAAAAAGCCTTGGCAAAAGCAACCCACGCAGGAAGTCAAGGAAGTGTACGGTACGGAACAGCAAGGTCCTGGAGACTCACCACAACCGGGGGAGTCAGGGCAAGCCCAGAGCAATCAGGGGAGCCCCAAGGAAAACAAAGATAACCCTCGATTGGACCCACAGGTCGGAGGAGCAGGAGTCGCGAGAGGACCTCGAGCAGCTTCACAAAACAACAGGCCACAGAGCACACAGTGCGAGGTGGTTGAAGATCTTTGTGAGAGAAGTCGCCAGAGGTTGGGGCTACTAGGAGCCCAATGCACTTGTCACAGATTTGCCAACAAGCACATGCACTTGCAAAAGTACGCAGTGCACAGGGTTTCAGGTAATGCAGCCCCCACGAGGGATACTGGCCTCAAACTCATGGAGAGGGCAGCTCGGGCCTCGAGGGACGTTGGAACCCACCTCTTGTGTTGTTGAACCCTTCGGAGTCCGTAGGAGCTTGGGATCAGCAGACCGGTCAGCAGTGTTGCGGTGCCTGCAAATGCAGGGGAGTGACTGCTTCACTCCAAGGGAGATTATCTTCAGGTGTCTTGGATGCTCCACAGGTCCTACACGGATCCTGTACAGTGCACAGGCACAAACGATGCAGCAGACTGAGAGGGAGACGAAGTCAGGCCCAAACGAAGTCCAGGGTGCCCAGACGGTCGAAGTGCAGTGGTTTCAGTTCTGAATCTTGTCCATGACGAATCTAAGGTCCCACAGCCAGGTAAGCCCTTAAGTACCCTAAGGAAAGGGTTGGGAAGATTCAGGGGACCCTCTCAGGGGAGGGTCTGGACAGGGGGGAGGTTACTCCCATGTCCTTTGTCCCATTTCGTGCCAGAGCTGGAGCCAACGGCTCCCAGGACTGGATTGAACTGGAGCTCCAGTGGAGCTCAACCCCCCTCCTCGCCCGGTGCGCTCAGCTAGGAACCTGGGGTTCAAATTTGACTCCAGCCTATCAGGACGCTCCCAGATTTGTCATGTTTCCTCTGCCTGTTTCTGGAAACTGAAATCTTTGCGGAGATTTCTGCATTTTCTGCCAATGGACTGCAGGAAAAATGTGGTTCACGCATTAGTCACATCCCAGCTTGACTATGCGAACAGTCTCTACTTGGGGCTCCCAGATTATTTAATCAGGAAATTACAGATCATACAAAAACGCGGCAGCTAGGCTGATCAGAAACGTACCACTCCGCCTTCACATTTCTCCCCACTTGCAGAGCCTGCACTGGCTGCCGGTTAAGAAAAGGATAGAATTTAAGGCACTGACATTGGCCTTTCGAACTAACAAAGATTGTGGTCCCCAATACTTGAAGAATAGACTCCGGAGATATCACCAGAACAGATCACTAAAGTCAAATCACCAGGACTTACTGGTGATTCCGCGCTTTAAAAAAGCCAGAGTTGGCGGTCGTGCCTTCGCTGTGAAAACAGCCTCCTTGTGGAATTCCATGCCGGAGCATTTACGCAAGGCGAAGTCAGAACTCCCGTTCAGGAAGGCCTTAAAAACCTGGCTTTTCAGCCAAATTTAGAACCCGGTCCAGCCCTAAACTCACGTCCGTTACGTACTTACTGCTAGCGCCGGGACACTTCCGTGGGAGGTAGCCGTGCGCTCTATAAACTACAATAATAATAATAATAACTATGCACAGAGACACCAAATGTGCCCCTCATGCATACTTTCAGGTGCTGGCAAGCTCATCCACCCAGCCCTAATACACTAAATCCTATCTGGGAGGTGGTCACACCTCCCTGTGACAGGATGCCTATTGTCCTGCCTTCCCCTGCTCGAGCTTGGCTCAGCAGCAGAAGGGCAGAAATGTGTCTCTGGTCGGCAGCAACCATTTTGTGCTGTCCGGGACTAGAAGGCTGGCACCAGGAACACCAGGGGCCCCACGAAGGGGGCTTCTGACGGGTGGAATCATACCGGTGTGGGGGTATGATTCCAACATGTTTGACACCAAACATGATAGGGTTTTTTGCAGCCGTTTTCGAGATGGTCATCACGCCGTCGTATAATGCCCCTCTATAGTAGTATATGGCTGCTGCACTCACAATCCAGGGGAATGGACTCCGAAGGCTGCAGGGGTGTCTTGCTCATGCAGGGGCACCCTCTCACTTAGAACCAAGCACCCTGCCCTCAGGATTGTAAAGGCCTGCTATAGGGGTGACTTATAGGTTTTAAGTGCAGTGACCCTTAGATATAGTAAACCTATATCTTTGGTAAGTGGTGCATGCACCAACTTACACAGGCTGCAATGGCAGGCCTGTAGTTCCATTTTGTGTGGTCTCTCATGGGTGGCATAATACATGCTGCAGCCCAGGGGAAACCTCTGGGGTACCTATGCCCTGGGTACATGGGTACCATATACTAGGGACTGACAAGGGTACCCCAGTATCCAATCTGGAGTGTACCTAAGTTCATGATATAACAGTTTAGGGAGAAAGCAGAAAGACTGGGGTCCTGATTAGCAGGATCCCAGTCAGACTAATCAAAAACAGAATCACATCAAGCAAAAAGTGGGGGTAACTATAAGAAGCAGATCCTACTTTCCTACATAAACAGTGTTGTGTTTACACCATTACAACGTCATGGTAGTCTATTCTTTGGTGCTCTACAGATCTCTGTAGGAGGGAGGATCAGCCTTATGCACATCACTCTGTTCTTACTCCTATAGAAATGGTCAGTGCCAGACTGCTAGGCCATGTCCTCCCTTCACATAATCAAAGCAAACCCAAATGCATGTCTCTTTCTAGGAGCCTCATCAGTGAGGTGCAGCTACCCTTTCTATGCACCACAAGGGCAGGGACAGCCACAGTTGCCTGCATGACCCACTGAGGGTCACAAACAAACTTTTCATACCCATGGCTGATGGATACAGCCCTACATTGATAACACCGAGGCTTCATATATTCAGCAAGCCATATGGAGATACCCCAAGCAGGAGTAGTTTGTTGCTTGACAGAATAGGAGGCAGAGGTTCCTAGGCAGCCGAGCCGGTCCTGGTTAGTGGTTTGTTCTTTAGCATAGCTGTGGCGGGATATGAAAAGGGATTCTCCTAACGTTCATAGGCTGTCCACAGAGCTCTACAGGCGATAGCCAAATGAGTGATGTCACATCCAAGAAACAGCCTGTGCCTTGTGCTGGCTTTCACTGTGTCTTCGTTGTGGTCATGTGTGCACCCCGGCACGTAACACAAAGTAAATCAAGCGCCACACTAATGCCAAATGTCATCGTCCACCACATCCACAGTGTAAATAAAGGAGCCTGGTTATGGGGGCTGCATGGATATGGTAGGCCCCTCTGTCAGTAGAACAAGTAAACAAGCCTTCGCCCATTTACTCTGATATCGGCAGCTACCAACCATCGTTATTCACATAACCTAGCAAGGGAGCAACAGCCTCTCCCACCATATGTGTGGGCATTCCTTGTGTTTACCCTCTGCCCCCCATAACCGTGAGTTGTGCTAGAGAAGGAACGCAAAGCCACGGCGCAGCCTTCTTAAATTAGCGGATGTTGAGCTCCGTGGGGGACCAGACATACATCAGTCTGGAAAAGCACAAAACAGGCAGCGAGGGCACCGCTTCCAGCATGGCAAGGACCTTTGTTCCTCAGTGCATATTTTGATTACTGATTGATTTTAACCCTAGAACTAAACAGAAACTTGCTGACCTTTATACCCCGAGAGAGCTCCTGAAGGAGGATGTGATCCATCGCTTTATAGATGATCTACCGCCTCGCACCCTCTCTGATGATGTGCGAACAGAACTGGATCTGCCGTTTACCATGGACGAGATTAGCACAGCACTGGGAGAATTGAATTCTGGTAAAGCGCTGGGCCCTAACGGGTTCCCATGCGAATTCTTTAAGAAATATATTTCCCAGCTGGGGTTGCACTACCTCCATGTCATCGAGGAATCCAAAGACCGGGGCTGCCTGCCGAGAGACTGGCGCCATGCGGAAGTGGTCGTATTCAACAAGCCGGGTAGGCCTCCAGACCAGCATGCCTCCTATCGCCCCATCTCACTTCTGAACGTCGAGGCTAATATTCTGGCCAAACTGCTAGCCAATCGCCTGAAACCCCACATAACTACCTTGATTCATCCGGACCAGGCCGGCTTTATGCCTCAGCGGGCCACGCGTCACAATATTCGGCGGGCGCATAACGCAATAGCTGCCATCTGGGGAAAGGGGGTCCCGGCGGCCCTGCTACTGGCTGACATGAATAGGGCATTGGACTCCCTTAGTTGGGTATATTTATTTGCGCTTCTGGACCGTCTTAACATGGGCCCGCAATTCTTGGCATACCTCAAACTACTCTACACAGACATCACGGCGTCAGTGCGGGTGGCGGGGTCCATATCCTCTACATTTTCGGTCATCAGGGGCACTCGTCAGGGGTGTCCCCTGTCACTGTATCTCTTTGCTAGCGGCGTGGGTGTGTCTTGATGCACAGGTGGCCAGGTTTGAGTAGGACCATGGGCTCTCTGACCGCATTGCGCTATACGCGGACGATGTCCTCCTTTTTCTAACGGATGTCAACAAGACGGGGCCACGGCTCCTCCGTATTATGCAAATCTTCGGAGAATCATCGGGACTCTATATGAACCCAAGCAAATCTACGCTATGGGTGTTGGGAGAGGCGATAGAATTGGGGTCCTTGGCCGCGGCGGTGCAAGTGTCGTCAGATGGCCTGAAATACCTGGGAGCTTTTCTATCTGACTCGCCGAGGGTTGCGTGGGACAGGAATATAGTTCCAATTTGGGCACGGACGAGGGAGGAGATGAAAACTTGGTCGCATATGTCCCTCTCCATATATGGCAAATTGGCTATTTTTAAAATGGTGTCCTTACCTCGCCTGTTATATCAACTGCAGAATCATCCATACCCGGTGCCCCCCTCGTGGTTTTGTCAAGTAAACGCGGCGCTGGGGCAGTTTCTGTGGGCAGGGGGGCCGTTGCGGACCTGCTTTCGGTCCACGTACTGTGGAGGGCTGGCCACTTCCGATATTCAATCGTATTATATGGCTTCACAGTTACTGGTACTGAATGAATGGTGGTATGGTAATTGAGAAGACCCTGCCTATGCGGTGGAACGGAGGCTCATGGGCGAGTCCACGGTACATACGATTTTATATTCTGCATCACTGCGCAATTCTTTACCATCGGCCACCCGGGTGGTATTTCAAGTGTGGAAACAATCCCTTCGTAGAATGGGCTGGTGGAATAAATTGACTAGGGAAACCCCATTATGGCATAATGGTCGGCTACCGCAACTAGCGGCACTAACTGGATTCAAAGGTTGGGACACCATTGGTATATACACATTAGGTGATGTAATGGGGGGCGTTGTCCTCAAGTCTTTCCAAGAGCTTCAACGTGAGTATCACATGCCCAAAACTCAGTTCTATAAATACCTCCAGTTTCGACATGCTATCTCCCCGAGTATTGCAGGGCTAGAGGCGCTTCCTGAATTTAGTCCGATAGAGGCCAAAGTTTTTATGGGGGATCTTCAGGATCACAAGATTTCAAAGATTTATCAATCCCTGGTGCCGGACAGTTCCACTACGCTTGAGAAACTCAGAGAGGCCTGGGAGGGGGACATAGGCCGATTAGATGGGGACGACTGGGCAGACGCGCTGGCCTCCCCTAGAGGAGCGGCAATATCGATAAGACTACGTCTCATTCAATTCAAATACCTTCACCGGGCCTATTATACGAGGCTCAGGCTGTGGAGGGCTGGTCTGGTAGCTTCTCCGCTGTAGAAAACACAAAAGAAGGGGTGAGGGTATGGACTCACCTACTCCGAACCCCCATCAATACTTAATCCACCAAAAGGAGTAGGGAGTAATACAATGGTTGTTTGTGCTGGCACCTGCTGTGTTTGCTAATACTTCCCTCACTCACACAGACGTGTGACATGCTTCATCATAGGGCTGCTTACAATACACCCCGGCGTAGCCACGCACGGGGTGGAGCAATAGGGAGGGGGAAGACAATACAACAAAAAAAGAGACAATATATGTCACAGTGGCAGGGAACGACGGTAGTGAAAGTGCAGTGATAAGTGAGTTAAAACTAGCTCGGAAGTGTCGCCGTGACTAAGACTTTTATTCTTGGACCCTCCGGCCAGAGTTAAAAACGTGAAGGATGGTGGTGCGTGGGAGATGCTATGTGCTCCTAACACCCCTCCTATACTGCCAGGTGGTCAACATGTTTCGGCCGTGTGTGTGTGCCCCACGTGTAGGGTCACGGCAGGCCTTCCTCAGGACTCTACCTGTCCCAGTGTAATGGTCCTCTCACCTCCAGTTGAGAAACGAGAGTATCATAAAAACCAGATCTTTTGTGTTGAGGAATTTCCTCTAATGATTAGAAGGATTACTAAAAACAGGAAATAAAAAATGGACATCAATGTGAAGGACCAACGAGAGAGAAGAACCAGCTGCTAGAAGTGTTCTTCTCTACCATCCATAATGCGCTATGTGTATCATGGTCAGTCTATTCAAAAGCTGTACAAGGGTGTATCAATCCTTCCCCACAAGTCAACAATAGTATCTCATCCTCCTGATAAACAAAGTGTGTGGAGGATAGGGATATAATACACTCTATATATGTATAGCCATAATTACAATTAAAATATCAGTGTCAGCCTACATCCTGCTGAAGTCCAAACAGTCAGATCCAATGCACCACAAGGGGTACGGTGCGATTGTACTCACCGAGTTTACCCCTATTTCAAGTTAGAACTGGCGGCGGGCAAGGAGAGACCCCCTCTAGTCACACTCTTAATGGTGGGAAAAAGAAACCATAGAGAGAGAACATAAAATATAGTCATGGTTGAATAACAACAAATAATGCAGCGTATGTTTCCGGGAGCGTACTAAGCAGTTCAAATAGTGGTATTGCCTCGTAGTGATTAACAAACGGTGTTATTATCTAAAGACATGCGTCCTCGTATAGCGTGTACTATAATGCCGTAAAACATTAGTATGTACAACGGGGAGAGACTTATTCGCAATGCCCCCAACTAGGTGGACCAAAGGATAGTAATCCAGCCATTAACACTACCATGGGAAATCACCATGTAAGTGCCCCCACTGCCAATACCCCACTCCTTACTACTCCAAGGGTGGTCGTCCTCCGGAGCTGCTCGCCTTCATCCGCCGTGTAGTCACGAAGGAGTGAAGGCGAGCTGCCGGTATTAAATCCTCATCTGTCTACGTCACGTAGTTCCGGTCACGTGCGACGTGAGGAACACGTGATGACGTAGGGGAACATCCTCGTACCCATTACTGCCCCCGAAGAATGGCGCAGCGGCCGCCATGGTAACAGGATAAACAGTGTGATACACCGGTACGTGCGGCCCGAGCCTCAGGGTCCGCCCGTCAGAGCATATAGTCCAGCATAATCCAAATCATAGTTGCAAGGCCGCCTGGAATGAACGGCGGCAATTAAGATCAATGGTACTCATGCCCAATGGGGTACTGGGAGGAGGATTCTAAAATGCAGGATACTGCCGAATAGGATGATAGAAGTGGTGATAGCCAGACCGCCCTGATGGAAATAGTGGCGTATTAGGTCCATGATAATAATGCCAAATAAAGTGCTGGAAGGAGGATTTAAAAGTGCTGCATTCTTCCAAATTGGATGATATAAGTAGTAGTGGCAAGGCCGCCCGAATGGGGACGGTGATGTTTCGGGTCAATAGTAGTACTGCCTCATCAGGTACTAGGGGGAGGCTTTATCAAAAGCTGAAACTTCCAAAATGGATGATAATAGTTACCCCCGTGTACCCACAACTATGTAGGTGGTGGGAGAGGCCCACGACCCTCAATATAAGGGTAAATTAGTATACTGCTAATAGGCGAATAGGAGATGTATTACCTATTTAGGGAATGCCAGGGAATATCATCATTGAGCCCCACTTGGTGACTCTTTAAGCAGTACACCCATTTTTGTTCCCTCAGCAGGAGGGCTCTGGTCCTGTCACCACTGGTGCTGTTAAATCTCAGTTTTTCTATGACTGTCCACAACACATCCTCAGTGGTGTGATGGTTCTCCAAAAAATGTGTAGTGAGTCTGGTATTGGACCTCATGCACCTTATAGTGCTGCGATGTTCCATGATACGGGTCTTGACCTTGTGGGTCGTCATACCAACATACCGCAGGTGACATGGGCAGGTGATGAGGTAAATGACGCCTTCAGAATTGCAATTAGTTAGTGACCTCTGCTCCCAGGGGTAGGTAAGTCCCACGTCAATGGATTTGGTATTGGTGGTAAGGTGGCAAACACTGCAGGAGCCACACCTCGCATGGCCCTGTACTGGGGCCAGTTGACCTGCAGTTACAGGTCCCCTAGATGGTAAGGGGCCCGGTCTGGTGTGCACTAGCACGTCTTTTAAGTTTGCACTCCGTTTAAAGGAGAAAAGAGGTTTCTCTATACTCAACCCATTAGAAGTGAGGATTCTCCAATGTCTCAATATCATCTGCCTGATTTGGAAACACACACTGGTTTGTTAGTCTTGGGTTTAACTGATGTCTCCAGCAGATTCTCCCTGTTAGCATTGGTGGCTCTCTTCCTCGCTTTCTTGATGGTGCGCTGAGGGTACCCCCTAAGTGAAAGTTTCGCAGAGAGGAGAGTTGCTTCCTCCTTGAAACTTGATTTCTCAGTACAATTACGTCTGAGCCGGAAAAATTGGCCAACTGGCAAATTTTCTCTAAGGGATTTCGGGTGGAAGCTGTCATAGGCGAGTAGGGCATTCTTATCTGTGGGTTTGTGATAGACACGTGTCTTCATTCTGCCTTCCATAGGTTCTATCATCAGGTCCAAGAATGGTAGGCCTGTTTTGGTGACAGTAGAAGTGAAATGGAGTAGTGGGTTCCTGTCATTAAGCCATTCAAGAAAGAGAGCGACCAACGGTTCATCGCCTGCCCATATCAAAAGCACATTGTCGATATACCGACGCCACAATTTGATATGCTCACTCCATGGGCATAGTGGGTCATAGATCACTGCCTTCTCAAATGCACCCACGTACAGACCCGCCAGGCTCGGGGCAAAGGTACTGCCCATCGAGGTCCTGTGGGTCTGTAAATAAAGGGTACCCTCAAATTCAAAGTAGTTCTTTGTAAGGGCTATCTCTGCTAGATTAAGGATGAAGGCACGAGGTGTTTGATAGTGCCAATCCTCCTCAAACAGGATATCCTCCAGGACCCTGAGGGTCTCCCTCTGCGGAATGTTGGTATACAACGCTTTGATATCCAATCCTATGAGGAATTCACTGTTGGAATCGAATTCCAAATCCTTCAGATGATTGAGGATATCTAAGGTGTCTCGCAGATAGGCTGGTAATTTCTGGACCAGTGGTTGTAAAAAGAAGTCACAAAATTGTGATAATGGCTCCAACAATGATCCAATGCCCGATACAATGGGTCTACCGGGAGGGGGTCTAGTGGCTTTGTGTATTTTGGGCAGGATGTAAAAATACAGAGTTCTCGGTTGGTTATTGATGAGATGTTCCGCCTCGTGTTTAGAAACCCAATCATTGGCTAGCCCCTCCTCCACCAGGGTGGCAATGTCCCTTGTTATCTCCAGCGTAGGATCTCTTCCTAGCCTTTGATAATTTCTGTCATCAGATAGAAGACGTAGGTATTCGTTGTCATAGGTTGTCTTATCCAAGACAACAATGGCTCCTCCTTTGTCCGCTGGTTTAATGATTATTGCGGAATTATTCTGAAGTTCTTTCATTGCCGCCTTCTCGACGTTGGTCATATTAGAGAAGGAGCGTACCTCCTGTCTCCTTAGATTCTCCAGGTCGTGGATAACGGCCTGCTCAAACATTCCTATCTCCTGTGGAAGGATAGCCAATTGCGGTGTGAAAGTGGATTTGGGGCGCAGTGGGGTGTCTCCAATCGTGTTTCTCTCTTCCGCCCCCTCAAAGAATACTCTGAGTTGTATACTCCTGAAGAATTTAGCTAACTCTTGGCGTAATTGAAAATTGTCCAGGTGGTTCGTGGGGACAAAACCCAGGCCTTTATTCAGAAGGGCGTCCTGTGTCTTCGTTAGGGCTGTTGAGGAGAGGTTCACCACTAAGGATGTTCCCTGTTCGTTCCTGGTTGCATGCTCTGGGCCATGCTCCTGGTCACCCGTTGGTTCAGTTCGTGTTCTTGATCGTTCCAGGTGACCCTCTGCAAGCCCTCTCTGCTTGCCCCTGCCCCTCCCTAAAAAAGGAACCTGTGGTTGTTGGAACTGGGCTGTTTGGAAGTGGGGGTTCTGAAACCCTGGATGTTGAGGGAAGCCCATCATTGGCCAATTATAGCCTTGATTCGGGTAATTCTGGAAAGGGTGAGGGAAGAATGGTCCCGCCACCAGTTCTAACTTGAAATAGGGGTAAACTCGGTGAGTACAATCGCACCATACCCCTTGTGGTGCATTGGATGTGACTGTTTGGACTTCAGCAGGATGTAGGATGACGCTGATATTTTAATTGTAATTATGACTATACATATATAGAGTGTATTATATCCCTATCCTCCACACACTTTGGTTATCAGGAGGATGAGATACTATTGTTGACTTGTGGGGAAGGATTGATACACCCTTGTACAGCTTTTGAATAGACTGACCATGATACACATAGCGCATTATGGATGGAAGAGAAGAACACTTCTAGCAGCTGGTTCTTCTCTCTCGTTGGTCCTTCACATTGATGTCCATTTTTTATTTCCTGTTTTTAGTAATCCTTCTAATCATTAGAGGAAATTCCTCAACACAGAAGATCTGGTTTTTATGATACTCTCATTTCTCAACTGGAGGTGAGAGGACCATTACACTGGGACAGGTAGAGTCCTGAGGAAGGCCGGCGTGACCCTACACGTGGGGCACACACACACGGCCGAAACATGTTGACCACCTGGCAGTATAGATGGGGTGTTAGGAGCACATAGCATCTCCCACGCACCACCCTCCTTCACGTTTTTAACTCTGGCCGGAGGGTCCAAGAATAAAAGTCTTAGTCACGACGACACTTCCGAGTTAGTTTTAACTCACTTATCACTGCACATTCACTACCGTCGTTCCCAGCCACTGTGACGTATATTGTCTCTTTTTTTGTTGTATTGTCTTCCCCCTCCCTATTGCTCCACCCCGTGCGTGGCTACGCTGGGGTGTATTGTAAGCAGCCCTATGATGAAGCATGTCACACGTCTGTGTGAGTGAGGGCAGTATTAGCATACACAGCAGGTGCCAGCACAAACAACCATTGTATTACTCCCTACTCCTTTTGGTGGATTAAGCTTCTCCGCTGTACCTGAGATGTGGTCGGGAAGAGGCATCCCTTATTCATACCATCTGGCACTGTACAGCACTTACAAAATTTTGGAAGGAGGTGCTGGCATGTTTGGCGGAGGTACTGGGGTGGGAGCTCCCTTCTTCACCAAAACTGACAATTTTACATATCATGGAGGACATAGGGGGTAACATATATAAGAGGCACTTATTGTTACTGGGCTTGACCTTAGCCAAAAGAGATATAGCACGGCTATGGAAGGCGACGACCTCACCTTCGCTTTCGGCGTGGAAAAATGGGTTGGATTTTAGCATGGGGTTGGAGATCCCGATATTTAAGGCCAGGGGTTGCTCGCAAAAGCACCCCAAAATCTGGAAGAGGTGGGCAGACTATAGGGGCCTGGAACTAGACCCAATATCCCCGATTGATTCACCTGTATCTGTTCTGATTCATGGTCGCTAGAGTTGAGTGTTGGAATTGTAATGGAGGGGCGGCTTTGCTAAACGTTGGGATTTATGGCAATATATGTAAAATGTAAGTCCGTTTTTATATAGCGCAGCTACTCACCCTTACGGGTCTCAAGGCTATGACCGTAGTGTGGTTGTGTGCCAGTGCAATTGGGGGGAGGGGGGGATCTTTATGATGATCATGTTATGTTGTATCTTTGATACAGTTGACAAAATTTTGTAAACTAATGGTCAAAGGCAATGACTTGTAATGCTGGATATGGCAGACGCTTCCTGGTTTAAGGAGCGTTGCGCTGTATACGACTTTTGACGCAATAAAATGTGTTTTCAAGAACTAAACAGAAACATACGAATCCATATGATTTTAGATTGGGCATAACTAACTGTGTCTTTTTTGGTGGCTTCCACGGCTCACGGTTCCCGATTCTCTGGCCTGAAAATGTTGCATGCGCGTGGCCTTTCTAAGTTTTGCATGACGTTTCTGAAAATATTTTTTTCTGCCTTCCACACACACACAAAAACATATCAGTTGGTAAGATGGAATCTGGTGTTTTTTTCTCTAGCTCTCCTGTGTGTAGAGATGCCAGAAATATATAGCTCTTCAAAGGAGTTCAGTGCATATTGCCACCAAAACGTAAGTGGGAAGTTACTTTAGAAAGTGGTGTGGTAGCGTTTATGTGGCATCAGGGATAAAACATTGAATCATAGACAAACTTAGGCAACGTGTATATATGTTCTGATTCTGACCATGCTAATAATCCATTGAATTGTGGTAGACCTCCGGACTCATTTTTGGCTAGCAAGGATTGCCTGGAAATGTGGTTCCTGTTTTTGTATGCCAATTTCAAACGCTGGTAACCCTGTTTAGCTTTCCTTCTTGGAGGAAAATGTTAGCAGGTCAGATGGGCTGGTATGTTTATTCTCCTAGGTCCTGAGTAAAACTAGACATTTTGATTCTGGCTCAACATAATACCACTTATAACATGTGTTTGTTTACGGTGCAGTCCCCAGCCTTCATTTTCTTCGAAAAGTAACCATAACAATGTTGTAATCAAAAAAAATATTTGGTATCCTTCCTGTGCTGTGGAAACGATTGGTGCGTGAAGGTCCTCTTGGCTCCTGATTGGCTGTGCAAAAGACCGCCCTTAAAATGCAGTTTGTGTTTTTGCATCAGCTTTTCCAAAAGCTTATATTTCTGTTCCTCTTCTCTCATAAAAAAACCCACATTAGAAGGGCAAGTGTATTCAGTTATTTATTATGCTGGGTCTCCCGAGAAGTGGGCTATAGGTTCTAATCTTACCATGTCCCATCCCTCTCCCTAATACCTCTTTGCCTACTATGTAGCATCGAGGTCTGTGTCTTTTCTGGGAAATAACATAAGAACTTCCCTCAGCATGCTTGGATGACAAGGAAACCTCCAGGAAAGTGGTGTTTCTGTGCTCCTTGCATGAACTTCACCAAGTTCTTTCTTCTTCCTCTTCTTCCTGCATCAATGGAGAAGATTGGACCAGATGAAACAAAAATAACCCTTTACTGTACCTAAATATGTTTTCATTTCTAAAACTACATGTATATCAGTGTGTCCCTTTATTTTTGGTAATTGATGATCAGTTGGTATCAATATGTATATATTTGAGTTTGTGGGCTTCTTGGTATATGTCATACTTGGGAAATCGGTATTCTGCTTAGGCCCAAATCTCTGAGGAGGGTAATATGTGGTATGTGCAAGTATATATTTTGGTTTCCTGCTGCTGTGAATTTGTGGCCTTCACGCATCTGAGGTGCGACCATCTTGCTTCCTGCTACTCCGACTGGTGCTTGCTGTAGCATCCTCACTCATCCATAAATTGTTGCACAGTAGATTAAGTGACAGTGAATCTGGAGTTGCAAACACTCTAACTTATAGTCACGTGCTGGGTGGAGGGATTCAAGATTTGATCAACAAAACACCTCAGCATAAAAATTACGCAACCTGTAGGTGACATGATCATTTGCGCACTGTTTAATGAAATGATTTAAGACTCTGCTTCTGTCCTCCTACAGCGCCTTAATGCAGGAAAAACTCACCGCCTTTAACAGCATTGATCTTGCTCATATGACCATGTGAAAGATCTCAAGACCTGCCTTTACTTAGTCTCGTCCAGTGGGAAAACCCACAACCCGCAGACGATACTTTGCATTAAAAGACTTCTAACAACACCAAGGAATTGATCAACGCTGCAATATATGCACCTTTGCAATATACTATTGACAACACTTCCCCAACCTCAAAAAGTTCAAAGCTTCCACTACGTGGTTTAGCCTAGATTTTTCTTGAAAAAGATCTTACACAAGAATTTTTATGAAAATTAAAAATATGAATAAAATTAAAGTTTAACATATAGGTGAACTTTTTGAAGTCTTTATTCAGTGAGTTTGCCAATTACTTGTGCCACGAGCTGACAATAGGAGGCATTTTCTCTCATAGCCCAGCTACTGTAGTGGGGATTTGGCGCCTTTATTAATGCTCTGACCCAATCCCACTTTTTCTTCTTTTTGTATGAACGTGTACTTTTGATAGAATCGAAATGTTAGAGAACTCTTTATTGTCGTGCAGCAAAGGTAAGTCTTTGTGATGAGAATTAGCAACATTTCTGGTTTTATTGCTAGTCAGCTAGGTTTAATCTATAAAATTAATACTTTCTAATGGCTACTTGTAACTGCAGATTCCCTACATTGTGAATATACTGCCATCAGTCGGACTGACTCTGGAAACTCAAAAGCAGTACCCCTGTGTGCCAGTAGGTGGTATCATGCCGTTCCACACCAACGTCATTCTGCTACGGAAGTGACGAGCAGGGCTGCATATAAATGCCACCCAGGCATGCTGATGCCAGTTCCGTTCTTTCTGCCTCTTCTGATGTGAATCTGGAGCACTACTCTAATGTTTTCCAAAATTCTTCTTTTTACAAGAGTGCAAGGGAAATATGTCACCAGCCAAAACGTCTGACTTTAATCCTTGTAGGGACTGCCTCAAACAACTATCTGTGACAGATCCTTTAAAGTTATGCCTTTTGTGCCTGGGGTCAGAGCATTACTCCAGGGTCTGCGACAACAGTGCCCAGATGAACCCAAAGGCCTTTTAGTACCACAATACAGAACTCTATGTTGCCAAACATTGGAAGACTCTGTGCTGTGACTGGTTGAAGTTGAACGGAAGGGCCAGTTCCCGAAGTCGTTCCTGCAGCAGGTCCTCATCACTGTTGAAGTATTTGGGTAGGTCTTAAAGAAGCATAACAAGTTGAAGCAAGAATTGGCCTCTTCTAGCCACTCTCAAACTTGAGAATTGTGCTAGGGGTTCCAATTCCGCCAACAGGGCCGGACTGGGAACTGAAACCGGCCCTGGCACACTGCTCGGCCGGCCCCCCTAGGGGGGATGAAGGGGGTGCGCCCGAGCTGTATGCAGGGCCGGTTTCGGCCGATTTTGTTACAGGGGGCCGATATTGCCGGCCCCCGGTAACAAAAACGGCCCCCCAGGGGCCTAAAACCAGCCCTCAGCCTGGCGGCCCGCTGGGGAAATGCCCAGTGCCCGTTACGGCCAGTTCGGCCCTGTCCGCCAATGCCAGACTTTGATGCCGGCACAATAGCCCGTTTAGACATGTCATGCCCAAGGCCACGACATCCCAGAAATAAGATTCCAGAAACAGGATTCAGGGCATCAGGGACGTCATGCAAACTCAGTCCCTGCTCCTCTGGCAACCACAAACATAAAACCACTTTTGCTTGTCCTTTCCGACACCCACCCGATAAGAGGCAGAATCAGACATTTTCTCCCTCCCATTTCATTCTACTGCTGCACTTGCCACCCTCATGAATGTGACTTACTCTGGAACACGTTCGTTTTGCAGCAGGAAGTGCAGGCCCCTTTGGCCAAATGAGCCAAAGAGATGATTCCAGCCTTGGAAGTAGGTACTGGGCGTTACTTCCACTACTTCCTTGTCCCCAAGAATGATGGAGGCATTTATCCTATTTTTGGTCTCTGCCCTCTCAATGCCTTCCTGCGGAAGGACAAATTTGAGATGCTCATGCTGGCAATATAAACTGAGAAACACTCCCACTCGACCTATATTAATTTGGCAATGGCTACTGTTAGCTCGCTGGGCTACCCTTTGCTATAGGAGTTAATAGATACAACAATGTTAAATTTATTTACATCCTTGTTTATTATTATCTTTTTTAGAAAAGAGTAAAAAAATTCTTATAAAAAAACATTTCTTTTGTACTCATATATACAATTCAATTTGTGTATGACATCCTATAATTCCTTCATTTGTACACAAGATAAGCATTATTATGCATCTCCCCATACTGTGATCAACCTCACGTCACATCACACCTCACATCCCATCACAGCCTTTCAAACCGTATTCACACATCACGTACATCCCAGTCCCAACTTGGATTGGCATGCAACGCTAAAATCATGGGAAGAGCCCTTCATAAGTGTCCATGATTATGCTGCCAGCTGGGAATCCATTGGGCCGACGTACGTTTCAGTGGATAAGAATTACTTTAATCCACCTTCTTCAGGACCTCTCCTTTTCAATATTATTACAGCGGAGGGTAATGGTAATAATCAACATGTCTTCATACTCCCGGATTAGAACTGATGTATTGGTAATTGTGTAGAGCTGGGAAACATTCCAAACAATAAATGTGGTGTGTGTGGTTCAAATGGTAGCTCTCAGACTTACTTCGACTGCAACTTTGGGCTGTATAAGCATACACCTTTATTGTTGGGAATGTTTCCCAGCTCTACACAATTACCAATACATCAGTTCTAATCCGGGAGTATGAAGACATGTTGATCTTTTGATTCCCCATTACCCTCCGCTGTAATAATATTGAAGAGGAGAGGTCCTGAAGAAGGTGGATTAAAGTAATTCTTATCCACTGAAACGTACGTCGGCCCAATGGATTCCCAGCTGGCAGCATAATCATGGACACTTATGAAGGGCTCTTACCATGATTTTAGCGTTGCATGCCAATCCAAGCTGGGACTGGGATGTATGTGATGTGTGAGTACGGTATGAAAGGCTGTGATGGGATGTGAGGTGTGATGTGACGTGAGGTTGATCACAATATGGGGAGATGCATAATTATGCTTATCTTGTGTACAAATGAAGGAATTATAGGATGTTATACACAAATTGAATTGTATATATGAGTACAAAAGAAATGTTTTTTATAAGAATTTTTTACTCTTTTCTAAAAAGATAATAATAAACAAGGATGTAAATTAATGTAACATTGTTGTATCTATTGATTCCTATAGCAAAGGGTAGCCCAGCGAGCTAACAGTAGCCATTGCCAAATTGATATAGGTCGAGTGGGAGTATTTCTCAGTTTATATTGTTGTTTTTCCCCCTTCTCCCAGACCTTATAATTACTTTTAGGGGGTACCTTTTGTTTTTGAAAAAGATGCTCATGGTGGCCCAGGGCTTGTCTGCCTCGGAGACTGGATGGTATCGTTGGACCTGCCCGATGTGTATTCCCATATTCCTTTCCTGCAGGTCCAAAGGCATTATATGCAGTTCACAGTGGACCAGGAACATTTCCAGTTTACAATGCTCCCCTTTGGCCTTACAAGTGCCCCTCAGGTGTTCACGAAAGTGATGGTGGTGGTCTCAGTGCATTTTCGGAGGTCAGATGTACCAGTCTTTCTGTACTTCAGTTTCTGGCTTTTGAAGGTAAGCTCGCCTCAGGCAGTCATAAAGCCCCTTAAGATGACGACAAACCATCAAAATGCCAAGGCCATACCTGACTCCTTCGCAGATGATCTAATTCTTTAGAGCTATCCTGGATATGGTGCAGTTTCATGCCTTTCCACCAGAGCGGAGGGTCTAGGACATTCAGGCTATGATCCTGATATTTTAGCCTCTGCCCTGGGTCTCAGTCAATATGGCTTTGAGGCTGCTGGGACTCTTTGTCTCCTTCATCCTACTGGTCGGCCACACCTGATCTCACATGTGGGCTGTGCAGTGGGATCGGAAGTCCCAGTGGGCACCGCACCAGGGGAACCTATCGGATTACATCCAGGTTTCAGACGAGACAGCAAAAGATCTGCAGCATGGCTGCTAGACGGCAATTGAACCAGTGCCAGATCCCACTCCTTGTCCCACCCAGAGCTGACAATCATCACGTATGCATCATTACTGGGCTGGAGAGGCCATCTGGGAGAGGTAGAGATCAGAGAACTGTGGTTTCCGGCAGAAACCCTCCTCCACATCAATTTGCCGGAGCTGTGAGAGGTAAACTTATCATAGAAGTCCTTCATACCATCCATCAACAGGAGGCTAGTGCAGGTTCTCACAGACAATACTTCGCCCTACGGCCATGTTGCACTGCAAATAACAGGGTGTGGGGGATGGGTGTTGGGTCTCGTGCCAGGAGGCTCTGTGCCTCTGAATGTAGTTGACTTGTTATGGTATTTCTCTAGTCGTGAACCACCTGGTAGGATTTTTAAATGCCAAGGGAGATTATATCAGTTGTCAACATCTAGCCGATCATTAATGGCAATTAAACCCAAAGATGGCACACGTTGCATTTTCTAGAAATGGGGCGAACCCATTTACGATTTTTTTGCCACTGCAGAGAATGTGCAATATGAGCATTTTTGCATGCTAGAGTTCCCAAGAAGGGTCTTTCTCAGAGACACAATTCTGCCTAGAGTGGAGCTCGGGACTCCTGAATGCCTTTCCACCTCAACCCTCCTTTGCTCAAGTTCTGAAGAAGATCAAGACTGATTTGCCCCAAGTAAGCCTGCTGGCTCCGGACTGGGCGAGGAAGGTGTGGTATCCAGAACTCCTGGGCATGAGTATCTGTCCTCTGATCAAGCTGCCGCTTTGGGAAACTACTGCCACAGCAACAGGGCAGGATACTGCATCTGGACCTCTGCACTCTGCATCTCCATCCATGGCAATTGAGTGGTGGCAGCTAGCTTCCTTCGATCTTCTTCCCGAAGTTGTTGATGTGATTCCGGCTGCCGGGAATTCATCTACAAAATCAATGTAGGCCAGGTGCTGGGACACGTTTGTGGCTTGGTGCGGCATCCATTGGATTGACCTCCTACAACTAAGCTGCCTGAAGTATTGTTGTTTGTTTTGTCATTGGCCCAGCAAGGACTTGCATTGGCAATGTTAAAGGCTATTTGTCAGCTGTTTGTGCTTTTTTGAGGTTGCCCGATCAGCCTTCTTTGTTTAAATCACCTGTTGTGATGTGATTTCCTAAAGGATTACAGTATTTTTTTCTCAAAGTCCTTTGTGATGCCACTATGGAATTTGAATTTGGGTCTTACTTTTCTAACATGTACGTCCCCCATTTGAGTCAATGCACAGCTGCCTTCTATGTCTCTTGGCCCTCAAAGCGGTCTTTCTGGTCCCGATCACATCACCTCATCGCATGAGTGAGCTGCTGGCCCTCTTGGTCCAGCCGCCATATATGACATTCTCTCCAGACAAGCTGCTGTTGAGAACTCCAGCTACATTTCTGGTGAAGTTAGTAACCTCTTTCCACATCGGCAGGCTATCACTTTTCTGACTTTCTTTTTCTGCCTCCCCCTCTGCATAGATCATACCAAGAACCATTAGGTGAACAATTAACTCTTTGTGGGCTTCTCGGGAGCAAAGAAGGACAAGGCAGTGCAGAAAAGAACTGTCTCTAGGTGGATAGTCCTCTGCATAAAAATCTGCTGCGTGCTAGCTAAGAAGCAGCTGCCTGAAGGGTTGTGGGCTCATTCTTCTTGAGCCAAGGCTGCTATGACTCCGCTAGCACACAGAGTGCCAATCCAGGTTATTTTATAGGCTGCTATGTGGGCATCGGTGCACATGTTCAGTAATCACTTTTGACTTTGATAGCCAAGTTCGTCGAGATGGGTGCTTTACCTGTTCGGTCCTGCAGGACCTTTTGGTTTGAGACATTCCACAGACCTTCCAGCGGGGGACGTACTGCTTTGGTATCTATTCACAAGGTGAACAATCTGCGGTTAGAAGTGTCCATCCGAAGAATAAGTTACTTACCTTCCACATCGCTCTTTCTGGTGGATAGTCTATATAGCAACAGATTCCTCACTGACACCTCCCACCTCCCTGTTGTGTGGAATGGACTCTTTCTCCATCTTAAATGGTCCCAACCTAGAGATCTGCTCATGCCAGTTTGTTTATGGGCTCTGCATCTGAGGCATGGACAAGCCTTAGAAAAAAAATGATATTATCTGCCTAGGTGGCACTGATAGACGCCTGTGTTTGTCAGTTATGGAGCGGATCAACGTCGGTGTGAAGCCACACGACCCCACCTACCATTGAGCAGGAGTACTGATTTTGAGTTTCCGGATCCAGTCTGACACCTGGGGCGATATTGATAAGGTGAGTAATCAATCCGCAGTTAGATAGAGTATCCACCACAAGGAGCATTACCGAAGGTAAGTCATTTGTTCAATACTCACATGTATACATATGTAATAAACTGCACAGCGAGTGTGGCGAAGTGAACCACAGAAAATACATTGAAAGCTATTTTCTCGTAAAATTAAAAAAAGAAAATAAACCTGTGAAATGTCACTATTTTCCTAACTCTAAGCATATGAAATTGCACACTTTGCTGTGCTTAAGATCAGAAATCTGAAGTAATATACGCCTGGTTGTTTTGTGAGTCAGATGAGAAGCTGTACATTTCTATATTAATGTGTGGCACACCATCCAGATAAATGTGATTGAAAATCGAGCCCTGTCTGTCTATGTAGTTAATATATTACATAGGGCAGTAATATTATGGGGCAGTATGTGTGCTTCTAAGCGCCGACTAAAATTTACCACTAACTTTTCAATTCTGGTGTAAATAAATACCCTGTAAATCAGACGTTTGTGTGAGATTGGGCCAAAAATGTAATGTGGGCCCTCTGAATGCTTTTCTCCCGTTTTTGCTAGGTGCCAGAAGTACCTTTTTCTAGGTATTAGAAAAAAACACTCCAGAGAAATAAGTAACATGGGGGCAGATGTACGACCCGCTAATTAGCGAGTCGCAAATTGCGTCGCATTTGCGACTCGCAATTTGCGACTCGCTAATTGGAATGCACAACAGTGTCTCAGACACTGTTTGCGATTCCTAATGGGGTCGCAAATTGCATGCCTCATTAATATTAATGAGGCAGGCGCAATTTGCGACCCCAATGGGAATGGCTAGCACTCACAGGGATGGTGGCCTGCTGGAGTCAGCAGACCACCATGTCTGTGACTGCTTTTTTAATAAAGCAGTTCTTTTTTTTAAAAATGCAGCCCGTTTTCCTTAAAGGAAAACGGGATTCATTTAAAAAAGAAAAATGAAACTTTTCAGCTTCATTTTTAGGTCTTGCCTGAGCCAGCGCATACGCTGGTCTGGCGAGACATTTAGTAGTGGGTTTCAGAAATGCGACCACAAGCTTTTGCTTGTGGCCTAAAGCTTGCGTGCATGTGCGCGTGAACGCGCGCAGCCGCCATCTGTCTTTCTTATCCCATACAGTTAGGAGCCGTCATGGCTCATTAAGTGCTTTCGCGCGCAGCGCGCGCGCGCACACAACTCCCTCCGCCTCTCTCTTCCGCTGCAGCCCCCATCTATGCAGCGCGAGCGCGCGCTTGTCGTAGCTGCCGTCGAGGCAGCTTTCAACTCGGGCATGTATTATTCATAGCCGCCCAGAGAGTCGAGCTTAAGTCGCTCTTCAGGGCGAACCTCATAAAATGTCCATCAGCGTGTCAAGTTTTATTTGAATTTAGATGAATCCCCGGTGCGGGAGGCGGCGACCTGTGAATGGCAAAATAAAGTGCAACGTGTGTGGGGTTGAAGTCGCGCGAGCCTTCGGAGTTATAATAGACAAGGGCGGCATCGTGCGGCACTTGTCTTGCGATTTCCCAAAAGTTCACATGGAAGGGCAAGCTGCATGCAAAATATGCCATTTAAGAACAATATGCAGCGAGTGAGTAGAGGTCAGGTGATATATCAAGAAACGTAGCCTGATACCACGTCAGTGTATTACCACACCGGAGACAGTGGGGATACAGTGCTTAATTTGTAAAAAAAAAAAAAGCCTAAGTGCCAGGTCTGTAGTTAGGAGGCCTCCGCAGCTTGCGCCACCCATTGCCACTGCCAAGGTTGCCAATGACAGTACCTACACAACTACTAACCAACACACTGCTACAAGTGTGCAAATTCAGACTTTTCCAGGCCCCCATTGCTATAAATCTGGCTTGGGCAGCAGATATTAGTTGTTTTTAATATATACCGAATTAATAAACAATTGCTGTTCTGCTCATCTCTAAATTATACAAAGAGCGCCACCATGTGGCAGCTGTCATAAACGCTGGTAATGACAATTAAGTGCCGGTGCTCACCGGAAAACTCCGGCTCAGATTAAGCACTGGTGGCGAAACTAGGAAAAATCAATGACATGCATTTGTATACAACTAAAAACCAAACATCTACGCCTGGGCCTTACATATGTCCTCCCCAAACGCCTCTTCGTTTGAAGAGCACATCATTTGTCCGATTTGTTTTGTAAAGCGTGCGGAGTGTTGTGTTATCCATGTAAAGTGTAAAGCATTTTGTCTGCCCCAGAAAGATGAAAGGCTGAGCCTTCTTGACTCCGAGTAGAATTCTTCAACCCTGAGCCTCTTCGCATATTCAATACCTGTTGCTCATTTCGTTGACTTTCTTTAAATGCACATTTACAGATGCAATTAGTTTCTTTTTCTCAAGTCTCTCTCCAAAGGCTGAGTATTTTTGAGAGAGGGACAGCCAAGAATATATACACCACCATTCAGGTTGCACATGTTAACCTGCACTGGTTCCTCTCTTTTCTGAGCTTCGTTCAACTGTAATGTATTATTACATTTGTACCTTGGCACAGTTATACCATGGCTGATACTAGCTAGTCGTACATGCCCACCATTTGTCATAAATTACCACTTCAGTGGTGGGGTCAGCATTGTAGCAGGGCTGGGTGCATTGAATGTCCACAATGCATTTTCACTGTTCTGCAAGAACCATCTTTGGTCCATAGATGCTCACAGCATGCCTACACACCTCTATTGTGCCAGGCTTGGACACCTTCTCCAATGGATGTTTTAATATGCCAAGAATGACCACACACTGTCATGACCACTAGTATGTTATGGCTGGATACCACTGAACCATGGATGTGCACAATATTCAAGCATGATGGCACTCTGTCAGGCCCCATCGTTTACAATATGTTCGGAATTACGGCCATTTTCGAAGGGCAAGCATTTTGTGAAGAATGGATGCCCACAAGTTGCAGATAATTGTCAACAATGTGTGAGGCCAGTATTTTATCGTGGTAGGAACCATGCCATGGATGCCTGCAAGTTTCTAAGAAATAATACAAGCATGTGAGGGCAGGCATTTTACCTGGTGTGTGCAATGAGGTTTGTTCCTTGGATGCTTACACGTTTATAAAATGTAGTGCTGTAGGGTCAGAGATATTTTACCACTGGGTTGGCACCATACAAGAGGGTCAGCGTTTACCACAAGTGGCAATGGGCATCATCTCATGGATGCCCACAATTTGCCAAGAATTACCACTATTTTGTGAGGGTCAGCATTTTACCAGGGTGAGCAGTGCGTACAACACTCGTACACACTAGTCATGCCTGCACGTGCACACATTCACATACTTGTATGCGTACACGAGTACTCTGAAACAGTAACAGGACACTTGTTTCTTTTTAAATGCTTATCTTCTGCCAGGGACCGAGTCGTGGGTAGATGCCGCCTACCCACTATTTTCAGAGGGTAGACATCGTCTAACCTGCTGCAAAGCTGGCCACTTTCACCAGAGTGCCACATTCCTTTTCTACTTCTCCCGGAATTCACAGAAATATGCTGTACACGTCCCAATGTAATTTTCAGACACCAGGACATTTTCAGTAGCGTCTGCACGTTGTCTGCTTTTGTTCCAAGCAGCAAGGTGCAGGCAGGGAAGGGACTTGTCAGATTCCAGCTTCGCCCATATCAAAAGCCGAAGTTAAGGGGCCATTAGGCCTCTTTTTGTTGGAGTATCCTGGGAGGGAGCTATGGGGAACCTCACACCTATATGTAATGGAGGAGAAACAAAGGCTCACATTGTATCACATCACAGGTACTTAAGAGAGAAATGCTTTTGACTTTGTTCTGTCACTGTATATAAGAGATATGCTTGCACTGTAAGAATGTCAGATGTGTTGGTCGCCCCAGTATTTACACAAATAATTTAAATACCACAATTTTTTTATAGCACTTTAGCACTACAGTAGTGTGTAGATCAATATAAAGGGTGTGCTACATTAGACAGTAAGGATTACAGTGTGTAGGAACCCCATGTCCTTCATACCTCACTGTGCTATATTAGAAGGTTTACATTTTATGAACTGCAAGTAAAACAAGCATTGGCATAGCCAATAGGTCTCGCCTTTCAGACCTTATAAGTGTTTAGCCATGCAATTGTGCTGCATAACTAAATACTGAAGAACCGGAATAACCCACTCACTGGGTCTCGGCGGCGGGGGAATTGCCCAAGTCTTCCATACCCTTCATACGTAGTAAAAGGAGACACAGGAGCCTTCGTCTGCAGGAGGAACCCAGATTTATTCAAATAGCCCGGGCTATGGAACAGAGTCCCAAGCTCGTTAGAAACAAGACAGAGGAGGCTGCTGCTTTACTCCGCAGCTTACAAGCCTTTTATACTTTTTCATTCCAGTCTTTTGGCTGTTAGTCCATTGTTCAATCAGGGCAGTGTTTGCAGTTGATAACCAGATCCAGACGGTGTTTGTAGTTGGTGACCTGATCAAGGCTTGGTACTCAAATTATTGTTCACTCAGCTTGATCAAAGCACGGTCATTCAGGTCATTGTTCGATCAGCTTGATCAAAGCTCGGTCATTCAAACCATTGTCCAATCACCCTGATCAAGGCCCAGCAGTCAGACCATTGTCCAGATAACCTGATCACGGTGTCAAGGATGTTTACCAGGCAGGGAGCAGGAGATGGGAAACAAATCATTTACACAGGGCGTGAGTGTCTCATGGTTTTCTGTCGAACTGCAAAGAACAGGGGGTGGGTGTGCGACAGTTCCTGGGCAGAAATGCAGGCTGCAAGATGGTTTTTGTCGTGTTAGTTAGAATTTCCTCAGGCATCAGCAGAAACGACCAGGTGGGTCGTGTGGAAGTGTTTGACACGAAATGGCAATGAAAAAACAATGAAGTCCTGGTACAAATGATACCGATCAGAAGAACACTTTTCCTCAGACCCTCCTTTTGCCATTGAGTGGCAAATACTTTAAGAAATGTCAATGTTCATAAGGCCATCGGTTTCTTGTTGGAGCGTCATCATCATATTGGTGTTGCGAATGTTGGAGGGTGGAGGCTGGATGGTCTGGACACACATTGTACAGAGCACTGGCTGGCACTGAAAGCACAAACAGCAGGAGACCAGGACAGTTATTCCCAAGGCAAGGAAGATGAGGACCCTCCACCCCCACTGGGAAAGGAGGCCCCAGATCCAGCCTGTGAGGGACCAGTTGCCTTTATCCAGATGAATTTCGGAAGAAAGGCGATGCAGACGTTGGATGGCATAGTACACTGAAGGTGCGTTGTCTGGGATGTACACGCAGCAGCTGGAGCCGATCAATTTACACACACCACCACAATCATCAAGGAGGACGTCTAGGACCATGCGGTTCTGCAGTGTTATAAGGCGGTCCGCCTGTAGTTCTGCAGTGATGTTGGAGAGGGCACCAGCTGTTACTGTGATGGTGGCTTCAAGGACCCTGGTCAGTCCTCGTACAGCCCGACTGTTTGCCATGGGGCCCCAGAATGGAAGGAAACCTTTAAGGAAGTCCCCGGTTTCCTGGCCTGCTGTATCCTCGGCTGATATGACGCCCCTACGTGAGCGACGCAGAGCGCCCTTCATCAACAGGTGGTAACTCCCATGGGTAGAATACGTTGGCGGAAGGAGGAAGGCCAGATAGCAGGTACCAGACCAGTTACGGGGGAGCCAAGTGTAGGCGGCAGTGCCACAGATAAAATAGGTGTTGGGGGATGCCACCAGCTTCGGAGGAGATGTAGAGTTTAAAGATTTTGTGATATTACAAGTACTGGTACCAACTTTCTTAGTCCCTAGGCCATGGATGCAGACACGGCCTTGCACATTTATGACATTCACAGTGTCTCGTTCATCGGGCAGTATCCTTCTTGTGCGGAATCTGGAAAATGTTCGTCGAGTGGTTGAGTTGAATACTACCATCTCACCGAGTTCATCTGGTGATAGTAGCGATGTGGATGAGCTGGTCGGGCAAAAGGAGCATTGGCATGGCCAGATCTGTTCCGCCAGAAGTCATCCTGAAATGTTCCAAGGGCAGAATTGGCAGTACCATTGACAGTGTAGGCCTCCTGTATCAACATCCACCATGCAAGACAAGACCCAGAGATGGAAAAGGGGTAGGGAAAGAATGGGACAGGGTGTATCATGGAATGCGGCATCAGTCCGCAAACCCAGCAGTTGGAAATGTTCATGATCAGCTGATGATGATGCAACATTTGGATGAAGGTGTTATTGAAGAATTCTGCACGGCGGGGTAACTCGTGGGCTGGTAGCGTGTAATACTGGTGCTCTGCAGGAGTTGGGGTAGGGGTTGGTGAGGTAACAGGATGGTAGATTAGTAACAGCCAACCAAGAATAGACAGGATGAGGGAGACAAACAGCGTCACCACGGTGGCCATGAAGCATTTACTATGTCGGAGACTGACATATTGTTTCTGGATTCGAGTGTTTTGGACGGCAGCCATTGTGCTAAGCCAGGGACCTCTAGTGGCTGTCTGTGATTGGTGGTTGCTTCACTGGGCGCAGGTGCCAAGAGCCCTATGGCGTACCTTAGTCTGACACACCAGCACTACTCTCGGCCGGGAGATCACAGCCCTACAGCCTATAGGCACTTGGCGAAGTCAAAGGCAAGCCTTCCCTCGGGGCGCAAGTTATATCGGTCGGAAGTAGGGTCAGTATGGTCGGGAAACAATTGTTCTGGACGTTGAGCAGAGTTAAGGGAGGGTTCCACCCTTCCTTTCAGTATGCTGTCACTCTCTGCTTCCGTAGATGTAAAATGCAGTCTGGCATCGCTGAATGGGACAAACGTCGGGACTGTTTCTGTTTCTGAGTCTCCTTGTCCTTCCCTCACCCACTGATCATAGGGGAGGGGCAGAGGCACACGCCTACAGTGGGACGAATGCACCCAATTCTTCCGACCTTCTACTTTCACGGCGGTGCGGGTGGCCAGCAACACCTGACGGGGCTGTGTCCAGCGGGGTTCGAGGCTCTTAGTCCGTTGAAAATTTCTTACTAAGACCCAATCTCCAGGTTGGATAACGTGTCCTGGGCCCTCGCTTTTGTCAGGTATGGCCTCATGCACCTGGTGATAAAGAGTACGAAAGGTATTAGTTAGACTGTACAGGTAATCAGTTAATACAGGGTATTCAACATCAGACAGTTTCTTAGGCCGCGGGACACCCCATACATTGGCAGGCCTCCTGAACACAATCTCATGGGGGGATAGCCCTATCCTGGTGTGGGCTGTTGTTCTTGTAGACAATAGGGCCAAGGGCAGAGCATCAACCCAAGTGACACCTGTCTCGGCTACTATTTTGGCCATTTTAGTTTTAGGATGCCATTGTACACCTCCACTAGACCTGCTGACTGGGGGTGGTTAGCTGCATGAAATTTTTGTTTTATACCCAATGCTGTACAGATATATTCCATAATTTGAGCCGTAAAGTGTGTCCCGTTGTCACTCCAGACCAAGCGGGGCAAACCGAATCGTGGGAGGTACTCTTTTAATAGCATTTTGGCGGTAGTGATAGCGGTGCAGTCTTTGACGGGGTAGGCCTCCACCCATCGGCTGAAGGTACAGACCACCACTAGGACATATTTTAAATTGTTACCTACGCACATCATACACTCTACTCATGAACACATCACCACCCCCTCTATCTTACAACCTCCTCTCACAAACAATACTATACAACCAAATCCATTGCATGAAACATATACATCAGCACCCCTTTTCACTACTCCTCAAAAAACAAAACATATCACACTCACCAGCACAACAAGATCTTCAAAGCACAACACCTCATAATACTTACCATCACAAAATACAACCATACACCCACCTTTCAAACACAAAGGAACCAACTCCAATGCCAAGCTTTCTCTCTTCCACCACACCTAACACACATACAGCAACACAGCAACTCTCTTCTAACCGCCTCTCATCCATTGGACAATTTAGAACTTCACTACATGACCAACATGCTGCACCACCAACCCTGACTCATACACCTTCCGCATTAAACACACGCAAACTATATAAGCAACATGCCATACCTCACAACTTCGCTTCCCCATGTCTACTTCACAATGTTACACCACAAAAACAACACAGTACTCCTACTCCCTCTCAAACACCATCTCCACCACATACACACGCAGACCCATCAAAATGCCTTCTTAGCATGCTGGATGAGGAACATGAATATAGAACAGCTACACAATTGCTATCCTAATACAGCTAATACCAGCTCTAAAAACACACCTGCTACAAACCCACACATTACTGACCACTCTTCTACAAAACAAAGTCTCACAATCACCAAAGACCACTCTCTAAACTGTCTACTAATAAATGCTCGATCCCTCTCTAAAAACAAACATCACATCTACGACCTTCTCACAGATGCAAAACCAGACATACTATTCATAACTGAATCATGGTTGGGAGATGATATGGCTCCAGTCCTGCATGAAGCCATTCCTCTAGGCTATCAAACAATCACCCAAAATCGTATAGCCAAAAAAGGAGGTGGTCTAGCTGTTGTATTCAGGCAAACAATACAGATCACAAAAATTGACGACATCTCCATAAAGAATTGTGAGGCTCTTCTAACAAGATGCAATCCTACACCGTCTTCCTCCTTTAACTTCCTGCTCCTTTACAGACCTCCACCTAGCAAGGCGACATTCCCAGACGCACTTCTAGACACAGTTTCAAACCTGATAACAATACACTCCAACCTATGCGTTCTGGGTGACCTCAACATTTGGTTTGACAAACCCAATATGACCCATCCAAAAACAATAATCACTGGCCTAGACGCACTGAACCTCCATCAGATTGTCCACAAACCGACACACACCGCTGGACATATACTAGATGTCATTTTTGCTAATACTGAACTAGTTACCTTTCAAACTATAACTCCAGTCACATGGTCAGACCACCACTTGCTTGCTTTCCAACATAAAACAACACTAAGCGACTCACCTAAAACTACTTTACATCCATCCACCTATCGGCCGTGGAACAAACTCAATTTGGAACACTTAGAAACACAACTAACATCAAGTACAAATCTAGAAACAATAAATTCTGTTCAAAAACTATATGAGTGGCTACAAGAAGCTTTTGACATCCTGATACCACTCAAAACCACACAACAGAACAAAAGAAAAAAAGCGCCTTGGAGAAACATAGAAATAAAAGACATAAAACAACAAATTAGAAAGCTGCAACGTACCTGGCTCAAAACAAACTCCAAACAAGACAAACTTCACCTACAAAAAATTAACAGATTATACAAGTCGGCTATCAAAAAAGCTAAGAAAAGGTACTATTCAGACAGAATTCAAAACGCTAAATGTGCAAATAAAGAATTCTATAAAATACTCAATGAATTTCGCAAACCAAATTCCCTAGAAAGAACTCATCCTGTTACTCAAGATTTCACAGACAAACTGGCAAATCATTACACGGACAAAGCAAACACGTTGGACTCATACTTAAAACAGAAACAAAGCACCAGCACTAACCCTTGTACAAAACAACAATCCAAGAATACTCTAACCAAGCCTCTCCGTTCCTTCCAACACATCTCACACGATGAATTTATGGACCTGGTCAAAGCAAGCAGGCCTGCCGGCAGCCCTTCTGACCCCTGTCCATCACAAATTTTCAAGACAATTCTTTTAACAACCTCTGCTGCCACTCCAGTAAGAAGAATCATCAACAACTCCTTCACGACCGGAATATTTCCAGAAGAACTTAAAAAATCACACATACGCCCTTTACTGAAGAAAACAAACTTGGACCCGCTGAACCCTGACAACTACAGACCCATTACAAATGGACCTTTCCTGGGCAAACTGGTAGAAAGAGCAGCGTTCGCCCAGATGTCACAATTCATTGAAGAGAATGACATACTCTCAGACTTCCAAACAGGATTCCGTCCGGGGAGAGGCACTGAATCTGCCCTCCTTGCCATCTGGGATGACCTAAAAATACAGTTGACCGCAACGGAGTTGCTGCGCTACTCCTCTTGGACCTCTCAGCTGCCTTTGACACGGTTGACCATGACACTCTGAAACAAAGACTCTATGAATCCGGCATAGAGGGAACTGCTCTAGACTGGATCGCGTCCTACCTTCAAAACAGAACTAATGTCATCCATACCCCACCTTTCTCGTCCAAACCGTACTCCACAAAAGCAGGGGTCCCTCAAGGCTCTATCATCTCACCCATGCTTTTCAACATCTACATGAAGTCATTACCAGTACTGATCAATAAATTTCACCTCACGTGCTATAACTATGCAGATGACACGCAAATACTCCTTCAACTGGAATGCCCCAAAGACATTGGAAAATCACCAATTTTCAGCTGTCTCAGAGCCGTGGATCAGTGGATGACTTGGAGCCATCTCAAATTGAATACTTCAAAAACGGAAATACTCACGTGTGGCGATTGGAAACATTACAACCCGCTTGCTGCATGGCCTAATGAACTGGGATCACCACCTAAAGTATCGAAGGAAGTAAGAAACCTAGGAATGACCATGGACTCCAAGCTGTCGATGAATGCCCAAGTGGACAAACTAGCAAGATCAAGCTTTGTCACTATAAAAACGCTGCGACGAATTTTCCCTCATTTGGGATTTCCGCACAAGGTCCAAGCTACCATCTCCCTTGTCCTGTCCAAACTCGATTACGCCAATAGCCTCTACCACGGATCACCTTTGACGACCATGAAAAGACTACAACGGATTCAGAACTCGGCTGCCAGACTACTCTTACATATCAAACCGCGAGACCACATATCCCCTGCCTTGAAAGCCCTGCATTGGTTACCGGTTGCCAGAAGATCCACGTTCAAGCTGCTTTGTATCACCCACAAAGCAATACATGGAATGGGACCACTCTTCATCAGGAATAAAATCACCAAACACATTCAACAGAGGAACCTCTGCTCTAAAGGAGCATCTCGCCTCAAAATCCCAAGATACAAGAAAAAAACCATGGGTGGCACATCCTTCTCTGTTCAAGCAGCCAAACTATGGAACTCTTTACCCCCAACATAAGATCCACCGACAGCCACCTTATCTTCAGAAAACTACTCAAGAATTGGCTTTTCCCCACATAAGCACCATACGCAAACAGAAATTTACAGCATATCCCTCTGTATATAAGCATTTGTTTTCACTATAGACATGTACCTATCTTTGTGTATTGCTTTGTATAAACATGTACAATAATTATGTTGTTGAGAGAAAAAAAAATAATAATAATAATAAATAAATATCATCTTTGGTCTACATGTACTAACTTCCATTGTGCATCTATGTACCTTCCATGTACTTGGAACTGTGTGTCTCTGTAACTTTTCTCCTGAAAAAGCATATCCAATGCACTACCCTATTTCTCATCCTGTGCCTCTAGCCATATCTTTAATCTGCATATACTTACCTCCTTTATGTATCTATATACTTTCAATGTATTTATGGATCTATATATTTATCACTTTCTTCTAATTTAGCATTTCCAAGGCACTACCCTAGTTCTCAGCCTATACTTATCTCAATATATCTTCTAGCCCAACCTTCTGACTCATCTCAAACTTCTTTCTACTACTCTTTCCAATGCACTACCCTATCTCTCATCCTATACATCTATCAATATATCCTCTACATCCACACTCATTTATCCCAAACCCCATACCACTACTATGACCACCAAAATAACCCTTTCTAGACTCTCGCCTACTCTACCCTCCTTGCATCATCGGACACCTCTTTTACTATACCGATGCCCTAAAACAAACCTTTCTAAACTCTTCCCTGACTCCTCCCCTCAAACCCCCTTCTCCCCCTCCTACTGCTAAGACCTATAAAAAAAATTAAAAAAAATCCTTCACTCTTTTATCCCTCCACTATCCTTTTCAATCAGAATTAACAGTCTAACATATTCAATTTTCAACTATACTAATTCACCACTAATCCTTTATGGGTTCCAGAGTAGCGTGCTACTCGCCAATAAAGCGTCTCAACACCCCATCAGGGTTACAAGCGCTATATAAATGCAAACCTTTTTCCCTTTCTACCCTCCCCAACCCTTCTCAATCCAAATAACTGACTAACATATCCACCACTAAAATTACTTTCATGTTTCACCATAATAATTCAACACTAATACTTCTGGGTTCCAGAGTAGCGTGCTACTTGCGCTTCAAAACCCCATCAGGGGTAGCAAGCGCTATATAAATACAAACCTCTTTCCCTCTTCTATCCCGCCACCTACCCTTCTCTACCCAAATAACTGAATAACATGTCCACTAATCAAAGTTACTTCATTTTTTACTAGACTAATGTTCAACACTAATCCTTAATGGGTTCCGGAGTGGCGTGCTACTCGCCAGAAAAGCGCTTCAACACTCATCAGGGGTAACAAGTGCTATATGAATGCAAACCTTTTTTCCCTTTTATCCCTCCGCTATCCTTCTCACTCCAAATAACTGACTAATATCCACCACTGAAACTACTTTCATATTTTCACCATATTAATTCACCACTAATCCTTGATGGGCTTCCAGAGTAGCATGCTTCAACACCCCATCAGGGGTAACCAGCGCTATATAACTACAAACCTTTTTTTCCTCCTCTATCCTTCTGCTATCATTCCAAATCCAAATAACTGCCTAACCTATCCATCACTTAAAATGTACTTGCATGTTTCACTATACTAATTCAACACTAATCCTCTATGGGTCCCGGAGTAGCGTGCTACTCGCCGAAAAGCGCTTCGACGCCTCGTCAGGGGTAGTAAGCGCTATATAAATGCAATTACAATACAATACAATACAATACATCGGTCCATCTGGATGTAATCTATTTGGAGGACTTCAAAAGGGAAGGTAGGAGGAGAGAATCCTCCCTTAGGAGTAACTGTGCCTTTTCCTGGGTTATACCTTAGGCAAATCATGCATGTTTTAACCAGCTTTTCAGCATATGTTGGTATCTTAGAGTTGTACCATGTAGGTTCCAACAGTTTACATATCCCTTTGCACTAATGTGAGCAGGACCATGGGCCATCGTAACTACTGGTAGCACATGACTGTCAGGTAACATCCATTGTCTTTCCATAGTCGTGCGGACCCAGCAACCATCAATTCCCTCCTTTGCTAATTGCTCCTTCCACACCCGTAGTTCCTCAGGAGTAGTATGGGACTGAATATCGATCACACTCTGTACTGTGTTTTCAACCATGCCCTCGTCTGCCACCCACCTAGCGGGACCTCCTACATACATTCCTTCCCTTTTTCTAAGAGCTGTTTGTCTGGCCGTCTGGTCAGCCAGGGCATTGCCTTTCCCAACATCATCTGTCACTTTCTTATGGGCCTTACATTTTATAATGGCCACCTTTCTGGGGAGTGTCAGGGAGTCTAACAATCGGTGAATTAGGGGGCCATGTTGAATCTTGGTCCCATGGGAAGTAAGGAAATTCCTTTCTTTCCATAACCTCCCGAAGTTGTGGGCCACCCCGAAGGAATATTGGCTGTCAGTATAAATATTTACCGTCATCCCTTTGCTTAACTCACAGGCTCTAGTGAGGGCCACTAATTCTGCTGCTTGAGCAGAGCACTGCGGAATCTGAGCTGTTTCTACTACTTGTCCTAATGTCGTGAGGGCATAGGCGGCTGAGGTGTTACCATCTGGCCCTCTGAGACATGATCTGTCCACATATAGTGTACCTTCTGGTTCTGCTATCGGGGTATCCTGTAAGTCAACCCGTCCCTTCGTCTCCTCCTCTGTCCTTAATATGCAGTCATGTGGGTCTAAGCGGGCATCCTGAGTATCCAGTGGGAGTAATGTTGCGGGGTTCAGTACAGTGCATCTCTTGATGTTAATGTGGCTGGAAAAGAGTGTCAGTTCATATCCTGTGAGTCGTGCGCTAGTGAGGTACTGTGTCTTGGTGTTATTAAGGAGGGTATCTACAGAATGGGGGACCATCAGAGTCAGGGGGAGTTCATGACGATCCCCGCACTCTGACGGACCATGAGGGCGGCCGCAGCGGTCGCCCGTAGGCATCCTGGGAGAGCCCTTGCAACAGGATCTAAGGTGGCTGAAAAATAGGCACATGGCCGATGGTGACCTCCGAACATCTGGGTCAAGACAGCGCATGCACAGCCGTCTGTCTCATGTACAAAAAGAAAAAATTGCTTGCTATAATCAGGAGTACCGAGGACTGGAGCAGTACACAGAGCCCTCTTTAAATCTTGGAAGGCCTGCGCATGCTCTCTAGTCCATGGAAAGGAACTGTCTGATATGTCTTTAGTGGTGAGGGCAAGAAGAGGTTTGACCATGGCCGAAAAGTTGGAAATCCACTGTCTACAGTATGAGGTTAGGCCTATGAAGGCTCGCACCTGCTTTTGTGTTCGTGGGGCCGTCATAGCATTGATAATGGCTACACGATCAGCGGTGAGCTGCCTTCCCTCCTTCGAGAGGAGATGACCTAAATAGGTCACCTTCTCTTGACAAAACTGAAGCTTTTTTAAAGAGACTTTGTGATTATGGAGGGCAAGGTGGCGTAACAAACAGAGAGTAGCTTCTTTACATGATGGGGCAGAATTTGCAGCAATGAGGAGGTCATCTACATATTGTAATAGTGTGGAGTTATCAGGGAGTTCCAAGGAATCTAGTTGACTTTTGAGGGCTTGACTATAGATACTGGGGCTCTCGGTGAAACCTTGAGGGGCGCGGCAGAATCTAAAGCTTCGCCCACCAAGGGAGAAACCAAAAAAATGTCTGCTGTCAGGATGTATAGGAATGCTGAAAAAAGCATTCTTCAGGTCTATGACAGAAAAGTGCGTTGCGTCAGAAGGGACCATCGTTAAGAGGGCTGTAATGTCGGGGACAACAGGATATTGGGAGATTGTTATTTTGTTAAGGGCTCTCAGGTCAATCACGAATCTGTATATTTTAGGGGAGAGAGCATCTCCATTGGTCTTTTTAAGAACGGGAATAATGGGACTGTTACAGATATTGCCACGTGTTTCCTCCACTACGCCCTTGTCCATTAATTCAGATATTATTGTTAAAAGGGCCATTTCTCCTTCCGCGGGTAGTCGATACTGCCGGAGGCGGGGGAGAAGTGCACCTGGCTCGATGCGTACCACATGAGGGGATATGTTGAGACACCCTACATCAGTGTCTGATGATGCCCAGAGGGAGGAAGGTAAAAACTGCAATTCTGGTGGGAGGGGACCAGACAGATACATATAGGAAGCTGCGGTGGGAGAAATTGTTAGGGATACACCTTGGGGACTACATGATATGGTCGCATACAGAGCTTTCAGTAAATCCATGCCTAACAAGTTTTCACTGCAACCTGTAGTAAGGACCAAGGGAGCGTCAACATGTGCAGGGCCAATATCGAGAGGGAGGGGTTCAGAGACAGGGCTCGTCACAGGTGTTCCTGCAAAACCCACGGAGACATTTATTTTGCCAGAAAGGGGTGCCTCCGGGACTGACAGACGTGCAATAGAAGACCTGGTGGCCCCAGTATCCAAAAGAAAATTCTGATCGTTCCCCACAACTGACATTTGAACATACGGGCCCCTTTGATCCACTGGAATTTGCACTCTGGTAATACCCCTTTCCTGGCTGTCCTATGCTTGGTAGGACCCTATCTCATCAACTTCGTCATAATCATCATTGTAATAAGTGCGTGTTGCTTCGTACCCATCAAACCTATTGGCCGGGCGCGGCCGGACGGGAACGTGATCCCTGGGCCTACGTTCTTTATCCTGTGGATGGGGCGGGCCATGGTCCCTAGTCGGCCTTCCCTCCCTGGGAGCGCGAGGCCGAGTCTTCCCTGTTCGGATGTTTTCAGCTAACACGGGACACTCGTCTATCCAATGGCCGTACCCCTTACAATAAGCACACTGATCTGTTTGGAGGGCTCCCGTATGTTGAGGGCTGGAGGGGGTAGACTGGCGAGCCCTCGGAGGGTGTTGGGGTTGAGGTCTGAAATTCCCGCGGGCATCGGGACCTCGGGGAGGGTAAGCCTGCTGCAGAAGTGCCTTAGTCTTAAGATCCCTAACCTTCTTACTTTCCTTGTCTCTATCTTCATTCTCCCTATTCTCATGATATTGTGCCATAGCCAAGATACCAGTGATAGTTTGGGCAGACCACGTACTTTCAACTTTCTTAAGCCTGGTGGAAATCTCAGGAAGCAAGTTGCTGACAAACTTATCGACAAACACTGGGCCAGAACCTGGGGTCCGGGGATCCAAACCACTATGTCCCTTGTATTCTGTCTCAAAACGGGTAAAGAAGTCAGCCACATTCTCATCTTTTCGCTGCCTACAGGCGTTTATTTTATCCCAGTTAATGACAGTTTCCGGCAAAAGTGTTTTCATAAACGTTATTATTTTACCGGGCAAAGTCAGGATGGCAGCTTCTGGTTTAGTCCCTCCTACCCTTGCTTCTTCCATAGCCTCTAGGTCAGCCCATTTACCTCCCAACGCCACTTCATGATCAGTATGTCGAATCTTGTCCCAAATTTCAGTGGGAACAACCGTACCAAAAAGTAAATCTATATCCTCAAGAACGAGAGTACCTGCAGATATAATCTGACCTAATTCTCTGTAAAAGGCAGCCGGATTCTTCCGGGGATCTGGTAATTGTTCTTTTAACTGCATTACTTCTGACCTTTTCCAAGGAACATGAACCCAAAGCCTGCGCCAGTGTGCCTCAACAGCCCCTCGGCCATTATTTTGGGCATCGGTAAGTGCGTTAACAAAGACAGGGGCCGCCTCTCTCATTGGCATAGCTGTCTCTAGAGGGGTGTTGGAAAAAGCGGTCATATCACGGTAAGCCATTAAAGCAGACACAGCACCAAACATCCCCTCTCCCTGAACATCGCCTCTTCTTATTTGTGACCTAAGGTCCATTAATCCAGTGGGTATCTGCATAAGCGCATTCTCAAATTTTTGCATGACCAGCGTACACATGTATTCAGCCCAGGTGGTCTGTTCCATAATCGTCCACTGGGAAAAGGTGGACCATATGTCTTTAAAGGCATAAATATTCCCGTTCTTTATCCAACATTCACACTGTTGCTTCTGTAGGTCATTTTCTCGAAGGGACGAAAAGCTGACTGCAGAGCGCAAGGAGGCCAGTCGGGGGGAATTGAACATTTTATATAAATCCTGCTTAACTGTAGACCACGGGGAAGTAGGAAAAGGGCGGGTAGGGGTAAAGCCGCAGGGGTTGGGCGGATGGAGACTTGTTGTCATTCCCGCAGTGAGGACAGGGTTAGCGGGCGTGGTCGGTGTCATAGGAAAAATCGGGAGGGTTGGTGTGACAGGAAGAACAGTAGGAGGGGCAGTGGGGGCAGGAGTGGGCGGTGGCGGGGGGACATGTGGGGTGTGAGGCGTCAGGGCAGGGTACATTGGGGCATATGCAGGAGGGCTTTCTAGCATGGTATCAAGCAAGGAATCACCTTCTTCTCCCCCATCCATATGGCCCTTTCTTTTCTCCTCACGAGCTGGATAGCATTTTTGTACCCGGGCCCCATGCTCCCTGTTGGCTATTTCTACCGATTTTGTCATTTGATTTTGTAAATTTACTCTGGCGTGGTCGGCCATTGACATGCGTTCCTGTTTTCTTTCTTGAGCCTTCTGCTTTCTAGCTCTCTGCTCTATCTCTTTCCTCCAAAATCGGACAGATTCAAACATAGACGGGCGCGTTTTTCTTTTCATTAATTGTTCCTCTAAGTTGGTGAGAACTTGGGAATTAAAGGAGCCGAAAAGTGGCCACTGTAATTCCGCGTTACTTTGTTTCGTATATTTTACCCAGAATGAGGAAAACATTATGGCAGAAGGGCCATGTTTAACATACATCGTATGGCCAGGGGTCCCTTCTGGAGGAAGCGGACAAGCCGCCTCCAGCTGGGAGTCCTGCGTACACATACAACAACATAATTTCTTGAACTTACTACTGACTGGCATGCTTGTAAATAGGTAACAGACACCGGCGGGTTTTAAAATTCACCTCGCCTGCTTGGCTTTTGCAAAGGTCAATAACAGCAGAATCATACAGACTTGGTGGGTGATCAGTCCACCCTTACCTTACAGGGGTAGTTCTCTTCTGCAGACGTAGGGCTGTGTCCTGCTCCAGAAATTATTTGCTAGGGGACTCCAGCGAGGACGCGGTCATGTGGCCCAGACCGGGTGGGGAGGAACAGCGGGCGAGTCGTTCGGCTTACCGGATTGCAAGAATCCCTCGGGTAGGGCGCCTCCGTCGGAGTCTCTCCGTGCACCTCCTCACATCCACCGGGCCTGACCTTCGTACTCGTGGAGTCCCTATTCGGGCGCCATTTGAAGAACCGGAATAACCCACTCACTGGGTCTCGGCGGCGGGGAATTGCCCAAGTCTTCCATACCCTTCATACGTAGTAAAAGGAGACACAGGAGCCTTCGTCTGCAGGAGGAACCCAGATTTATTCAAATAGCCCGGGCTATGGAACAGAGTCCCAAGCTCGTTAGAAACAAGACAGAGGAGGCTGCTGCTTTACTCCGCAGCTTACAAGCCTTTTATACTTTTTCATTCCAGTCTTTTGGCTGTTAGTCCATTGTTCAATCAGGGCAGTGTTTGCAGTTGATAACCAGATCCAGACGGTGTTTGTAGTTGGTGACCTGATCAAGGCTTGGTACTCAAATTATTGTTCACTCAGCTTGATCAAAGCACGGTCATTCAGGTCATTGTTCGATCAGCTTGATCAAAGCTCGGTCATTCAAACCATTGTCCAATCACCCTGATCAAGGCCCAGCAGTCAGACCATTGTCCAGATAACCTGATCACGGTGTCAAGGATGTTTACCAGGCAGGGAGCAGGAGATGGGAAACAAATCATTTACACAGGGCGTGAGTGTCTCATGGTTTTCTGTCGAACTGCAAAGAACAGGGGGTTGGGTGTGCGACAGTTCCTGGGCAGAAATGCAGGCTGCAAGATGGTTTTTGTCGTGTTAGTTAGAATTTCCTCAGGCATCAGCAGAAACGACCAGGTGGGTCGTGTGGAAGTGTTTGACACGAAATGGCAATGAAAAAACAATGGAGTCCTGGTACAAATGATACCGATCAGAAGAACACTTTTCCTCAGACCCTCCTTTTGCCATTGAGTGGCAAATACTTTAAGAAATGTCAATGTTCATAAGGCCATCGGTTTCTTGTTGGAGCGTCATCATCATATTGGTGTTGCGAATGTTGGAGGGTGGAGGCTGGATGGTCTGGACACACATTGTACAGAGCACTGGTTGGCACTGAAAGCACAAACAGCAGGAGACCAGGACAGTTATTCCCAAGGCAAGGAAGATGAGGACCCTCCACCCCCACTGGGAAAGGAGGCCCCAGATCCAGCCTGTGAGGGACCAGTTGCCTTTATCCAGATTAATTTCGGAAGAAAGGCGATGCAGACGTTGGATGGCATAGTACACTGAAGGTGCGGTGTCTGGGATGTACACGCAGCAGCTGGAGCCGATCAATTTACACACACCACCACAATCATCAAGGAGGACGTCTAGGATGCGGTTCTGCAGTGTTATAAGGCGGTCCGCCTGTAGTTCTGCAGTGATGTTGGAGAGGGCACCAGCTGTTACTGTGATGGTGGCTTCAAGGACCCTGGTCAGTCCTCGTACAGCCCAACTGTTTGCCATGGGGCCCCAGAATGGAAGGAAACCTTTAAGGAAGTCCCCGGTTTCCTGGCCTGCTGTATCCTCGGCTGATATGACGCCCCTACGTGAGCGACGCAGAGCGCCCTTCATCAACAGGTGGTAACTCCCATGGGTAGAATACGTTGGCGGAAGGAGGAAGGCCAGATAGCAGGTACCAGACCAGTTACGGGGGAGCCAAGTGTAGGCGGCAGTGCCACAGATAAAATAGGTGTTGGGGGATGCCACCAGCTTCGGAGGAGATGTAGAGTTTAAAGATTTTGTGATATTACAAGTACTGGTACCAACTTTCTTAGTCCCTAGGCCATGGATGCAGACACGGCCTTGCACATTTATGACATTCACAGTGTCTCGTTCATCGGGCAGTATCCTTCTTGTGCGGAATCTGGAAAATGTTCGTCGAGTGGTTGAGTTGAATACTACCATCTCACCGAGTTCATCTGGTGATAGTAGCGATGTGGATGAGCTGGTCGGGCAAAAAGGAGCATTGGCATGGCCAGATCTGTTCCGCCAGAAGTCATCCTGAAATGTTCCAAGGGCAGAATTGGCAGTACCATTGACAGTGTAGGCCTCCTGTATCAACATCCACCATGCAAGACAAGACCCAGAGATGGAAAAGGGGTAGGGAAAGAATGGGACAGGGTGTATCATGGAATGCGGCATCAGTCCGCAAACCCAGCAGTTGGAAATGTTCATGATCAGCTGATGATGATGCAACATTTGGATGAAGGTGTTATTGAAGAATTCTGCACGGCGGGGTAACTCGTGGGCTGGTAGCGTGTAATACTGGTGCTCTGCAGGAGTTGGGGTAGGGGTTGGTGAGGTAACAGGATGGTAGATTAGTAACAGCCAACCAAGAATAGACAGGATGAGGGAGACAAACAGCGTCACCACGGTGGCCATGAAGCATTTACTATGTCGGAGACTGACATATTGTTTCTGGATTCGAGTGTTTTGGACGGCAGCCATTGTGCTAAGCCAGGGACCTCTAGTGGCTGTCTGTGATTGGTGGTTGCTTCACTGGGCGCAGGTGCCAAGAGCCCTATGGCGTACCTTAGTCTGACACACCAGCACTACTCTCGGCCGGGGAGATCACAGCCCTACAGCCTATAGGCACTTGGCGAAGTCAAAGGCAAGCCTTCCCTCGGGGCGCAAGTTATATCGGTCGGAAGTAGGGTCAGTATGGTCGGGAAACAATTGTTCTGGACGTTGAGCAGAGTTAAGGGAGGGTTCCACCCTTCCTTTCAGTATGCTGTCACTCTCTGCTTCCGTAGATGTAAAATGCAGTCTGGCATCGCTGAATGGGACAAACGTCGGGACTGTTTCTGTTTCTCCTTGTCCTTCCCTCACCCACTGATCATAGGGGAGGGGCAGAGGCACACGCCTACAGTGGGACGAATGCACCCAATTCTTCCGACCTTCTACTTTCACGGCGGTGCGGGTGGCCAGCAACACCTGACGGGGCTGTGTCCAGCGGGGTTCGAGGCTCTTAGTCCGTTGAAAATTTCTTACTAAGACCCAATCTCCAGGTTGGATAACGTGTCCTGGGCCCTCGCTTTTGTCAGGTATGGCCTCATGCACCTGGTGATAAAGAGTACGAAAGGTATTAGTTAGACTGTACAGGTAATCAGTTAATACAGGGTATTCAACATCAGACAGTTTCTTAGGCCGCGGGACACCCCATACATTGGCAGGCCTCCCGAACACAATCTCATGGGGGGATAGCCCTATCCTGGTGTGGGCTGTTGTTCTTGTAGACAATAGGGCCAAGGGCAGAGCATCAACCCAAGTGACACCTGTCTCGGCTACTATTTTGGCCATTTTAGTTTTTAGGATGCCATTGTACACCTCCACTAGACCTGCTGACTGGGGGTGGTTCAATGAACAATGGGGTAACCCTGTGTCCCTCAGAACCTGGGTAAAGGATTATAAAGGTACAATGGTTCTGTCGGGTATAGGCACAATATTTCTTATAAATACAATGTTTTCATCTAATTCAGTTTACATGGACAGATTATTCATTAAACAAACTGAATGAAAATACATTAAACAAAGGAACACATAATAAGAGTGAGGTAATCCGGTTGTGTGGGAAATTCAATATTTAATATAAATTACATCATTTATATTAACCCACATTTTATATTGCATTAACAGCTGCCAAAATCGTGATCAAGTGACATAGTGTGATAAGTGACACAATAAGTGCATAGTATATACAAAAATGATTAAAATATATACAAAATGTGAAAGGCCAGAATAGATACAATGACCCTACTACTCTGTATAATTTCAGTGTTTTTCGAGTAGGGACTTGAACTGGACCAAAAGGTAGCGTCGACGTTTCAACCCTATATGTGCGATTTTAAATCATCACAGCGGGTCTTCATCAGGACTGAGATAAGGAAGAAAATGGCAGCCTGCAAAATCAGTTAAAGCGTGCATTAGCATCATGGTGTGTTCCAAATGGCCATTAGCGAAATGATGTGTAAGGTCGTAACGACTCACCTAACAAGAACCAGAATTATTACTGGTATGGCTCAGGTCAGGGATGATCAAAGGCCCATCTAGTGATCATCTAGAGATAAAGAGGTAAGGTCAGGAATAGATTTATAAACAACAAATTTTAAAAGACCCAATAGGGACTAGGGCCGCACAGGTGAATTAATACACCACGTGTACGCCAAAGACACTCGCTCATATGTATTTAGGCTGTGTAAAGAAGAACTATATCAAGCGCTCAAATATGAGAGCAAAATCAGAGGTAATGGTAGAACCCACCCTCACTAGTCAGACATTTCCTAGAAGTCAAGGGGGCTAACACAACCCACAGAAATCCGTTTATATTAAATAATCGGAAACCAGGTGCGAGAATCAAAAGCAGTAGAACACCCTGGGAGATCACATACTCTATGAGAACTAATGCGGCAGTAGGACGCTCACGAGTGTGCCGATGGGCGTTAAACTGCGATGATATAAGTCGCATACTCTATAAACAACTCATGCAGTAGTTAAGCGCTCGCCACATGTGCCGGTAACTATTGTACTGCAGTGATAAAAAGGTTAGAACTCACCAAGGAACTTGTAATGAGTCCTGTGTGACTAGAAATTGTAAAACGCGTCTGGAAATAAATAGAGAAAAGCGCCGATTAATCCAGCTCTTGAGTTTAAAGAAAAATTAGGTGTTCCTAAGTGTGGGGAAGCGTGGCTCACCTTAGTTATTCAATGTAGAATAGAAATCCAACAAGCAGTGGAAACTCCTGCCCGGTGATCGCAACCAGTCGACCTGCAAGGGAGCGTCTGCCGAGCAGAAGATAAGCGTCCACGAGCACGTCAAACAATGACGTGTAACGTGCAGCAGCTAATTGTCTGCATACCTGGTTGCCAAGCAACTAACAACAAATGCTCGTACAACGCAGTGTCAACGTCATATGCGTAGGAAGAGGGCCGATCAGTGGAATTGGATTCCAAAAATATGAGCAGCAACCATGCGGAAATGAACTACTTTCGCAAAATCGTATTTAATCGCTGTGTACGAGAAGGACTGCCCAGCAGCTAATAGGCGTCCAAGCACACAACTAGTATTGGCGTGTAGCGTAAAACAGCTGAGTGTCTACATGCCATGTTGCAGCGCACAGGCGCGGAGTGCTCACCACAATGACTATATCGGCAAGTGTATGCGTGAAGGTGGAAAAGAAAATGCAAACCTGAGCGAGGTATGAATCACAGATCTTCTCAGAAAAGGATGATAACTGCTTATCTATACCCTGGTTAACACATGGAACAGGTCTAATGCACGTTAGAAGCATAAAGCAAATAGACATGATGCATGTACTTTGCAATGCGGTCAAACTGAAAAATTATTATTATGACAGTGATTCACAATACAAAAACAGCACATTTTGATCTGCACCTAAGCAGCAGCTTACAAGATTAATTACCTAAATTATACATATTGGATACATTCTTTTAATAATCCAGTGTAAAAGATAGTACAATGAGAATATAAAATCTGTTACTTTGCACAAGTGTAGCAAATTGCCAAATGAAAATAGCTCGCTAAAGCATAGTAAAGAACCAGCAATGAAACATTATAGTTGACCCATTTGTCTAGATGTTTCCTCAAATTCATTCAGCCCCTCCGTTACAGTATTCAGAGAATGTATCCACCTGCATTCTTTTCGGTTCAATGCCACTGAGATTGACCCACCCCTTGGTGCAGGACAGACTTTCTCAGCCACCCACCATCTTATACTCTCTGGCTGGTGTTGCTGCAATAAGAAATGGTCAACCAATGGGGCACCCTGTACCTTGCATCTTATGCGGCTCATGTGTTGCAATATTCTCGCCTTTACTTTCTGGATGGTCTGACCTACATAAAGTAAATCACAGGGGCAACAAATGACGTATATTAAGTGGGTGCTGTTGCAGTTTGTGAAGTCTGGTAACTTGTATGTTCTATTGTTGTGTGTAAAGGTGGAGCCCTCCACCGTCAGTGAGCAGGCTTTACAATGGCCACATCTGTGATGGCCAGTAATGGGTGGAAGGCCCAGTTGGTTTCTCAAATTCATTAGTTTGGGGGTTCAAGGTACGTTCTGACAACATTGTCTTTTATACTCCTGCCCCTTTTAAAGGCAAAGAGTGGGTCCTCGGTGGTATGCAGTTCACTTGCGACCAAATTCCAGTACTTTTTCACTATCTTTTTGATGGCATTGCTTTTAGCGTTAAATGTAGTCACGCACACAATTTTGTCAATCTTTTCTGGTTTTTCTTTTACTTGCAGCAGTTGGTCACGCGGGCAGTACCACGCTCGTTTGCGCGCACGTTTAAGTAGACCTGTAGGGTAACCTCTATTTTTCAGGCGCATCGTAAGGATCTCAGTTTCCTTAAAAAAATCTATTCTGCGAGTACAATTCCTTCTCAGCCTAAGGTACTGACCGTAAGGTAAGTTGTCCCTCAGGCTGCGAGGGTGATGGGATTCATACTTGAGCAGCGTATTCCTTTCAGTGGGTTTACGATACAGATCACAGAACAGGGAACCATCATCCACTTTAAATGTAAGATCAAGGAAATCTATAGACTCATTATTGCTGGTCATAGTGAACTGGATGTCACACATTCTGGTGTTAAGCCAATCGTTAAATTGCTTAAGATCTTCTTCAGTTCCTGACCAGATCATTATGATGTCGTCAATGTAACGCTTCCAAACCGAAATTTGGTTTAAGTATGGATTGGCGTAGCTATACAGATGCTCCTCCTCGTATGCGTCCATAAAGATATTAGCCAGACTAGGTGCGTAGGTAGCCCCCATCGCGACGCCCTTGCACTGATAATAAAATTGTTTCCTGAAAATGAAGTAATTATACTTCATAGCAATTTCAAGAGGGCAATCAGGAAGTCAGTGGGTATCCAGTGCGGCCTTGTCCTTTTGTCCAGTGTGGCTCTGATGACATCCAATGCCATACCCTGAGGGATGGAAGTGTACAGGGAGGACACGTCGAGTGTGACAAGTAATTGAGTATGGATATCGTACGGTTGGCCTTCCAACAGATGGATTATATGCATTGTATCACGTACATATGATTTAGTTTCTGGTATCCACGGTTGTAGAAAATGATCAATAAATTGATTCAGCGGTTCTAAAATAGATCCACATCCAGACACTAACCAATCTGACCGCGACGTGTCTCAATTGACAGATGCCATATTCCCCCAAACTAGTAACTCGCATCAGAGAATCAACATTGTTCGTTCCATTCTGAAAACAACTAGGTCTGACACAGGCCACCAACAGGGTGTCTTAGACCAAATGCAAGGAAATGAACCAGAAGACCAGCAACTTCAAACGATCAGGAGCAAGAATAATACAGAACTAGATACACGCCTCAGAGTTGATATGATTAATCAGCAGGAAACTGCTATTGTGGTAACTTCACCGAGTAGTATGGACCCCATAATCAATCTTTCTGATCATATAATGTCGACAGCTGAAAGGGACGTCCTTTCCAAGGGGCTGTCCTTTGTTCCAACAGTACTGCCTGACTCATTCAATGTCAAACTTGAACTACAGAGGTTCTTTAGAAAGATCCGGCTGAAGTACTATTTTAACAAGAATACCTATTGCCCCTCATCAGCAGCTACACCATTTAGACCCCCTTCAACTTTTACACCAGGCGCATATCTGATGAGTGAGAAGATATTAGCCTATGAAAAGATTGTCCTGCATGAGACTATGGAACTTATGGAAGAAAAGAGGTATATAAAACATAACATCAGTAAATTGGAAAGAATGGCATTGTCCACGCTAGGAACTAATGACGCCATCGTCATCAAGGCCGCAGACAAAGGCGGGGCCGTGGTGTTGCAGAATACCAGTGACTATGTGGAAGAAATACAACTCCAGTTGGGAGTAATGGACAGCTATCGCCCCATACCTAAGGATCCTACTACCGAGATTAAATCGATGATCATGAAGCTAACATCTGATGGTTTGGCAAAGGGATTCTTGAGTCAACCAGAAAGCGATTTCCTAAATAAAACAGAAGCAAGGATTCCTACAATATACACTCTGCCTAAAGTACACAAGCGCTTGGAGAAACCGCCTGGCAGACCCATCGTGTCTGGATGTGGATCTATTTTAGAACCGCTGAATCAATTTATTGATCATTTTCTACAACCGTGGATACCAGAAACTAAATCATATGTACGTGATACAATGCATATAATCCATCTGTTGGAAGGCCAACCGTACGATATCCATACTCAATTACTTGTCACACTCGACGTGTCCTCCCTGTACACTTCCATCCCTCAGGGTATGGCATTGGATGTCATCAGAGCCACACTGGACAAAAGGACAAGGCCGCACTGGATACCCACTGACTTCCTGATTGCCCTCTTGGAAATTGCTATGAAGTATAATTACTTCATTTTCAGGAAACAATTTTATTATCAGTGCAAGGGCGTCGCGATGGGGGCTACCTACGCACCTAGTCTGGCTAATATCTTTATGGACGCATACGAGGAGGAGCATCTGTATAGCTACGCCAATCCATACTTAAACCAAATTTCGGTTTGGAAGCGTTACATTGACGACATCATAATGATCTGGTCAGGAACTGAAGAAGATCTTAAGCAATTTAACGATTGGCTTAACACCAGAATGTGTGACATCCAGTTCACTATGACCAGCAATAATGAGTCTATAGATTTCCTTGATCTTACATTTAAAGTGGATGATGGTTCCCTGTTCTGTGATCTGTATCGTAAACCCACTGAAAGGAATACGCTGCTCAAGTATGAATCCCATCACCCTCGCAGCCTGAGGGACAACTTACCTTACGGTCAGTACCTTAGGCTGAGAAGGAATTGTACTCGCAGAATAGATTTTTTTAAGGAAACTGAGATCCTTACGATGCGCCTGAAAAATAGAGGTTACCCTACAGGTCTACTTAAACGTGCGCGCAAACGAGCGTGGTACTGCCCGCGTGACCAACTGCTGCAAGTAAAAGAAAAACCAGAAAAGATTGACAAAATTGTGTGCGTGACTACATTTAACGCTAAAAGCAATGCCATCAAAAAGATAGTGAAAAAGTACTGGAATTTGGTCGCAAGTGAACTGCATACCACCGAGGACCCACTCTTTGCCTTTAAAAGGGGCAGGAGTATAAAAGACAATGTTGTCAGAACGTACCTTGAACCCCCCAAACTAATGAATTTGAGAAACCAACTGGGCCTTCCACCCATTACTGGCCATCACAGATGTGGCCATTGTAAAGCCTGCTCACTGACGGTGGAGGGCTCCACCTTTACACACAACAATAGAACATACAAGTTACCAGACTTCACAAACTGCAACAGCACCCACTTAATATACGTCATTTGTTGCCCCTGTGATTTACTTTATGTAGGTCAGACCATCCAGAAAGTAAAGGCGAGAATATTGCAACACATGAGCCGCATAAGATGCAAGGTACAGGGTGCCCCATTGGTTGACCATTTCTTATTGCAGCAACACCAGCCAGAGAGTATAAGATGGTGGGTGGCTGAGAAAGTCTGTCCTGCACCAAGGGGTGGGTCAATCTCAGTGGCATTGAACCGAAAAGAATGCAGGTGGATACATTCTCTGAATACTGTAACGGAGGGGCTGAATGAATTTGAGGAAACATCTAGACAAATGGGTCAACTATAATGTTTCATTGCTGGTTCTTTACTATGCTTTAGCGAGCTATTTTCATTTGGCAATTTGCTACACTTGTGCAAAGTAACAGATTTTATATTCTCATTGTACTATCTTTTACACTGGATTATTAAAAGAATGTATCCAATATGTATAATTTAGGTAATTAATCTTGTAAGCTGCTGCTTAGGTGCAGATCAAAATGTGCTGTTTTTGTATTGTGAATCACTGTCATAATAATAATTTTTCAGTTTGACCGCATTGCAAAGTACATGCATCATGTCTATTTGCTTTATGCTTCTAACGTGCATTAGACCTGTTCCATGTGTTAACCAGGGTATAGATAAGCAGTTATCATCCTTTTCTGAGAAGATCTGTGATTCATACCCTCGCTCAGGTTTGCATTTTCTTTTCCACCTTCACGCATACACTTGCCGATATAGTCATTGTGGTGAGCACTCCGCGCCTGTGCGCTGCAACATGGCATGTAGACACTCAGCTGTTTTACGCTACACGCCAATACTAGTTGTGTGCTTGGACGCCTATTAGCTGCTGGGCAGTCCTTCTCGTACACAGCGATTAAATACGATTTTGCGAAAGTAGTTCATTTCCGCATGGTTGCTGCTCATATTTTTGGAATCCAATTCCACTGATCGGCCCCTCTTCCTACGCATATGACGTTGACACTGCGTTGTACGAGCATTTGTTGTTAGTTGCTTGGCAACCAGGTATGCAGACAATTAGCTGCTGCACGTTACACGTCATTGTTTGACGTGCTCGTGGACGCTTATCTTCTGCTCGGCAGACGCTCCCTTGCAGGTCGACTGGTTGCGATCACCGGGCAGGAGTTTCCACTGCTTGTTGGATTTCTATTCTACATTGAATAACTAAGGTGAGCCACGCTTCCCCACACTTAGGAACACCTAATTTTTCTTTAAACTCAAGAGCTGGATTAATCGGCGCTTTTTCTCTATTTATTTCCAGACGCGTTTTACAATTTCTAGTCACACAGGACTCATTACAAGTTCCTTGGTGAGTTCTAACCTTTTTATCACTGCAGTACAATAGTTACCGGCACATGTGGCGAGCGCTTAACTACTGCATGAGTTGTTTATAGAGTATGCGACTTATATCATCGCAGTTTAACGCCCATCGGCACAATTCGTGAGCGTCCTACTGCCGCATTAGTTCTCATAGAGTATGTGATCTCCCAGGGTGTTCTACTGCTTTTGATTCTCGCACCTGGTTTCCGATTATTTAATATAAACGGATTTCTGTGGGTTGTGTTAGCCCCCTTGACTTCTAGGAAATGTCTGACTAGTGAGGGTGGGTTCTACCATTACCTCTGATTTTGCTCTCATATTTGAGCGCTTGATATAGTTCTTCTTTACACAGCCTAAATACATATGAGCGAGTGTCTTTGGCGTACACGTGGTGTATTAATTCACCTGTGCGGCCCTAGTCCCTATTGGGTCTTTTAAAATTTGTTGTTTATAAATCTATTCCTGACCTTACCTCTTTATCTCTAGATGATCACTAGATGGGCCTTTGATCATCCCTGACCTGAGCCATACCAGTAATAATTCTGGTTCTTGTTAGGTGAGTCGTTACGACCTTACACATCATTTCGCTAATGGCCATTTGGAACACACCATGATGCTAATGCACGCTTTAACTGATTTTGCAGGCTGCCATTTTCTTCCTTATCTCAGTCCTGATGAAGACCCGCTGTGATGATTTAAAATCGCACATATAGGGTTGAAACGTCGACGCTACCTTTTGGTCCAGTTCAAGTCCCTACTCGAAAAACACTGAAATTATACAGAGTAGTAGGGTCATTGTATCTATTCTGGCCTTTCACATTTTGTATATATTTTAATCATTTTTGTATATACTATGCACTTATTGTGTCACTTATCACACTATGTCACTTGATCACGATTTTGGCAGCTGTTAATGCAATATAAAATGTGGGTTAATATAAATGATGTAATTTATATTAAATATTGAATTTCCCACACAACCGGATTACCTCACTCTTATTATGTGTTCCTTTGTTTAATGTATTTTCATTCAGTTTGTTTAATGAATAATCTGTCCATGTAAACTGAATTAGATGAAAACATTGTATTTATAAGAAATATTGTGCCTATACCCGACAGAACCATTGTACCTTTATAATCCTTTACCCAGGTTCTGAGGGACACAGGGTTACCCCATTGTTCATTGAGCTTAACTTGTGCAGGTGCTTATCTGCGAGGGTTTTTACTCTCATTTAGTGTTTTGTTTGTACACTGTGATTGTTCTTTTGTTGAATTGTTTGCTCTGTTAGATTATGTCAGATAAGGAAACCCTGACATACAGCGAAGAGTATATAGCTAAACTCATACAGGAACAGGGAGCATCTAATTTCCTGTTAGGTTCTGATAGACTATCTGTAGATGCTAGCCTAAATGAGAAATTAGCAAAAATTGAAAGATTGGAGAAAAAACTAATTCGATCAAGACTTCATGGGCACGTACTGACCAAATATTTACAATCAAATATAATCCCCAAGGGGCTACAAGTTCGCAATGAGCCTGCGATCTTTATAGATGTCCCCAAATTTAGGGAAGGGTTCAGTTACGTGGCCAATAATTGTTCCAGGCACTGGATGGTGCTGGGAGTTGAAACTGCAATTGAATATGTTAAAAAACTTACTATAGAAATCGCAGATCTAAAGAGAGAGATTCTTGAGGACAGTGCCCTTTCAAACGCGAGGGAAGCATTAGATCGAGCTGAGAAAGTATTAGCTGATTTTAATACGATAACCCTCAACAGAAAGCTAGAGAAACTATCAAAAGACATAAAAAATTACGACAAGAAGATTACCTACCCGTACTTGTCTGACGATTACTATCAGCAGGATAGTCAAGGTTTCTTCTCTAATAGAAGTAGGCAAGGTCCCAGGAGATTTAACACCTTCTCTGATTCCTCAGTAGGAAGTAGCTCTGAATCTGATACGGAGAGACCATCTACCAGTCGCCAAGGTAACCAGGGGTCTCATTTTTTAGGGGACGGCTACCGACAGTCCAACAGGGGTGGAGGCTCAGATCAGAATTGGGAACGCGCAAGGGGATGGAACAAGGGCAGGAACACACGGCAGAGCAACTCCCGAGTTCGCTTTACCAACCAGAAGCACACGGGGAGATCTCAACTCGCAAACAAACATACAAATGGTGAGAATACACACACAATGTCCAGCACTCGATGTTGTTTCACCACATGTTACAACTAACCAATCTGACCGCGACGTGTCTCAATTGACAGATGCCATATTCCCCCAAACTAGTAACTCGCATCAGAGAATCAACATTGTTCGTTCCATTCTGAAAACAACTAGGTCTGACACAGGCCACCAACAGGGTGTCTTAGACCAAATGCAAGGAAATGAACCAGAAGACCAGCAACTTCAAACGATCAGGAGCAAGAATAATACAGAACTAGATACACGCCTCAGAGTTGATATGATTAATCAGCAGGAAACTGCTATTGTGGTAACTTCACCGAGTAGTATGGACCCCATAATCAATCTTTCTGATCATATAATGTCGACAGCTGAAAGGGACGTCCTTTCCAAGGGGCTGTCCTTTGTTCCAACAGTACTGCCTGACTCATTCAATGTCAAACTTGAACTACAGAGGTTCTTTAGAAAGATCCGGCTGAAGTACTATTTTAACAAGAATACCTATTGCCCCTCATCAGCAGCTACACCATTTAGACCCCCTTCAACTTTTACACCAGGCGCATATCTGATGAGTGAGAAGATATTAGCCTATGAAAAGATTGTCCTGCATGAGACTATGGAACTTATGGAAGAAAAGAGGTATATAAAACATAACATCAGTAAATTGGAAAGAATGGCATTGTCCACGCTAGGAACTAATGACGCCATCGTCATCAAGGCCGCAGACAAAGGCGGGGCCGTGGTGTTGCAGAATACCAGTGACTATGTGGAAGAAATACAACTCCAGTTGGGAGTAATGGACAGCTATCGCCCCATACCTAAGGATCCTACTACCGAGATTAAATCGATGATCATGAAGCTAACATCTGATGGTTTGGCAAAGGGATTCTTGAGTCAACCAGAAAGCGATTTCCTAAATAAAACAGAAGCAAGGATTCCTACAATATACACTCTGCCTAAAGTACACAAGCGCTTGGAGAAACCGCCTGGCAGACCCATCGTGTCTGGATGTGGATCTATTTTAGAACCGCTGAATCAATTTATTGATCATTTTCTACAACCGTGGATACCAGAAACTAAATCATATGTACGTGATACAATGCATATAATCCATCTGTTGGAAGGCCAACCGTACGATATCCATACTCAATTACTTGTCACACTCGACGTGTCCTCCCTGTACACTTCCATCCCTCAGGGTATGGCATTGGATGTCATCAGAGCCACACTGGACAAAAGGACAAGGCCGCACTGGATACCCACTGACTTCCTGATTGCCCTCTTGGAAATTGCTATGAAGTATAATTACTTCATTTTCAGGAAACAATTTTATTATCAGTGCAAGGGCGTCGCGATGGGGGCTACCTACGCACCTAGTCTGGCTAATATCTTTATGGACGCATACGAGGAGGAGCATCTGTATAGCTACGCCAATCCATACTTAAACCAAATTTCGGTTTGGAAGCGTTACATTGACGACATCATAATGATCTGGTCAGGAACTGAAGAAGATCTTAAGCAATTTAACGATTGGCTTAACACCAGAATGTGTGACATCCAGTTCACTATGACCAGCAATAATGAGTCTATAGATTTCCTTGATCTTACATTTAAAGTGGATGATGGTTCCCTGTTCTGTGATCTGTATCGTAAACCCACTGAAAGGAATACGCTGCTCAAGTATGAATCCCATCACCCTCGCAGCCTGAGGGACAACTTACCTTACGGTCAGTACCTTAGGCTGAGAAGGAATTGTACTCGCAGAATAGATTTTTTAAGGAAACTGAGATCCTTACGATGCGCCTGAAAAATAGAGGTTACCCTACAGGTCTACTTAAACGTGCGCGCAAACGAGCGTGGTACTGCCCGCGTGACCAACTGCTGCAAGTAAAAGAAAAACCAGAAAAGATTGACAAAATTGTGTGCGTGACTACATTTAACGCTAAAAGCAATGCCATCAAAAAGATAGTGAAAAAGTACTGGAATTTGGTCGCAAGTGAACTGCATACCACCGAGGACCCACTCTTTGCCTTTAAAAGGGGCAGGAGTATAAAAGACAATGTTGTCAGAACGTACCTTGAACCCCCCAAACTAATGAATTTGAGAAACCAACTGGGCCTTCCACCCATTACTGGCCATCACAGATGTGGCCATTGTAAAGCCTGCTCACTGACGGTGGAGGGCTCCACCTTTACACACAACAATAGAACATACAAGTTACCAGACTTCACAAACTGCAACAGCACCCACTTAATATACGTCATTTGTTGCCCCTGTGATTTACTTTATGTAGGTCAGACCATCCAGAAAGTAAAGGCGAGAATATTGCAACACATGAGCCGCATAAGATGCAAGGTACAGGGTGCCCCATTGGTTGACCATTTCTTATTGCAGCAACACCAGCCAGAGAGTATAAGATGGTGGGTGGCTGAGAAAGTCTGTCCTGCACCAAGGGGTGGGTCAATCTCAGTGGCATTGAACCGAAAAGAATGCAGGTGGATACATTCTCTGAATACTGTAACGGAGGGGCTGAATGAATTTGAGGAAACATCTAGACAAATGGGTCAACTATAATGTTTCATTGCTGGTTCTTTACTATGCTTTAGCGAGCTATTTTCATTTGGCAATTTGCTACACTTGTGCAAAGTAACAGATTTTATATTCTCATTGTACTATCTTTTACACTGGATTATTAAAAGAATGTATCCAATATGTATAATTTAGGTAATTAATCTTGTAAGCTGCTGCTTAGGTGCAGATCAAAATGTGCTGTTTTTGTATTGTGAATCACTGTCATAATAATAATTTTTCAGTTTGACCGCATTGCAAAGTACATGCATCATGTCTATTTGCTTTATGCTTCTAACGTGCATTAGACCTGTTCCATGTGTTAACCAGGGTATAGATAAGCAGTTATCATCCTTTTCTGAGAAGATCTGTGATTCATACCCTCGCTCAGGTTTGCATTTTCTTTTCCACCTTCACGCATACACTTGCCGATATAGTCATTGTGGTGAGCACTCCGCGCCTGTGCGCTGCAACATGGCATGTAGACACTCAGCTGTTTTACGCTACACGCCAATACTAGTTGTGTGCTTGGACGCCTATTAGCTGCTGGGCAGTCCTTCTCGTACACAGCGATTAAATACGATTTTGCGAAAGTAGTTCATTTCCGCATGGTTGCTGCTCATATTTTTGGAATCCAATTCCACTGATCGGCCCCTCTTCCTACGCATATGACGTTGACACTGCGTTGTACGAGCATTTGTTGTTAGTTGCTTGGCAACCAGGTATGCAGACAATTAGCTGCTGCACGTTACACGTCATTGTTTGACGTGCTCGTGGACGCTTATCTTCTGCTCGGCAGACGCTCCCTTGCAGGTCGACTGGTTGCGATCACCGGGCAGGAGTTTCCACTGCTTGTTGGATTTCTATTCTACATTGAATAACTAAGGTGAGCCACGCTTCCCCACACTTAGGAACACCTAATTTTTCTTTAAACTCAAGAGCTGGATTAATCGGCGCTTTTTCTCTATTTATTTCCAGACGCGTTTTACAATTTCTAGTCACACAGGACTCATTACAAGTTCCTTGGTGAGTTCTAACCTTTTTATCACTGCAGTACAATAGTTACCGGCACATGTGGCGAGCGCTTAACTACTGCATGAGTTGTTTATAGAGTATGCGACTTATATCATCGCAGTTTAACGCCCATCGGCACAATTCGTGAGCGTCCTACTGCCGCATTAGTTCTCATAGAGTATGTGATCTCCCAGGGTGTTCTACTGCTTTTGATTCTCGCACCTGGTTTCCGATTATTTAATATAAACGGATTTCTGTGGGTTGTGTTAGCCCCCTTGACTTCTAGGAAATGTCTGACTAGTGAGGGTGGGTTCTACCATTACCTCTGATTTTGCTCTCATATTTGAGCGCTTGATATAGTTCTTCTTTACACAGCCTAAATACATATGAGCGAGTGTCTTTGGCGTACACGTGGTGTATTAATTCACCTGTGCGGCCCTAGTCCCTATTGGGTCTTTTAAAATTTGTTGTTTATAAATCTATTCCTGACCTTACCTCTTTATCTCTAGATGATCACTAGATGGGCCTTTGATCATCCCTGACCTGAGCCATACCAGTAATAATTCTGGTTCTTGTTAGGTGAGTCGTTACGACCTTACACATCATTTCGCTAATGGCCATTTGGAACACACCATGATGCTAATGCACGCTTTAACTGATTTTGCAGGCTGCCATTTTCTTCCTTATCTCAGTCCTGATGAAGACCCGCTGTGATGATTTAAAATCGCACATATAGGGTTGAAACGTCGACGCTACCTTTTGGTCCAGTTCAAGTCCCTACTCGAAAAACACTGAAATTATACAGAGTAGTAGGGTCATTGTATCTATTCTGGCCTTTCACATTTTGTATATATTTTAATCATTTTTGTATATACTATGCACTTATTGTGTCACTTATCACACTATGTCACTTGATCACGATTTTGGCAGCTGTTAATGCAATATAAAATGTGGGTTAATATAAATGATGTAATTTATATTAAATATTGAATTTCCCACACAACCGGATTACCTCACTCTTATTATGTGTTCCTTTGTTTAATGTATTTTCATTCAGTTTGTTTAATGAATAATCTGTCCATGTAAACTGAATTAGATGAAAACATTGTATTTATAAGAAATATTGTGCCTATACCCGACAGAACCATTGTACCTTTATAATCCTTTACCCAGGTTCTGAGGGACACAGGGTTACCCCATTGTTCATTGAGCTTAACTTGTGCAGGTGCTTATCTGCGAGGGTTTTTACTCTCATTTAGTGTTTTGTTTGTACACTGTGATTGTTCTTTTGTTGAATTGTTTGCTCTGTTAGATTATGTCAGATAAGGAAACCCTGACATACAGCGAAGAGTATATAGCTAAACTCATACAGGAACAGGGAGCATCTAATTTCCTGTTAGGTTCTGATAGACTATCTGTAGATGCTAGCCTAAATGAGAAATTAGCAAAAATTGAAAGATTGGAGAAAAAACTAATTCGATCAAGACTTCATGGGCACGTACTGACCAAATATTTACAATCAAATATAATCCCCAAGGGGCTACAAGTTCGCAATGAGCCTGCGATCTTTATAGATGTCCCCAAATTTAGGGAAGGGTTCAGTTACGTGGCCAATAATTGTTCCAGGCACTGGATGGTGCTGGGAGTTGAAACTGCAATTGAATATGTTAAAAAACTTACTATAGAAATCGCAGATCTAAAGAGAGAGATTCTTGAGGACAGTGCCCTTTCAAACGCGAGGGAAGCATTAGATCGAGCTGAGAAAGTATTAGCTGATTTTAATACGATAACCCTCAACAGAAAGCTAGAGAAACTATCAAAAGACATAAAAAATTACGACAAGAAGATTACCTACCCGTACTTGTCTGACGATTACTATCAGCAGGATAGTCAAGGTTTCTTCTCTAATAGAAGTAGGCAAGGTCCCAGGAGATTTAACACCTTCTCTGATTCCTCAGTAGGAAGTAGCTCTGAATCTGATACGGAGAGACCATCTACCAGTCGCCAAGGTAACCAGGGGTCTCATTTTTAGGGGACGGCTACCGACAGTCCAACAGGGGTGGAGGCTCAGATCAGAATTGGGAACGCGCAAGGGGATGGAACAAGGGCAGGAACACACGGCAGAGCAACTCCCGAGTTCGCTTACCAACCAGAAGCACACGGGGAGATCTCAACTCGCAAACAAACATACAAATGGTGAGAATACACACACAATGTCCAGCACTCGATGTTGTTTCACCACATGTTACAACTAACCAATCTGACCGCGACGTGTCTCAATTGACAGATGCCATATTCCCCCAAACTAGTAACTCGCATCAGAGAATCAACATTGTTCGTTCCATTCTGAAAACAACTAGGTCTGACACAGGCCACCAACAGGGTGTCTTAGACCAAATGCAAGGAAATGAACCAGAAGACCAGCAACTTCAAACGATCAGGAGCAAGAATAATACAGAACTAGATACACGCCTCAGAGTTGATATGATTAATCAGCAGGAAACTGCTATTGTGGTAACTTCACCGAGTAGTATGGACCCCATAATCAATCTTTCTGATCATATAATGTCGACAGCTGAAAGGGACGTCCTTTCCAAGGGGCTGTCCTTTGTTCCAACAGTACTGCCTGACTCATTCAATGTCAAACTTGAACTACAGAGGTTCTTTAGAAAGATCCGGCTGAAGTACTATTTTAACAAGAATACCTATTGCCCCTCATCAGCAGCTACACCATTTAGACCCCCTTCAACTTTTACACCAGGCGCATATCTGATGAGTGAGAAGATATTAGCCTATGAAAAGATTGTCCTGCATGAGACTATGGAACTTATGGAAGAAAAGAGGTATATAAAACATAACATCAGTAAATTGGAAAGAATGGCATTGTCCACGCTAGGAACTAATGACGCCATCGTCATCAAGGCCGCAGACAAAGGCGGGGCCGTGGTGTTGCAGAATACCAGTGACTATGTGGAAGAAATACAACTCCAGTTGGGAGTAATGGACAGCTATCGCCCCATACCTAAGGATCCTACTACCGAGATTAAATCGATGATCATGAAGCTAACATCTGATGGTTTGGCAAAGGGATTCTTGAGTCAACCAGAAAGCGATTTCCTAAATAAAACAGAAGCAAGGATTCCTACAATATACACTCTGCCTAAAGTACACAAGCGCTTGGAGAAACCGCCTGGCAGACCCATCGTGTCTGGATGTGGATCTATTTTAGAACCGCTGAATCAATTTATTGATCATTTTCTACAACCGTGGATACCAGAAACTAAATCATATGTACGTGATACAATGCATATAATCCATCTGTTGGAAGGCCAACCGTACGATATCCATACTCAATTACTTGTCACACTCGACGTGTCCTCCCTGTACACTTCCATCCCTCAGGGTATGGCATTGGATGTCATCAGAGCCACACTGGACAAAAGGACAAGGCCGCACTGGATACCCACTGACTTCCTGATTGCCCTCTTGGAAATTGCTATGAAGTATAATTACTTCATTTTCAGGAAACAATTTTATTATCAGTGCAAGGGCGTCGCGATGGGGGCTACCTACGCACCTAGTCTGGCTAATATCTTTATGGACGCATACGAGGAGGAGCATCTGTATAGCTACGCCAATCCATACTTAAACCAAATTTCGGTTTGGAAGCGTTACATTGACGACATCATAATGATCTGGTCAGGAACTGAAGAAGATCTTAAGCAATTTAACGATTGGCTTAACACCAGAATGTGTGACATCCAGTTCACTATGACCAGCAATAATGAGTCTATAGATTTCCTTGATCTTACATTTAAAGTGGATGATGGTTCCCTGTTCTGTGATCTGTATCGTAAACCCACTGAAAGGAATACGCTGCTCAAGTATGAATCCCATCACCCTCGCAGCCTGAGGGACAACTTACCTTACGGTCAGTACCTTAGGCTGAGAAGGAATTGTACTCGCAGAATAGATTTTTTTAAGGAAACTGAGATCCTTACGATGCGCCTGAAAAATAGAGGTTACCCTACAGGTCTACTTAAACGTGCGCGCAAACGAGCGTGGTACTGCCCGCGTGACCAACTGCTGCAAGTAAAAGAAAAACCAGAAAAGATTGACAAAATTGTGTGCGTGACTACATTTAACGCTAAAAGCAATGCCATCAAAAAGATAGTGAAAAAGTACTGGAATTTGGTCGCAAGTGAACTGCATACCACCGAGGACCCACTCTTTGCCTTTAAAAGGGGCAGGAGTATAAAAGACAATGTTGTCAGAACGTACCTTGAACCCCCCAAACTAATGAATTTGAGAAACCAACTGGGCCTTCCACCCATTACTGGCCATCACAGATGTGGCCATTGTAAAGCCTGCTCACTGACGGTGGAGGGCTCCACCTTTACACACAACAATAGAACATACAAGTTACCAGACTTCACAAACTGCAACAGCACCCACTTAATATACGTCATTTGTTGCCCCTGTGATTTACTTTATGTAGGTCAGACCATCCAGAAAGTAAAGGCGAGAATATTGCAACACATGAGCCGCATAAGATGCAAGGTACAGGGTGCCCCATTGGTTGACCATTTCTTATTGCAGCAACACCAGCCAGAGAGTATAAGATGGTGGGTGGCTGAGAAAGTCTGTCCTGCACCAAGGGGTGGGTCAATCTCAGTGGCATTGAACCGAAAAGAATGCAGGTGGATACATTCTCTGAATACTGTAACGGAGGGGCTGAATGAATTTGAGGAAACATCTAGACAAATGGGTCAACTATAATGTTTCATTGCTGGTTCTTTACTATGCTTTAGCGAGCTATTTTCATTTGGCAATTTGCTACACTTGTGCAAAGTAACAGATTTTATATTCTCATTGTACTATCTTTTACACTGGATTATTAAAAGAATGTATCCAATATGTATAATTTAGGTAATTAATCTTGTAAGCTGCTGCTTAGGTGCAGATCAAAATGTGCTGTTTTTGTATTGTGAATCACTGTCATAATAATAATTTTTCAGTTTGACCGCATTGCAAAGTACATGCATCATGTCTATTTGCTTTATGCTTCTAACGTGCATTAGACCTGTTCCATGTGTTAACCAGGGTATAGATAAGCAGTTATCATCCTTTTCTGAGAAGATCTGTGATTCATACCCTCGCTCAGGTTTGCATTTTCTTTTCCACCTTCACGCATACACTTGCCGATATAGTCATTGTGGTGAGCACTCCGCGCCTGTGCGCTGCAACATGGCATGTAGACACTCAGCTGTTTTACGCTACACGCCAATACTAGTTGTGTGCTTGGACGCCTATTAGCTGCTGGGCAGTCCTTCTCGTACACAGCGATTAAATACGATTTTGCGAAAGTAGTTCATTTCCGCATGGTTGCTGCTCATATTTTTGGAATCCAATTCCACTGATCGGCCCCTCTTCCTACGCATATGACGTTGACACTGCGTTGTACGAGCATTTGTTGTTAGTTGCTTGGCAACCAGGTATGCAGACAATTAGCTGCTGCACGTTACACGTCATTGTTTGACGTGCTCGTGGACGCTTATCTTCTGCTCGGCAGACGCTCCCTTGCAGGTCGACTGGTTGCGATCACCGGGCAGGAGTTTCCACTGCTTGTTGGATTTCTATTCTACATTGAATAACTAAGGTGAGCCACGCTTCCCCACACTTAGGAACACCTAATTTTTCTTTAAACTCAAGAGCTGGATTAATCGGCGCTTTTTCTCTATTTATTTCCAGACGCGTTTTACAATTTCTAGTCACACAGGACTCATTACAAGTTCCTTGGTGAGTTCTAACCTTTTTATCACTGCAGTACAATAGTTACCGGCACATGTGGCGAGCGCTTAACTACTGCATGAGTTGTTTATAGAGTATGCGACTTATATCATCGCAGTTTAACGCCCATCGGCACAATTCGTGAGCGTCCTACTGCCGCATTAGTTCTCATAGAGTATGTGATCTCCCAGGGTGTTCTACTGCTTTTGATTCTCGCACCTGGTTTCCGATTATTTAATATAAACGGATTTCTGTGGGTTGTGTTAGCCCCCTTGACTTCTAGGAAATGTCTGACTAGTGAGGGTGGGTTCTACCATTACCTCTGATTTTGCTCTCATATTTGAGCGCTTGATATAGTTCTTCTTTACACAGCCTAAATACATATGAGCGAGTGTCTTTGGCGTACACGTGGTGTATTAATTCACCTGTGCGGCCCTAGTCCCTATTGGGTCTTTTAAAATTTGTTGTTTATAAATCTATTCCTGACCTTACCTCTTTATCTCTAGATGATCACTAGATGGGCCTTTGATCATCCCTGACCTGAGCCATACCAGTAATAATTCTGGTTCTTGTTAGGTGAGTCGTTACGACCTTACACATCATTTCGCTAATGGCCATTTGGAACACACCATGATGCTAATGCACGCTTTAACTGATTTTGCAGGCTGCCATTTTCTTCCTTATCTCAGTCCTGATGAAGACCCGCTGTGATGATTTAAAATCGCACATATAGGGTTGAAACGTCGACGCTACCTTTTGGTCCAGTTCAAGTCCCTACTCGAAAAACACTGAAATTATACAGAGTAGTAGGGTCATTGTATCTATTCTGGCCTTTCACATTTTGTATATATTTTAATCATTTTTGTATATACTATGCACTTATTGTGTCACTTATCACACTATGTCACTTGATCACGATTTTGGCAGCTGTTAATGCAATATAAAATGTGGGTTAATATAAATGATGTAATTTATATTAAATATTGAATTTCCCACACAACCGGATTACCTCACTCTTATTATGTGTTCCTTTGTTTAATGTATTTTCATTCAGTTTGTTTAATGAATAATCTGTCCATGTAAACTGAATTAGATGAAAACATTGTATTTATAAGAAATATTGTGCCTATACCCGACTGGGGGTGGTTAGCTGCATGAAATTTTTGTTTTATACCCAATGCTGTACAGATATATTCCATAATTTGAGCCGTAAAGTGTGTCCCGTTGTCACTCCAGACCAAGCGGGGCAAACCGAATCGTGGGAGGTACTCTTTTAATAGCATTTTGGCGGTAGTGATAGCGGTGCAGTCTTTGACGGGGTAGGCCTCCACCCATCGGCTGAAGGTACAGACCACCACTAGGACATATTTTAAATTGTTACCTACGCACATCATACACTCTACTCATGAACACATCACCACCCCCTCTATCTTACAACCTCCTCTCACAAACAATACTATACAACCAAATCCATTGCATGAAACATATACATCAGCACCCCTTTTCACTACTCCTCAAAAACAAAACATATCACACTCACCAGCACAACAAGATCTTCAAAGCACAACACCTCATAATACTTACCATCACAAAATACAACCATACACCCACCTTTCAAACACAAAGGAACCAACTCCAATGCCAAGCTTTCTCTCTTCCACCACACCTAACACACATACAGCAACACAGCAACTCTCTTCTAACCGCCTCTCATCCATTGGACAATTTAGAACTTCACTACATGACCAACATGCTGCACCACCAACCCTGACTCATACACCTTCCGCATTAAACACACGCAAACTATATAAGCAACATGCCATACCTCACAACTTCGCTTCCCCATGTCTACTTCACAATGTTACACCACAAAAACAACACAGTACTCCTACTCCCTCTCAAACACCATCTCCACCACATACACACGCAGACCCATCAAAATGCCTTCTTAGCATGCTGGATGAGGAACATGAATATAGAACAGCTACACAATTGCTATCCTAATACAGCTAATACCAGCTCTAAAAACACACCTGCTACAAACCCACACATTACTGACCACTCTTCTACAAAACAAAGTCTCACAATCACCAAAGACCACTCTCTAAACTGTCTACTAATAAATGCTCGATCCCTCTCTAAAAACAAACATCACATCTACGACCTTCTCACAGATGCAAAACCAGACATACTATTCATAACTGAATCATGGTTGGGAGATGATATGGCTCCAGTCCTGCATGAAGCCATTCCTCTAGGCTATCAAACAATCACCCAAAATCGTATAGCCAAAAAAGGAGGTGGTCTAGCTGTTGTATTCAGGCAAACAATACAGATCACAAAAATTGACGACATCTCCATAAAGAATTGTGAGGCTCTTCTAACAAGATGCAATCCTACACCGTCTTCCTCCTTTAACTTCCTGCTCCTTTACAGACCTCCACCTAGCAAGGCGACATTCCCAGACGCACTTCTAGACACAGTTTCAAACCTGATAACAATACACTCCAACCTATGCGTTCTGGGTGACCTCAACATTTGGTTTGACAAACCCAATATGACCCATCCAAAAACAATAATCACTGGCCTAGACGCACTGAACCTCCATCAGATTGTCCACAAACCGACACACACCGCTGGACATATACTAGATGTCATTTTTGCTAATACTGAACTAGTTACCTTTCAAACTATAACTCCAGTCACATGGTCAGACCACCACTTGCTTGCTTTCCAACATAAAACAACACTAAGCGACTCACCTAAAACTACTTTACATCCATCCACCTATCGGCCGTGGAACAAACTCAATTTGGAACACTTAGAAACACAACTAACATCAAGTACAAATCTAGAAACAATAAATTCTGTTCAAAAACTATATGAGTGGCTACAAGAAGCTTTTGACATCCTGATACCACTCAAAACCACACAACAGAACAAAAGAAAAAAGCGCCTTGGAGAAACATAGAAATAAAAGACATAAAAACAACAAATTAGAAAGCTGCAACGTACCTGGCTCAAAACAAACTCCAAACAAGACAAACTTCACCTACAAAAAATTAACAGATTATACAAGTCGGCTATCAAAAAAGCTAAGAAAAGGTACTATTCAGACAGAATTCAAAACGCTAAATGTGCAAATAAAGAATTCTATAAAATACTCAATGAATTTCGCAAACCAAATTCCCTAGAAAGAACTCATCCTGTTACTCAAGATTTCACAGACAAACTGGCAAATCATTACACGGACAAAGCAAACACGTTGAACTCATACTTAAAACAGAAACAAAGCACCAGCACTAACCCTTGTACAAAACAACAATCCAAGAATACTCTAACCAAGCCTCTCCGTTCCTTCCAACACATCTCACACGATGAATTTATGGACCTGGTCAAAGCAAGCAGGCCTGCCGGCAGCCCTTCTGACCCCTGTCCATCACAAATTTTCAAGACAATTCTTTTAACAACCTCTGCTGCCACTCCAGTAAGAAGAATCATCAACAACTCCTTCACGACCGGAATATTTCCAGAAGAACTTAAAAAACACACATACGCCCTTTACTGAAGAAAACAAACTTGGACCCGCTGAACCCTGACAACTACAGACCCATTACAAATGGACCTTTCCTGGGCAAACTGGTAGAAAGAGCAGCGTTCGCCCAGATGTCACAATTCATTGAAGAGAATGACATACTCTCAGACTTCCAAACAGGATTCCGTCCGGGGAGAGGCACTGAATCTGCCCTCCTTGCCATCTGGGATGGCCTAAAAAATACAGTTGACCGCAACGGAGTTGCTGCGCTACTCCTCTTGGACCTCTCAGCTGCCTTTGACACGGTTGACCATGACACTCTGAAACAAAGACTCTATGAATCCGGCATAGAGGGAACTGCTCTAGACTGGATCGCGTCCTACCTTCAAAACAGAACTAATGTCATCCATACCCCACCTTTCTCGTCCAAACCGTACTCCACAAAAGCAGGGGTCCCTCAAGGCTCTATCATCTCACCCATGCTTTTCAACATCTACATGAAGTCATTACCAGTACTGATCAATAAATTTCACCTCACGTGCTATAACTATGCAGATGACACGCAAATACTCCTTCAACTGGAATGCCCCAAAGACATTGGAAAAATCACCAATTTTCAGCTGTCTCAGAGCCGTGGATCAGTGGATGACTTGGAGCCATCTCAAATTGAATACTTCAAAAACGGAAATACTCACGTGTGGCGATTGGAAACATTACAACCCGCTTGCTGCATGGCCTAATGAACTGGGATCACCACCTAAAGTATCGAAGGAAGTAAGAAACCTAGGAATGACCATGGACTCCAAGCTGTCGATGAATGCCCAAGTGGACAAACTAGCAAGATCAAGCTTTGTCACTATAAAAACGCTGCGACGAATTTTCCCTCATTTGGGATTTCCGCACAAGGTCCAAGCTACCATCTCCCTTGTCCTGTCCAAACTCGATTACGCCAATAGCCTCTACCACGGATCACCTTTGACGACCATGAAAAGACTACAACGGATTCAGAACTCGGCTGCCAGACTACCCTTACATATCAAACCGCGAGACCACATATCCCCTGCCTTGAAAGCCCTGCATTGGTTACCGGTTGCCAGAAGATCCACGTTCAAGCTGCTTTGTATCACCCACAAAGCAATACATGGAATGGGACCACTCTTCATCAGGAATAAAATCACCAAACACATTCAACAGAGGAACCTCCGCTCTAAAGGAGCATCTCGCCTCAAAATCCCAAGATACAAGAAAAAAACCATGGGTGGCACATCCTTCTCTGTTCAAGCAGCCAAACTATGGAACTCTTTACCCCCAACATAAGATCCACCGACAGCCACCTTATCTTCAGAAAACTACTCAAGAATTGGCTTTTCCCCACATAAGCACCATACGCAAACAGAAATTTACAGCATATCCCTCTGTATATAAGCATTTGTTTTCACTATAGACATGTACCTATCTTTGTGTATTGCTTTGTATAAACATGTACAATAATTATGTTGTTGAGAGAAAAAAATAATAATAAATAAATATCATCTTTGGTCTACATGTACTAACTTCCATTGTGCATCTATGTACCTTCCATGTACTTGGAACTGTGTGTCTCTGTAACTTTTCTCCTGAAAAAGCATATCCAATGCACTACCCTATTTCTCATCCTGTGCCTCTATCCATATCTTTAATCTGCATATACTTACCTCCTTTATGTATCTATATACTTTCAATGTATTTATGGATCTATATATTTATCACTTTCTTCTAATTTAGCATTTCCAAGGCACTACCCTAGTTCTCAGCCTATACTTATCTCAATATATCTTCTAGCCCAACCTTCTGACTCATCTCAAACTTCTTTCTACTACTCTTTCCAATGCACTACCCTATCTCTCATCCTATACATCTATCAATATATCCTCTACATCCACACTCATTTATCCCAAACCCCATACCACTACTATGACCACCAAAATAACCCTTTCTAGACTCTCGCCTACTCTACCCTCCTTGCATCATCGGACACCTCTTTTACTATACCGATGCCCTAAAACAAACCTTTCTAAACTCTTCCCTGACTCCTCCCCTCAAACCCCCTTCTCCCCCTCCTACTGCTAAGACCTATAAAAAAAATCAAAAAAAAATCCTTCACTCTTTTATCCCTCCACTATCCTTTTCAATCAGAATTAACAGTCTAACATATTCAATTTTCAACTATACTAATTCACCACTAATCCTTTATGGGTTCCAGAGTAGCGTGCTACTCGCCAATAAAGCGTCTCAACACCCCATCAGGGTTACAAGCGCTATATAAATGCAAACCTTTTTCCCTTTCTACCCTCCCCAACCCTTCTCAATCCAAATAACTGACTAACATATCCACCACTAAAATTACTTTCATGTTTCACCATAATAATTCAACACTAATACTTCTGGGTTCCAGAGTAGCGTGCTACTTGCGCTTCAAAACCCCATCAGGGGTAGCAAGCGCTATATAAATACAAACCTCTTTCCCTCTTCTATCCCGCCACCTACCCTTCTCTACCCAAATAACTGAATAACATGTCCACTAATCAAAGTTACTTCATTTTTTACTAGACTAATGTTCAACACTAATCCTTAATGGGTTCCGGAGTGGCGTGCTACTCGCCAGAAAAGCGCTTCAACACTCATCAGGGGTAACAAGTGCTATATGAATGCAAACCTTTTTTCCCTTTTATCCCTCCGCTATCCTTCTCACTCCAAATAACTGACTAATATCCACCACTGAAACTACTTTCATATTTTCACCATATTAATTCACCACTAATCCTTGATGGGCTTCCAGAGTAGCATGCTTCAACACCCCATCAGGGGTAACCAGCGCTATATAAATACAAACCTTTTTTCCTCCTCTATCCTTCTGCTATCATTCCAAATCCAAATAACTGCCTAACCTATCCATCACTTAAAATGTACTTGCATGTTTCACTATACTAATTCAACACTAATCCTCTATGGGTCCCGGAGTAGCGTGCTACTCGCCGAAAAGCGCTTCGACGCCTCGTCAGGGGTAGTAAGCGCTATATAAATGCAATTACAATACAATACAATACAATACATCGGTCCATCTGGATGTAATCTATTTGGAGGACTTCAAAAGGGAAGGTAGGAGGAGAGAATCCTCCCTTAGGAGTAACTGTGCCTTTTCCTGGGTTATACATTAGGCAAATCATGCATGTTTTAACCAGCTTTTCAGCATATGTTGGTATCTTAGAGTTGTACCATGTAGGTTCCAACAGTTTACATATCCCTTTTGCACTAATGTGAGCAGGACCATGGGCCATCGTAACTACTGGTAGCACATGACTGTCAGGTAACATCCATTGTCTTTCCATAGTCGTGCGGACCCAGCAACCATCAATTCCCTCCTTTGCTAATTGCTCCTTCCACACCCGTAGTTCCTCAGGAGTAGTATGGGACTGAATATCGATCACACTCTGTACTGTGTTTTCAACCATGCCCTCGTCTGCCACCCACCTAGCGGGACCTCCTACATACATTCCTTCCCTTTTTCTAAGAGCTGTTTGTCTGGCCGTCTGGTCAGCCAGGGCATTGCCTTTCCCAACATCATCTGTCACTTTCTTATGGGCCTTACATTTTATAATGGCCACCTTTCTGGGGAGTGTCAGGAGTCTAACAATCGGTGAATTAGGGGCCATGTTGAATCTTGGTCCCATGGGAAGTAAGGAAATTCCTTTCTTTCCATAACCTCCCGAAGTTGTGGGCCACCCCGAAGGAATATTGGCTGTCAGTATAAATATTTACCGTCATCCCTTTGCTTAACTCACAGGCTCTAGTGAGGGCCACTAATTCTGCTGCTTGAGCAGAGCACTGCGGAATCTGAGCTGTTTCTACTACTTGTCCTAATGTCGTGAGGGCATAGGCGGCTGAGGTGTTACCATCTGGCCCTCTGAGACATGATCTGTCCACATATAGTGTACCTTCTGGTTCTGCTATCGGGGTATCCTGTAAGTCAACCCGTCCCTTCGTCTCCTCCTCTGTCCTTAATATGCAGTCATGTGGGTCTAAGCGGGCATCCTGAGTATCCAGTGGGAGTAATGTTGCGGGGTTCAGTACAGTGCATCTCTTGATGTTAATGTGGCTGGAAAAGAGTGTCAGTTCATATCCTGTGAGTCGTGCGCTAGTGAGGTACTGTGTCTTGGTGTTATTAAGGAGGGTATCTACAGAATGGGGGACCATCAGAGTCAGGGGAGTTCATGACGATCCCCGCACTCTGACGGACCATGAGGGCGGCCGCAGCGGTCGCCCGTAGGCATCCTGGGAGAGCCCTTGCAACAGGATCTAAGGTGGCTGAAAAATAGGCACATGGCCGATGGTGACCTCCGAACATCTGGGTCAAGACAGCGCATGCACAGCCGTCTGTCTCATGTACAAAAAGAAAAAATTGCTTGCTATAATCAGGAGTACCGAGGACTGGAGCAGTACACAGAGCCCTCTTTAAATCTTGGAAGGCCTGCGCATGCTCTCTAGTCCATGGAAAGGAACTGTCTGATATGTCTTTAGTGGTGAGGGCAAGAAGAGGTTTGACCATGGCCGAAAAGTTGGAAATCCACTGTCTACAGTATGAGGTTAGGCCTATGAAGGCTCGCACCTGCTTTTGTGTTCGTGGGGCCGTCATAGCATTGATAATGGCTACACGATCAGCGGTGAGCTGCCTTCCCTCCTTCGAGAGGAGATGACCTAAATAGGTCACCTTCTCTTGACAAAACTGAAGCTTTTTTAAAGAGACTTTGTGATTATGGAGGGCAAGGTGGCGTAACAAACAGAGAGTAGCTTCTTTACATGATGGGGCAGAATTTGCAGCAATGAGGAGGTCATCTACATATTGTAATAGTGTGGAGTTATCAGGGAGTTCCAAGGAATCTAGTTGACTTTTGAGGGCTTGACTATAGATACTGGGGCTCTCGGTGAAACCTTGAGGGGCGCGGCAGAATCTAAAGCTTCGCCCACCAAGGGAGAAACCAAAAAAATGTCTGCTGTCAGGATGTATAGGAATGCTGAAAAAAGCATTCTTCAGGTCTATGACAGAAAAGTGTGTTGCGTTAGAAGGGACCATCGTTAAGAGGGCTGTAATGTCGGGGACAACAGGATATTGGGAGATTGTTATTTTGTTAAGGGCTCTCAGGTCAATCACGAATCTGTATATTTTAGGGGAGAGAGCATCTCCATTGGTCTTTTTTAAGCACGGGAATAATGGGACTGTTACAGATATTGCCACGTGTTTCCTCCACTACGCCCTTGTCCATTAATTCAGATATTATTGTTAAAAGGGCCATTTCTCCTTCCGCGGGTAGTCGATACTGCCGGAGGCGGGGGAGAAGTGCACCTGGCTCGATGCGTACCACATGAGGGGATATGTTGAGACACCCTACATCAGTGTCTGATGATGCCCAGAGGGAGGAAGGTAAAAACTGCAATTCTGGTGGGAGGGGACCAGACAGATACATATAGGAAGCTGCGGTGGGAGAAATTGTTAGGGATACACCTTGGGGACTACGTGATATGGTCGCATACCGAGCTTTCAGTAAATCCATGCCTAACAAGTTTTCACTGCAACCTGTAGTAAGGACCAAGGGAGCGTCAACATGTGCAGGGCCAATATCGAGAGGGAGGAGTTCAGAGACAGGGCTCGTCACAGGTGTTCCTGCAAAACCCACGGAGACATTTATTTTGCCAGAAAGGGGTGCCTCCGGGACTGACAGACGTGCAATAGAAGACCTGGTGGCCCCAGTATCCAAAAGAAAATTCTGATCGTTCCCCACAACTGACATTTGAACATACGGGCCCCTTTGATCCACTGGAATTTGCACTCTGGTAATACCCCTTTCCTGGCTGTCCTATGCTTGGTAGGACCCTATCTCATCAACTTCGTCATAATCATCATTGTAATAAGTGCGTGTTGCTTCGTACCCATCAAACCTATTGGCCGGGCGCGGCCGGGCGGGAACGTGATCCCTGGGCCTACGTTCTTTATCCTGTGGATGGGGCGGGCCATGGTCCCTAGTCGGCCTTCCCTCCCTGGGAGCGCGAGGCCGAGTCTTCCCTGTTCGGATGTTTTCAGCTAACACGGGACACTCGTCTATCCAATGGCCGTACCCCTTACAATAAGCACACTGATCTGTTTGGAGGGCTCCCGTATGTTGAGGGCTGGAGGGGGTAGACTGGCGAGCCCTCGGAGGGTGTTGGGGTTGAGGTCTGAAATTCCCGCGGGCATCGGGACCTCGGGAGGGTAAGCCTGCTGCAGAAGTGCCTTAGTCTTAAGATCCCTAACCTTCTTACTTTCCTTGTCTCTATCTTCATTCTCCCTATTCTCATGATATTGTGCCATAGCCAAGATACCAGTGATAGTTTGGGCAGACCACGTACTTTCAACTTTCTTAAGCCTGGTGGAAATCTCAGGAAGCAAGTTGCTGACAAACTTATCGACAAACACTGGGCCAGAACCTGGGGTCCGGGGATCCAAACCACTATGTCCCTTGTATTCTGTCTCAAAACGGGTAAAGAAGTCCGCCACATTCTCATCTTTTCGCTGCCTACAGGCGTTTATTTTATCCCAGTTAATGACAGTTTCCGGCAAAAGTGTTTTCATAAACGTTATTATTTTACCGGGCAAAGTCAGGATGGCAGCTTCTGGTTTAGTCCCTCCTACCCTTGCTTCTTCCATAGCCTCTAGGTCAGCCCATTTACCTCCCAACGCCACTTCATGATCAGTATGTCGAATCTTGTCCCAAATTTCAGTGGGAACAACCGTACCAAAAAGTAAATCTATATCCTCAAGAACGAGAGTACCTGCAGATATAATCTGACCTAATTCTCTGTAAAAGGCAGCCGGATTCTTCCGGGGATCTGGTAATTGTTCTTTTAACTGCATTACTTCTGACCTTTTCCAAGGAACATGAACCCAAAGCCTGCGCCAGTGTGCCTCAACAGCCCCTCGGCCATTATTTTGGGCATCGGTAAGTGCGTTAACAAAGACAGGGGCCGCCTCTCTCATTGGCATAGCTGTCTCTAGAGGGGTGTTGGAAAAAGCGGTCATATCACGGTAAGCCATTAAAGCAGACACAGCACCAAACATCCCCTCTCCCTGAACATCGCCTCTTCTTATTTGTGACCTAAGGTCCATTAATCCAGTGGGTATCTGCATAAGCGCATTCTCAAATTTTTGCATGACCAGCGTACACATGTATTCAGCCCAGGTGGTCTGTTTCATAATCGTCCACTGGGAAAAGGTGGACCATATGTCTTTAAAGGCATAAATATTCCCGTTCTTTATCCAACATTCACACTGTTGCTCCTGTAGGTCATTTTCTCGAAGGGACGAAAAGCTGACTGCAGAGCGCAAGGAGGCCAGTCGGGGGAATTGAACATTTTATATAAATCCTGTTTAACTGTAGACCACGGGGAAGTAGGAAAAGGGCGGGTAGGGGTAAAGCCGCAGGGGTTGGGCGGATGGAGACTTGTTGTCATTCCCGCAGTGAGGACAGGGTTAGCGGGCGTGGTCGGTGTCATAGGAAAAATCGGGAGGGTTGGTGTGACAGGAAGAACAGTAGGAGGGGCAGTGGGGGCAGGAGTGGGCGGTGGCGGGGGGACATGTGGGGTGTGAGGCGTCAGGGCAGGGTACATTGGGGCATATGCAGGAGGGCTTTCTAGCATGGTATCAAGCAAGGAATCACCTTATTCTCCCCCATCCATATGGCCCTTTCTTTTCTCCTCACGAGCTGGATAGCATTTTTGTACCCGGGCCCCATGCTCCCTGTTGGCTATTTCTACCGATTTTGTCATTTGATTTTGTAAATTTACTCTGGCGTGGTCGGCCATTGACATGCGTTCCTGTTTTCTTTCTTGAGCCTTCTGCTTTCTAGCTCTCTGCTCTATCTCTTTCCTCCAAAATCGGACAGATTCAAACATAGACGGGCACGTTTTTCTTTTCATTAATTGTTCCTCTAAGTTGGTGAGAACTTGGGAATTAAAGGAGCCGAAAAGTGGCCACTGTAATTCCGCGTTACTTTGTTTCGTATATTTTACCCAGAATGAGGAAAACATTATGGCAGAAGGGCCATGTTTAACATACATCGTATGGCCAGGGGTCCCTTCTGGAGGAAGCGGACAAGCCGCCTCCAGCTGGGAGTCCTGCGTACACATACAACAACATAATTTCTTGAACTTACTACTGACTGGCATGCTTGTAAATAGGTAACAGACACCGGCGGGTTTTAAAATTCACCTCGCCTGCTTGGCTTTTGCAAAGGTCAATAACAGCAGAATCATACAGACTTGGTGGGTGATCAGTCCACCCTTACCTTACAGGGGTAGTTCTCTCCTGCAGACGTAGGGCTGTGTCCTGCTCCAGAAATTATTTGCTAGGGGACTCCAGCGAGGACGCGGTCATGTGGCCCAGACCGGGTGGGGAGGAACAGCGGGCGAGTCGTTCGGCTTACCGGATTGCAAGAATCCCTCGGGTAGGGCACCTCCGTCGGAGTCTCTCCGTGCACCTCCTCACATCCACCGGGCCTGACCTTCGTACTCGTGGAGTCCCTATTCGGGCGCCATTTGAAGAACCGGATTAACCCACTCACTGGGTCTCGGCGGCGGGGGAATTGCCCAAGTCTTCCATACCCTTCATGCGTAGTAAAAGGAGACACAGGAGCCTTCGTCTGCAGGAGGAACCCAGATTTATTCAAATAGCCCGGGCTATGGAACAGAGTCCCAAGCTCGTTAGAAACAAGACAGAGGAGGCTGCTGCTTTACTCCGCAGCTTACAAGCCTTTTATACTTTTTCATTCCAGTCTTTTGGCTGTTAGTCCATTGTTCAATCAGGGCAGTGTTTGCAGTTGATAACCAGATCCAGACGGTGTTTGTAGTTGGTGACCTGATCAAGGCTTGGTACTCAAATTATTGTTCACTCAGCTTGATCAAAGCACGGTCATTCAGGTCATTGTTCGATCAGCTTGATCAAAGCTCGGTCATTCAAACCATTGTCCAATCACCCTGATCAAGGCCCAGCAGTCAGACCATTGTCCAGATAACCTGATCACGGTGTCAAGGATGTTTACCAGGCAGGGAGCAGGAGATGGGAAACAAATCATTTACACAGGGCGTGAGTGTCTCATGGTTTTCTGTCGAACTGCAAAGAACAGGGGGTGGGTGTGCGACAGTTCCTGGGCAGAAATGCAGGCTGCAAGATGGTTTTTGTCGTGTTAGTTAGAATTTCCTCAGGCATCAGCAGAAACGACCAGGTGGGTCGTGTGGAAGTGTTTGACACGAAATGGCAATGAAAAAACAATGAAGTCCTGGTACAAATGATACCGATCAGAAGAACACTTTTCCTCAATACTTATAAGGTCCCAAAGGCGAGACCTATTGGCTATGACAATGCTTGTTTTAAGGGCAGGCAGTGGTCTCTGGGACCACTGCCTGCTCTTAAAAAATATTTCCCACATACTCACAAAGATGAAGGGGTCCCTTTGGGACCCCTTCCCCTTTGCGAGTGGTTTTACCACCTACTTGAAGTAGGTGGTAAACTGCGAGTGTTTTGCGGCCGCAAATGCGGTTGCAAAACATTATACATAGCATGTTGACTCGCTATTAGGAAGGGACGCCCCTTTCCTAATAGTGAGATTCGCAAATGCTATTTTGCGAGTCAGTGACTCGCAAAATAGCATTTGTACATGCTATTACCCTTTTTTGCGGCCGAAAACGGGAGGATCTCCCGTTTGCGGCCGCCAAAAATGGTCGTACATCTGGCCCATGGTTCCTTGCGCTGTCTATATGTTCGGGCACATAATGTGCCTCTTGCTTTCATTTAAGAATCTAGTTACTGTTGCTAAAGTAACTGAAGAAGCGTGGACCATAGAAAGTGTGATGGCCCTTCGTTTTAGCTATCCTCTGCGCAGGATTGTTTTCAGCAGTCGCCGCTTTTACCTCTTAGTAATTGTCCATTTCGTAAGTGCGCTTTGAATATTGCATTTAAAAAAAATTATGTAGCCGTCATCATCAAACAACTTTTAACTCTGCCTGTGGACGCCTGCAATATGTTTCTGTAACACACACCTACATCGGATGTGACCGGCGCAAATAGTTTAGTCTTGTTATATGATTATTACCTACTTGACCAGGGTGCAGTGCAGGCTACTCACCTGAATTAAATGACCTGTAATTGCCAAATGTTCTCTTTTGGTAACTTTTTCTGTCCTTTGATTTTCTTACTCGGTGCAATTATTTTGCTGCATTACTATGTGCTGGGAGCAAGCCTGGTGGAATAGTAATGATTGTAGCAGCCACACAACACACTCCCTCACTTGGGGCATTGGGGATGTAAGAACTTCAGACGGGTTGTTATATAATCTTATCTTGCAACAAAAGGAAAAATGCAATTTCCCGATGAGGTTACCGGGAAAATGGTGGCTAATTGAGCACTGAGCAGAGTTTCTGTGCATTTCAGTGTCCAGTGTTATTCTTTTTTTTATCAAAATACCTATCACAGCGCAGCGTGGTATTAGCTGTCATTCTGAAAGAATCTTTTTGTCAGAAAGAAAACTTTCTTCAAAAAAGAGCAAACAAAGGGGTCTGGCGGAAATAACATTTTATGATGTTTTAGCTCGGATTTCTTGCTGTTGGAGCGGGTCAGCTGAGCAAAACGTGGTGCCTTTCGTCCCGTACACATTTGGTGTAAGAAAGACTAAATCAAGCGTCATGTGAAATAGCGGTTGTTTTAGGACTCCTGGGCACTCATTTCTTTCAGCAGACGTGCTTCTTAAAATCTATGTCCTAGTTCGAGATGCATTATGGGTGAATGTGTGCCTTTCTATTTATGCTTCTTCTCTTCTTTCGAATTTCTTTCGCTGAAGATTAGATGAAGAATAATTCCAATTCGCTTGTGATAAAAATCCAGGTTGTGATTTTGATATGCAGCACAGGGCTATCAGACAGCTAGTGCTGAGTTGCTTAGCCCCAAATACAAGATGCCAGTGCTAGCAAAATCCTGCTCACTTTCAACTGAGAAATAGATGTCCATTGACTCAGTACAGATCTTTGTGCTACTTGCACCAGGACGCACCTATAGCAACTGGTGCCTACCTGGGACAACAGGATTCCATTCCACAAGATTAGTGAGCATGGTAACTACTGTTGCTACCCCTGTTCTTTAAGAAAAAGGGGGTGTACGGGGTATTTCCTGCCCATTTCCTTTGAAGATCTACATCTGCTTCACATCTGAATTGCACCACAGGAGTAGTGCCTTAACCACTACTTGATCGTCAAATAGTGCATTATTGCCAGAGAGAGGACGGTCCATTTGGTGCTCATCGATCTGTCCTGTACATTTGATTCGGCAGACAGGCCCAAGCTTGAAAGCATTTGCAAGAGCATAGTTGGGGAGGAGGAACTGGTGACCCTGTTGCAGTTCGTTTCATAGTAATGTATGGATGCAAAAGTGAACGTTTTGAACCTTTTAGTTCGGCCAGTGTAGTGTGATAGGGCTAAGTGCTGGTTCATTTCCTTTTAATGCATTTTATAAACTGTTTACAGAAGTAGTACAGGTACAGAGTCACCTCGCAAAAATTGGTGTGAATATTCTACCTTATCTGCTGTACGCAGATGATGATGTACTAATATTTCGACTATCAATGACCTTGAGCTCTTGGTTGAAAGTAATGTCGATCTCTCCCAGTGTGAGAAATCCCGCGAGGGAGAACGCGAGAGGGAAGAGCAACACCTACCTTCATTAGGAAATCGGGCACAGGAAAGAAGAAGCTGAGGAGAGAAACTAAGGAAGGACTTTCGTTGTCCCTCACAGAACGGAAAACGGGGTGTGCCGGACACCACAGACCAATCACAGGACGCCAGAGAAGGAGAAAAGCCAGCCACTAATCCAGGCGAGGAGGACGATCGAGGGCGTGAACTGAACAAACAGGAAGACGCGCAGATCCAGCCGCAAGACGCGGAGATCGGGAAGCCGGTGTCGGTGTGGCCGGGAGCCGCCGCGGAGGAGTGTCCTGAAGACGAGGGTCTGACGAGAGCCAGGATGCCTGGTATGAGGAGTGGTGGACACCCTCGGAGGAGACAACACTAATCGCCGCAACGCAGGAGAATTGCGGCAGACGCGGTACGTGAGCAGGAAAGGAGGGTATTTATGTTTTCCCTTTCTTTTTACTTTTGTTTTCTTTTTTCTCTCTCTCTCTTTTTCCCCACAGCTCGTGGGAGAGGGGAGGGCATAGGCCCCTGAAAATTTGAAAAAATTTTTCTTTCTTTTTCATTTGTGCTTCTGTCTTTGCAAACTCACGGGCGTTCTTTAGACCGCGGTGACTGGTAGAGAAGAGGAAACCAGTCCACCCAGAATAACGGAGGATAAGGAAACTCTGGCAATTTCCTTTCCTGTTTTCACTAACTTACCTCAAATCGTGTCCCCTAAAGAGACTAACTAGGGGGTGTGCCTACTACTCATCTCCCGGTTCACCCTACAAACTCGAGCATTCCACTTTTTAAATTAGACCACACAGTCTCCCTGGCACCTCACTATCTTTTTGGTTTGGTGAAGGGACCTATCCTACATCAAAACCATAAAAGGGACTCATACTTACTGCCACCTTCACATTTCTTTTGAGCCTCTGAGCGGTCTTCCTCTTGAGGAAAGATGAAGATCGGCAACATCAACCTGTAAAGAGAAGAAGAGAACAGAGGAAATAGAAAGCCCTGTTTAAAAGACTGAGAGACGTATCCTAAACAAAGTAACATTCAATCCTTCTGTTAAATAAATTCGCTCATCATTAAAAAACTTGTACAGCCTCCCTGCTTCTGTTTCCGCCCATCCCTCCCACAGGTGGTGTCAGAAGTGGGACCTGGGCAAATGGAGGCTGTAATCTCCAAAATGGCGGAGAGCCAGGAGAAATTGGGAAAAGTGATGGAGAAATTTCTCGCGATGGCCGAAGAAGACCGAGAAAAACTCCATAAGACCTTGACTGAACAAAGCCAAGCACAAGAAGCAGTAATCGGGAAGTTAGCTGACGTCTTGGGAAACAGAGAAGCCAGGCAACTCTCCCGTCAGTTGTTATGCAGAAATTTGTGACTGGGGAGGACCCTGAATATTTTGTTTCTAATTTTGAGAGGATGGCGAGAGCTGCAGCGTGGACACTGGACAGATGGGGACAATATTTAGGCCTGCTGCCTTCTGGTGACCTGCAGGCGGCGTATCAGGCTGCCAATCCCTTAGGCACTACCCCATATGAGGACATCAAAAAGAGTATATTAGAAAGAATAGGGGTGGACGAGGAAACTTATCGCATGAGACTTAGACAATTCAGAGAGAGTCCCCAAGAACCACCCCGTGCCCTCTACTTTAGGGTGAAGGATATGGCAGATCGTTGGCTATAGCTCAGCTCCTCCTCAAAAGAAGAGATAATGGAAAAGATTTACTTAGAACAATATCTTACTTCCTTACACACTCCCATACAAAGATGGGTCCGCCAGCATGCCCATCTTACCTTAGAGAGGGCAGTAGAAATAGCCACTGCATTTAGCAGAGCCCAAGAGTTACAGAAAGGACGAGAAGACGGCTCTTGGAAACAACATGGGGCGACTAACCCCAAAATATCAAAAGGCCTCCCCCCTAGGAAACCGTGACCCTAATGCCAGGGCCCCTACCAGTACCACAGTGTCCTCCTCCTACATCAGGTCCACAGTGTTTTCAATGTGGATCGTTTGGACACATTGCCCGGGTCTGCCCTCATAAAGAGGAACCCATGGAGGTCGGACTTGCTAAATCCTTCTATTGTGTCCGGACGACGGACTTGCCTCCATACCATCGTCAGGTATCCGTAAACGGTAAACCTAGAACGGCTCTAGTTGACACAGGATGCTCACAGAGTGTTATGAGACCCCAAACAGTCCCAGCAGGGGTACAAAATGCCTCAGGAACTGTCATCATTCAGTGCGTCCATGGGGACAGCAAACAATACCCCACGACTGGAGTACGAGTACAACACCAACCAACAATTCCCCCTGTTCGCTTACGCGTAGGGTTAATCCCTAACTTACCTGAGCCTTTGGTTGTGGGCAACGACTATCCTCACCTAAATAACCTGGTTCGTGATACATGGAATGAGGGTGAAGAATGGAGAGAAACCGCTCCCTTTGCCAACCTCCCCGACTAAGACTGGCCAACCGGGAAACCCCAAAAGAGCCGTAAACAAAGAAGGCGAGAGAAAAAGGCCGGACTCCCAGTAGCCCTAACTACTACCCAGGAGGAGACCGTATGGGAGCATGATAAAGCTTTCCATACAGCTCAGAGAGAAGACCCTACCTTACGGGAGGCATGGAACCAAGCTAACCAGGCTGAAGATCCCACTCAAGTAGGTCCAAAATGTTATATTCATAAGGGACTATTATATAGAAAAGGGGGACAACTCAACCTTCACAACTCCTAGTGCCCCAACAATATCAAGAGAAAGTGTTGTATCTGGCCCATAGCCACTTACTGGGAGCCAACTTTGGGGTAGAAAAAACAGAGAAAGCCATCTTGGAGAGCTTTTATTGGCCGGGGATATACCATTAAGTACGAAAATACTGTAAAGAGTGTCTGGTTTGCCAGAAAAACAGCCATTCCTTTCCCTCTTGGGTTCCCCTAAAATCCCTGCTGATAATAGACGAACCCTTCTCCTGAGTAAGAATGGATGTGATTGCACCCCTCTTACCCTCCCGAAATGGGTACCGCTACTACGTCTTGATGTTGGTGGATTATGCCACCCGTTTTCCCAAGGCCATTGCATTGAGACACCCTAATGCGACCCAGATCGCTAAAGCCATGATAAACATTTTTTTTCGGGTGGGCTTTCCCTGTGAAATCATAACCGACCAAGGGACCCCCTTCATGTCTAAACTCATGAAGCAAGTCTGCCAACAACTTAAAATTAAACAAATCAGAACAGCTGCCTATCACCCACAAATAGATGTGTTGGTAGAAAGATATAATGTTACTTTGAAAACAACACTAAAAAAACTTTTGGTACTAGAAACAAGAAAATGGGAGGATATGTTACCTTTGGCCTTGTTTGCCATATGATGTAAGCAACAAAGAAGTAAAGGCTACTCCCCATTTGAGTTGCTATACTGTAGGCAATCCCACACATTGTTAGATATGGCAAAAGAAGAATGGGAGGGAGAAAGGCAGGAGTGTAAGCCTTTATTAGAGTACATAAGTGGGCTAAAGACACACCTAAACCAAATCCGAGCCATAGTGAAAAATAATCTAGACCAAGCCCAAGTGTCACAGAAAAAACAATATGATAAGAAAACCAAAGAACGTACCTTGGAGATTGGAGATTTAGTATTGTTGATGATGCCGTCCTCATATCATAAGTTATTGGGCCACTGGCAAGGACCTTTTGAAGTCATAGAAAGGGTAACCCCCGTATCGTATAAGATGAAGATGGATCCCAAAAAAAAAAGAGTACCCAAGTATTTCATATCAACCTCCTAAAAAAATGGGAAGGGGCTAAACCAGTCCTGTCAGGAAAAGTTGAGGGAAGCCCTCCTTTGTATGACCAAAGTATAGACCCGGAACTACCTTCTGTCCTAAAAAAGGAGTTGGAAGATCATTTACGACCCGTGTTATCTTCTCCCTAACCTCTGGAAGAACAATGGCCATAGAACACGCCATACATACTCTTCCAGGAAAAACGGTTAGTTTGCGACCTTATCGCATTCCTGAGTCCCGAAGAAATGCCATTGAAAAAGAGATTCAACAAATGCTGGAAATGGTGGTAATAGAACCCTCTAAAAGTGAGTGGAACTCTTCCATTGTGATTGTCCCTAAACCAGACGGATCTATTAGATTTTGCATAGACTTCAGGGAGGTTAATAAGATATCTCAGTTCGATTCTTACCCTCTCCCTCGCATAGATGAAATGATAGAAAGGCTGGGAGATGCCCAATATATCAGTACACTTGATCTATGTAAGGGCTATTGGCAAGTCCCCTTAAGGAGGTATCGGGGTACTGTGTAAATAGAGACAAAACTGAAGTTATGGAGTGGAACCAACCGTCTCAGACCTTTGGGGTAAAACATCAGATGCGTTATCTTGGCATTATAGTTACCCAGAAGTTACTCGATAATCCTATAGCTAATTGGAGGAAGATCAGTCAGGAAGTAGGGAAAGTATTGACTAGATGGGCAAATCTTCCTCTTAATCTGTATGGCAGGGTTAACTTGATTAAGATGATTGTACTCCCTAAGGTTACTTTTCTTTTCAACACTATACCCCTCCCATTTAATAAAAATGAGGTAGCAAAATTACAGGGTAAGATAGGCAGTTTTCTCTGGGCTTCAAAGGGCACCCGTATATCCTGGAAAAGGCTGAGGAGAAAGTTGGAGAAGGGGGGACTCTCTTTACCGGACTTATGGGTATATGCACATGTCTTTCATTTTAAGAACTTTCGAATGTTGCTAAACAAACCAGATGAATCTGCATTAGGCATCTTGTATAGGGCAATGCTTAGTGATCCGGGGATCAATTTGAGCAGTTTCTCTTTAAGTTCGGGGACCCAAATTTTTTTTAAAAAGTTAGATTGAAGATTTTGTTACAGGCAGTGAAGAATTGGGTTTACATGCGGAAAAACTTGGAATACCCTAATATTCTGATTATGCACCAATTTGGGCTTCCCCAGGTACTCCAGTATGTTTAGATGATCTGCTTAGTCTACCATTGAAACAAGCAGGTATCACATGTTGGGGTGATTTAAAATCAGGTACGGATCTGGTAACTTGGGAAACTTTGACAGCATGTACCTGTGGACAATTAACCACATTTACATTTTATCAACTTTCTGCTTGGTGGGCTAGACAGAACTGGGGGGGACCAGACGGAGGATGCATGGCTAATTCAAGCCATGAAAGTTGGGGGTATCAATAAAGAAGTGGCTTTGTGGTATCGAACTTTGATTGAAGCAGAAGATGATATAGAGCAGGATATTCAAAAGCTGTGGAGTGAAGATGTTGATGATATTAACTTGAATGAGGCTTGGATGAACTCTTTTGCACTGCTTCGAGAGACAGTTAAACCCGCTTTTCTTAAACGAAATCATCTTTTTACCCTGTATCGGGTATATTGGTCCCGTGCGAAATTAACAAAAATGTCTGGAACTCACTATGTTTGCTCAAGGTGTCAAGACCCTTTAGCGGATGATTGTCATATGTTTTTGACTTGCCCAGGGATTACTAAATTCTGGATAGATCTTAGTGAATTTTTGTTGGATGTTACTGGTTTTCAGTTGGAAGTAACTCCCTTACTTATATTTTTTGGAATAAGCAAGGGCAGCAATGTTGTTTTAAATAAGAAAGTCGCAAGATTAATTTTTTATGTTATCCTTTTGGGAAGACGAGAGATCTGTAGAGCCTGCAAGTCGGCTGTTCCACCCCTCTTTTCCGAGTGTAAAAATAATATCATACACATAAGTCAACAGGATATGGCATGCGACCCTAGAAGTCGGGAGAGGATATGGGCTATGTTGGTTGATTGGTGTCAGAGGAACGGGGTCCAATGATTAAGCCAATAAATAGCTGTCGGCCTTGGTCCCCTTCTTTTGCATGCTATGCTCGAGAGGGTTAGTAGTGGAAGCAGCTAGATTTCTTGTGTGGAAAGACTCTATTTCCGTCCGGCCCACAGTAAGGGAAAGTGAGTATCGCCAACAAGTAAATTGGCAGAATGAGGACCAAAAGAAAAAAAAAAAAAAAAAGTTCCCTTAAGGAAACAAGACAGGGAAAAGACAGTCTTCTCAACACCAGGGGGTTTATATCATTTTACAGTACTCCCATTTGGGCTACATGGAGCCCCTGCCACTTTTCAAAGGCTCATGAATACTATACTTAAACCCTGTGAGTCCTTTGCGGCTGCCTACTTAGATGATATAATAATCTATAGTTCCTCCTGGGAACTGCATCTTGAACACCTTACCCGGGTGATCAGAACACTGGGAAACAATGGCCTAACTATTAATCCTACTAAGTGCCGACTGGCCACGAGATCCATTAAATACTTAGGATACACAGTGGGAGGGGGACACATCCGACCCCAAGAAGAAAAGATTGCCGCCATAACTCAGATACCTTTTCCGAAGGAAAAAAAAGACCTTAGAGCCTTCTTATGTATGTTAGGCTATTACCGGTGGTTTATCCCGCAGTTCTCCCAGATAGGAGCCCCATTGACTGACCTCTTGAAGAAAAAAGTCCTAACAGAAGTAGAGCTCTGCAAACCGGCTCCAATAGTATTGCAAGCCTTTCAACACCTAAAACAAACCTTGACCTCCAAACCAGTGCTACTCAGCCCTGATTACACCAGGGCTTTTATATTGCAAACGGATGCCTCTGACAGTCGAGTAGGAGCTGTATTATCGCTAGAAGACACCCAGGGACAAGAAAGACCCATTGTCTTCATCAGCTGCAAACTGTTCCCTCGCGAAAAGAAATACGCCATGATCGAGAAAGAAGCCCTCGCTATCAAATGGGCCATTGAGACCCTAGGATACTACCTTGCAGGTAGGGAGTTCACCCTCTATACTGACCATGCACCCTGGGAGTGGTTATCCCGAAACAAAGGAAACAATGAGAGGGTCCTACGATGGTTCCTTGCCCTACAACCCTTCAGATGTGTCACTCAACATAGAAAAGGGAGTGAGGAAACAAATGCAGACTTTCTGTCCCGGTACCCAGTAGGTTTGTTTCTTGCCAGCAAGAAAGTAAGGGAGGGGGAATGTGAGAAATCCCGGGAGGGGGAAGAGCAACCCCTACCTCCATTAGGCTATCGGGCACAGGAAAGAAGAAGCTGAGGAGAGAAACTAAGGAAGGACTTTCGATGTCCCTCACAGAACGGAAAGCGGGACGTGACGGACACCATGGACCAATCGCAGGAAACCAGAGAAGGAGAAAAGCCAGCCACCAATCCAGGCGAGGAGGACGATCGAGGGCGTGAACAGGACAAACAGGAAGACGCGCAGAACCAGCCGCAAGACGCGGAGAACGGGAAGCCGGTGTCGTGTGGCCGGGAGCCGCCGCGGAGGAGTGTCCCGAAGATGAGGGTCCAGATGAGAGCCAGGAAGCCTGGTATGAGGAGTGGTGGACACCCTCGGAGGAGACTACACTACCCGCCGCAACTCAGGAGAGTTGTGGCAGACGCGGTACGTGAGCAGGAAAGGAGGGTATTTCTGTTTTCCCTTTCTTTTTCCTTTTGTTTTCTTTTTTCTCTCTCTCTCTTTTTCCCCACAGCTCATGGGAGAGGGGACGGCATAGGCCCCTGAAAATTTGAATAGTTTTTTCTTTCTTTTTCGGTTGTGCTTCTGTCTTGGCAAACTCACGGGCGTTCTTTAGACTGCAGTGACTGGTAGAGAAGAGGAAACCAGTGAATCCAGTGAAAAGGAGGATAAGGAAACTCTGGCTCCATTTCCTTTCCTGTTTTCACTGACATACCTTAAACCATGTCCCCTAAAGAGACTAACTAGGGGGTGTGCCTACTACTCTTTACCCGGTTCACCCTACCAACTCAAGCATTCCACTATATAAAATAGACCACGCAGTCTCCCCGGCGCCTCACTATCTTTTGGGTTCTGTGAAGGGACCTATCCTACATCAAAACCGTAAAAGGGACTCATACTTCCCGACACCTTCACCTTTCTTTTTTTTTTTTTTTTGAGCCTCCGAGTGGTCCCCCTCTTGAGGAAAGATGAAGATCAGCGACATCAACCTGTAAAGAGAAGAAGAGAACAGAGGAAATAGAAAGCCCTGTTTAAAAGACTGAGAGACTTATCCTAAACAAAGTAACATTCAATCCTTCAGTTAAATAAATTCGCTCATCATTAAAAAACTTGTACAGCCTCCTCGCTTCTGTTTCCGCCCATCCCTCCAACACACAGATATTTAAAAACGGCTTCCATCGGGAATGATAATCACTGTCTGGAAATGTCAAGCGCTTTTCTTCTTGTGTATATTGTATGATATTAAACTTAATTAAGAGTATAACATTTCCTAGCTAACATGAAGGAAAGTTTCAATTCTATTAAGGAAACGGAGGCAAGGAAAATACATTTTCTCTTGCCTTTTTATTCACTCAGTAGCCATAGCAAACATTAGTAAAACATCAGAAACTTTATCCAAAGACTACATTTCCCTTGAGTTTTTAGGATTGAACTCATAGCATCCACAACCATAGAGAGTAAGTCCTATATATTCATCTACCAAGGAAAAGCATTTCCAATTTCTTCATGTGATAGTTGTTATCCAACCAATTAGATCACAAATCTGGTTTTCTTTTCTGATCCAAAAAAAAGAAAAACACAACTTAATAAGCTCTGACATCAAGTACAATTACAAAACAAACTAAGTACTGTAAACAGCAACACATAACGGTGAAAGCACCAAACAGTATCGTATCATCATACCATGGGTAAAGATACTTACCCACGTAATATGCTTCATAGTAATGAGGGTGGGTCCTCTGAATGAGCAGGAGGGATAATGAAAAATTTCCTATCTATCGTAAAGGAAAGTTTCAAATCTATTAAGGACGCAGGGCGAGGATTAGGCTATTCTTTCTCCACTTTATTCATTCCAGCAGCCATCATTAACAAAGAACATAACCAAACGACATTTCCCATGATGCCCAGGGAAGATGGAGAGAGAAAAAGTCCAACAAAAACAATGTCCAAACCTGAGCCAGGATCACCAATGACTTCCCCTTGAGGACGCTCTACCCTCCTCTTTCTTTGTGCGACCACAGCCTGCAAGTCTTCGAGTTACTCTTGTTTATTGGCGTCCGAACCTAGGTCAAATAAGGAATAGGTTGTGATTCCAGAATATGGAACAACATGAACATCCTCAACAACAGTGATTCCTACCACTAGCACAGATTAAGATAGCAATCATGTTTGAGCAAACAATTCAGAGAAATCGTAAACTAGTTACTCGACACGCATACGAAGGCGTTCTGGGAGGGATCCTTAACCGGGTGGGCTAATCCTCGCCTCTGCGTCCTTAATAGAATTGAAACTTTCCTTTACGATAGCTAGTTTAAAGCTAGTCCACCACCAGAGACGCCAGTGATGACACTGGCTTGAAATAGAATCTCTTGAAGGTGGAGTCTGAGGACCAGTCTGCGGCGTTAAGGATATCTTCCAACCACGCCCCCAGAGAAAAAGCTTTTGATGCCTTTGCACCCCGGAGAGAATGAGCCCCGAAATGAGATGTCTATCCCTGCTTCCTACATAGCCCAGCGAACCCATCTCGCAATCGTAGGGGAGGAAACCGCCCCGTGTGGCTTAGTAAGAGCTATAAACAATTGCTTGACGCCCTGAGGACGTATATCGACTGTCGCCACTTTGTAGGCTTTTAGTGCTCTGACCACACATAATTTAGGGACATCCGGGAAAGAGGGCTAGGATACAGACTTTGAATTACACTTAGTTCTCATGGAGATATGAAATGTAACTCCCTCCGGTGTGAATACTCGGCCTGTGAGATCCAGTCCCCGCACATCTGAAACCCTGCGACAGGATATTAAACAAAGAAGGGTCGCCAGTTTCGCCGACATCTGTTCCTAGAGAGATACTTATTTGATGGCCATGATCGGAACTGATTTAAGACCTTGTTCACATCCCAAAGAGTAGAATATCGAGGTTCTGGGGGTGCCGATAGCCTGATACCTCTCAATAGCTTGCACACTAGCGGATGTTCCCCTGTTGGGTGGCCGTCCACTGGCATATGGCCCGCCGATATTGCTCACCGGAAAGTGTTGATTGACCTGTAGGCCAGGCCCTCTTTCGCCTGGGAGTCTAAGACGTTAAGGACATGGACAACCTCTGCCCCCATCGGACCCACCTGTAGTCGAAGACACCAACTCCACCATCTAGACCAAGCAGAGCGGTATCTCTTGTTAGTGCTCTCTGCCTAAGACTTTACGAGCAGCGAGGCAGCGTCTTCCGAAAGGCCTGGCACCTTCCAACATTGCCTGTAACCCGCCAGGCCATCAGTTGAAGGCCGCCTGAGGGGAGGAGGTGATGGGGATTCCCCTGTGGATCTCTGAGGAGATCCCGAAACTGGGGTAGACGGACTGGAAAATCCCAAGAAAGTTCCATCAGAACTGGAAACCATGCTTACGACCTCCAAATTGGGGGGGAAATGGCCATTACAACACAGCTGTTTCCCAGCATGCCATTACATCGCAAGCTTTACAACGCATGCGATGTAACAAAGCATAGTCATTACTACGCATTTTTTTACATCGCATACGCTTTTACCATGCATGCGATGTAAAAAAAAAATGGCGAACCACATCGTTGTGAGGAAACAGAGGCTCTTCCGTTTCCTCACAACGATGTGCACCGCCCCTCAGACTCGACGTGCAGCAAGAACCAGGAGGAGAGAGGAACCACAAGGAGAGAGAGATAAGGGGGATTGGGCCTGGGGTGGGGATTAATTTTTTTAGGGTAAAAGGGGGTTGGGGGTGGGGTGTGTGTGTAGTGCAGGGTAGTGTTTTAGGGTTTAGGGTAATGTTGGGGATCGTGCAGGGTAGTGTTTTAGTGTAGGGAGAGGACTGGGGGTCGGGGGAGGGTTGTGCAGGGGGTAGTGTTTTAGGGTTTAGGGTAGTGTCTGGGGGTCGTGCAGGGTAGTGTTTTAGTGTAGGGAGAGGACTGGGGGTCAGGGGAGGGTTGTGCAGGGGGTAGTGTTTTAGGGTTTAGGGTAGTGTTGGGGGGTCGTGCAGGGTAGTGTTTTAGTGTAGGGAGAGGACTGGGGGTCGGGGAGGGTCATGCAGGGGGTAGTGTTTTAAGGTTTAGGGTAGTGTCGGGGGTTGTGCAGGGTAGTGTTTTTGTGTAAGGAAGTCGTGCAGGGGTAGTGTTGTAGGGTTTAGGGTAGGGTCGGGGGGTCGTGCAGAGTAGTGTTTTAGGGTAGAGAGAGGAATGGGGGTTGGGGGAGGGTTGTGCAGGGGTACTAAATTAGGGTTTAGGGTAGGGCAGGGTAGTATAACTTACCTTAGATACTTTTACCAAGAGTATACCTTTACCGCGCATGCCTTTGCGTTGTAATGGCATGAGTGCCAAAAGGCATATTCGTTGTAAAAGTATGCGATGTAATGGTAAGTCGTTGTAATTGACAACGCGTAGTAATACCTGCGTTGTAATGGCACGATTGGTATTAGTACGCGTTGTAACGAGTCATATTCAATTGGGGTGATCACCACCAGATCCGCCTGTTGTCTTCTCACCTGGGTGGACACCCTCATTATCATCGCAAAGGGGGGAAAGGCGTACCCCTGTTCCGCACTCCAGTCGCGCAGGAACGCATCCGCCGCCAAAGCGTCCGGATCCGGGCGCCAGCTGTAATACCTCTGCAACTGGGTATCCAGCCGGGAGGCAAAAAGGTCTATCGAGAAGAGGCCCCATAGGGATTGAAGTTGTTGCAATTCCCCCGGGTGAAGTTTCCATAGGCTAGTGTCCTTCCAATGGCGGGAGCACCTGTCTGCCACCTGATTGGACGTTCCCGGAAGGTGTTCTGCTGAAAGTGAAATCTGGTTGGACAGGCAGTATATCCAGAGGTCCCGTGCCAGATCCGATAAGGCTCTGGATCTCGTTCCCCCTAAATGATGTAACGTATCGCTGCCATATTGTCCATCTTGAGTAGGACACAACATTGGGCCTTGTCCCTGGTCCAGCATTTCACAGCAAAGGACCCTGCCATCAGCTCCAAGCAGTTTATGTGAAGGCCCTGTCTGCGGAGGACCATTTTCCTCCGGTAGAAATAGCCCCACACCGGACACCCCAGCCTGAACCACTTGCATCGGACTCTATCACTAGGTCGGGTTTGGATCCGAAAATCGCCCGGCCGTTCCATGCCTCCATGTGGGAGATCCCCCATTGCAATTCTGTTTTGGCCTCTTCCGAGAGGGGAACAAACTGGGAGTACGTAAGGCCCTTGCAAAGGTGAGAGATTTTGAGACGCTGGAGGGCCCTGTAATGAAGGGGACCCGGATATATGGCCTGAATTGAAGACGATAGGAGGCCCACCACTCTGGCGAGTTGGCGAAGGGATATCGAGGGTTTGACTAAAGTTCTTCTCAGTTCGTGCCTGATCTTGGTCAGTTTGCGAGAAGGAAGGCTTAGAGTCGTCTCGACCGAGTCTACCAAGAAACCCAGGAATTGCATCTTCTGAGAGGGATTGAGATCTGACTTGGATTCGTTGATCACAAACCCAAGGGACTCGAACAGGCTTACTGCTTGCTGTAGTTGGGTACGCAAGCGTTGGGGACACTGATTCATTATGAGAATATCATCCAGATAAACAATCAGCCGGACCTCCTCCGATCTGAGGCACTCCACCACCGGCTTCATCACCTTGGTGAAACACCACGGAGCGGAGGATAGACCGAAAGGGAGGGATATAAATTCGAATATGTCTGAGTTCCATTGGAACTGAAGAAAACGCCTGTGAGGAGTAAAGATCGGGATCGTAAGATACGCATCCTTGAGGTCCAGGCGGACCATCCAGTCCAGGCTTTGGAGAAGGTCTCTGAGGAGGTGGATACCCTCCATCTTGAAGTGGCGATAGATAAGCCACTCGTTGAATGCCTTGAGGTTTATTTCAGGCCGATAGCCCCCATCCCGCTTCTCCACTAAAAAGATGTTGCTGAGGAAACCCAGTGGATGAAGGGTTGAGATTACAATGGCCCTTTTCTGCAAGAGGTCTGAGACTTCCCTGTCTATCAGATCCCTCTGTTCCTTCGGAAAAGAGAGCGGTCTTGGGCGAGCTAACGGGGAAGGATATTCGAAAAACTCTATCTGGAAGCCTTGCACTGTCTGCAACACCCAGGCGTCCGAGGTTAAAGAGGTCCAATTGTGGAAAAAACATTGCAGTCTGCCCCCTATCACCACACCCTCTGAGCTCTGAACTCTCACCATGTTGATTGTTATAGGCCCTGTTTCCTCTTCCTCTACCGCCTCTGCGGAGTGGATGCGATCTGGTAGGGTAGAAGTTCTCAAACTTGTTGGGGTCCTGCCATTGTCCTCTCCGGGGTTCTGCAGACTTGAAGGAGGCTTGGTTGTAGGGACGGCCGGTCGATCGCCCCCTGCCACGACCGGCTGCGCCAAAAACACGCGGGGTGAAGATATGTTTAATAGAGGTCTGGGCCTTGTCAAGGGAGTTGAATGTATTAACGAATTTCCCCAACTCCCTGATAAAGGGATCCCCAAAAAGATTGCCTTCCGCCACCGGCTCAGCCTCCGAGGTGGCCAATTCCCCTAGCTTAGGGTCGATTTCAATCAACAATGATCTACGGCGTTCCGTGGAAATTGCTGCATTAGCATTTCCCAGGAAAATAACTGCCCTTTGGGCCCAGCTGGAAAGAGTCTCAGGAGAGATAAGCGTACCTGAGGATTTGGCGTCTTCCGTCATGTCTAAGATTTTAGCTAAGGGGCCTGCCGTGTCCAGGAGTTTATCCTGGCACGCCCTCCAGGAACGATCTATGCCCTTCTTAGGGTCCCTGATAAACTTGGCCAGGAATGTGGCCATCTTAGGATCCACCTCTGGTGTGAGGGCGACCTTCCCATCTAGGGTCGGTCTCGGACATTCTTCTCTTAGACAACTACTAACCTCCTTATCGAGCGGCTTACGAAGCCTGGACGCCATGTACGTAGCCACCTTGGGGGCCGGAACCCATTCCGCTGACCGTGGGTGAAGAAGGTCATCAGGGTTTAGCATGTCACTGCCGGCGTCTGGCTCTGAGGGTTGGTCTAACTTCGCCGGGCGCCATGGTCTGCCCGAGCCACCATCACCATCAGAGGTTTGGGGTGACTCGTCCGGGTCCGCCGCAGGTAGAGTATCGGGGAAATCCAAGGGTCCTGCCAGATCATCTGAGGGGTGAGTGGGAGTTGAGGGGTGGGGGGGGCTGGGCATCCATAAAAGCATTCTTCAGACGCACAAACGCATCAATATCCACTCCCGCGTCTTCAGCACGCTTCCTTTTGGGGTCTGAGGCGGAGGTGGAGTGCTGCCCTGGAGGTAGTGGTTTTTGAGCCGCAGGTTGGTCTTCCCTCGACTCAAGGGGTTTTAGGCACTGGGCCTGAAGTTGTGTGATCTTCCTCTCCAAAGGCGCCACCACCAGTGAGACCACCTTGAGGATGGAGGAGTCCATAACATGACAAAAATTTTCATCAATGGGCAGGTATGTAGCTTCCTCTTCTTCCTCCTCATAGTACTGGTCATCAAAGTCCTCCATAGTGCTTAAAAATAAGGACTGTATTCGGACCAAAAGGGGTTAATATAGGGAATTTCCCTGTAAATTTGGAGACCCTTAGGGTATAGCTTACATATAATGTGGGACAGTTACTCCCTACTGCTCCTGAGGGTGTCTACCTGCCTGGGCTGGTCCCTTGAAAATTAGAAATTGTCCTACCTGAGATATGGGTGTCAAGCTCCAGGCAGGGTGCTCTTTTACCGGCTGAAGCGTGAGTAGCGATATAAAGAACCTAATCTTCCCCCGCGTGTGCACAGAACTGGCGCCAGCACAAGTGACAGAGAAATACGGCCGAGCGAGTCTCTCCGCGTCAGTTACCTAATTACTGAACGGAAATGAGACTCGCCGGCCACGCTGGGGGTAACGGCGCGCTAAGGCGCAATCAATAACACAAGCGTGGCCCCCTAGCGGCAGGAGGGACGCACCGCGACAAGAGCCTGCCGAATACGAGCGGCCGCGTAAGGAGCAAGAGACACTCCCACGGTCAATTACCACTGAAAAATGTGCTGCAGGAAACAGAGTCTGAAGATACCGCTTATCCTGAACCCCCGCGCTTAGGCACAAAATGCAACTTTTCAAATGTTAAGCATTATAAAAACAAAATTCTAGTCAGAGAAAACAAATGACTTAACTTGATGCTGCTGGAGCAGCGAAGAAAGAGGAGGGTAGAGCGTCCTCAAGGGGAAGTCATCGGTGATCCTGGCTCAGGATTGGACAGTGTTGTTGTTGGACTTTTTCTCTCTCCATTTTCCCTGGGCATCATGGGAAATGTAGTTTGGTTATATTATTTGTTAATGATGGCTGCTGGAATGAATAAAGTGGAGAAAGAACAGCCTAATCCGAAGCCTCCGGTCCTGACATAGAATCCTCGCCTCAGTGTCCTTAATAGAATTGAAACTTTCCTTCATGTTAGCTAGGACATTTTATATTCTGTGTTAGGATTGGAGGCTCAGATTATGCTAGATTAAAGGTGGCTGACAACCAGTGATATCTGATTGAGAGTTCTAGCTGCAGATTCCTTACCTTTGAATTTCCCAGGCATTAGACTGGATCTGGAAACCTTTTGAGTGAGCAGTACCCCTGCGCGCCATCGGGTGACTCCGCCCTGCTTCGCGTGAAGTCGCTGGCGTTGTTGGCATCGTTGTGACGTCGCGGTCCCCTATATTGGCGCCACCCAGGTGCGCGGCATCAATTCTTTTCTTTCTGCGCCAGTTAAGTGCTGATCCGGAGAAGAGCTACCCCTCTGTCTCTTTTTGACAGACTTTTTTTGACATTGTATCAAGAGATTTTGTTTCTTGTGTGTCGAGGGATGACCTCTAGACGGGTAGGTTTCAAGCCGTGTGGCACATGTCACCACACCATGTTGGTAACCAAGCCCCATCTTGTTTGTTTGTGGTGTCTCGAGCACGACCATGACTCGAAATTGTGCTTGGACTGCCAGGCCATGGCGCTGAAGGCCTTGTGGGAGCAGTCCATGAAGCTCCTTGAGGCCCAGCAGTCCACACCGTCAAGCGCAACTCCTCGGAGGTCCCGGGCCCAATCGAGGAAGAGAAGGTTGCGGGACCTCTCCAGGAGCCCTAAGCCCTCTTCTTTGCACTCGAAGTCCTCGGGACACTCGGGCAAGAGGCATAAGAAGAAGTCCAACTAGACTTCAACTTCACCTCACCTATTGTCCGTCGATGAGACAGGTGAGGAGCATCGACGCTCTAGGCACGGTTCCACGGAATCGTTGCCGGGTTTGACTCCCTGCCTCCTCTCATTTCCGGGAGCCGGAACAGTCCCCGCTCAAGGGAAAGAATTCTACGAGGCAATGGGCCACCATATTTGAGCAGGCCGACCCCTCTGGTGCGCCTTTGGGCCTCGAGGGGTCGGGAGAGGCCCCACCAGGCTCCTTGCCGACTGCTCCTGCCTCGTTGCCGGTTGGGTCTAATGGATCAGATTCCGTGTCGGTGCCGGTAGTGCCAACACAACCTTCCCTGGCGCCGACCCTGAAGTTGATGTCCCCAGCGCCAGACCCATTCTGATACCCGGTCGGATTAACATCAGTCGATGTGGACTCCGGCGCTGACAGAGCCCAGAGGTTCTACATCGTTGCCTGTTCATTTTGAAGAGGTTTCAGTCTTGGGAGAATAATGGGTGGGGTTCCTGGACCCCATTTGGAACACCAGTTGGACGCCCTTTCTGAGCAATTGGACTGGTATGAGGACCTTGGAGAAGCCAGTGGACTGGACACATCTCCAGATACTGGCATGCTCTCTACCTAATGTGGCTATGGAGGAGGGGGCATCTTACGCCAAGGTGGCGAGGAGGGCAGCAGAGGTCCTTGACCTGTAGCTACCCTCCGTGCAGGTCAAGACTAATCTCTTGATCGAAGTGCTTCAGCCTGGGGCTTCTTCGTCTAAACCCTTTATGCCCTTTAATGAAGCACTGACAAATGTCCTTCTAGGCACATGGTCCAAGCCTAGCACAGGGGCTCCTGTGAACAGGACAATAGCATGCCGCCATTGCCCTGCACCAGGTGGTCCAAGTTTCCTCAGCCAACACCTCACCCCTGAGAGCTTGGTGGTTCAGGCTTCAACTTCCTATGGCACATTCCCTTCCGCTCCCCTGGATAAGGAATCCAAGAGGCTGAACGCACTTGGGAAGAAGATGTTTTAGTCCACCAGCCTTGCATTGCGGTCGGTGAATACCGCATGCTTATTGGGCCGTTTCTCCCACACCCTTCGGGAAATGGTTGCGTAAGTGCTGCCACAGGTCCTGGAGGAGGCCTGGGCTGTACTATCCCAGGCGGTGAAGGATGGGCGAGATAATGCAAAATTCACCATTAGGTGTGGTTTACATATGACTGACTCGCTGGGTAGAGCGGTTTTGTCGACAGTGGCCTTACCTGGCTGAGAACATCTGGCTTCTCGGGTGATGTCCAGGCTAACCTCAACATGCCCTTTGACGGGACTTGTCTCTTTGGTGAAAAGGCAGACTCAGCTTTGAAGCGCTTCAAGGAATCTCGTGCTGCGGCCAGATCCTTGAGTCTCTCAGTTACACCTTGTGGACAGTCTACCTTTCACCCTTTTCGTGGCAATAGAGGGGGTTATCAACCACGTCAGCCATATCCTAGGCACCGTCCTGTACAGACTCCCCAAGTTGTGCGAGGACGTGGATGCAGTACATTCCGACCTCGTGGGAATGGTAGCCAGAAGTTGTCTCCCACCCAGCCCCCGGCAGCTGCAGCCTCCAAGCATTCCTAGTTTGGTTCTGCAAGACCATGCCACTCCAGCTGGAGGGAGAATTCAACATCATCTCCTACACTGGAGGTCCATAACATCGAACAAGTGGGTCTTGCAGATCATTCAGGATGGCTATTCTCTTCCCTTTTTCTTTTCCTCCTCCTTTACCACCAACTCAAGAATGACTGGTGGAGGATCATCTATTATTACTCTGAGAGGACTTTTCAGCTTTCCTGGCCAAGGGAGTTAAAGAGAAGGTTCCGATTTCAAAAGTAGGCAGTGGTTGTTACTCCCACTGCTTTCTGATACCGAAAAAGAACAAAGGTCTACGTCCTATTCTGGACCTCAGGACCGTCAATCTCGTCCTCAAAAAGAAGAAGTTCAAGATGCCCACATTGGCTCAGGTCTTGTCTGCCCTAGACCAAGGAGACTGGCTGGTAGCGTTGGACTTGCAGGATGCGTATTTTCACATCCCCATCCTGCCGGCCCACAGGTGTTACCTGCGGTTCAAGTTAGGCCACGATCTGTTCGCTGTGTTCCCCTTTGTCCTTACCAGCGCCCCATGGGTGTTCACGAAGGTGATAGCGGTGGTCGCAGCTCATCTGCGCAGGTTAGGGGTGTCATTCTTCCCCTACCTCGACGACTGGCGTTTGAGGCGTCTTTGCCCCAGGTTGTCATCTCCCACTTCCACACTATGGCGGACCTCTTTCATTCGCTGGGGTTCTCAATAAACATGCCAAAGTCACACCTGTCTCCTTCTAAGATGCTCCTTTCATCTGAGCTGTTCTGGACACAGTGCAGTTTCGGGTTTATCCTCCCGAACAGCGAGTCCAGGATATTCAGGTTATGATAGCAATGTTTCAGCCTCTATACTGGATTTCGGTGAGAATGACTCTGAGGCTCCTGGGACTCATGGCATCCTGCATCCTGTAGGTAAATCATTCCAAATGGGGTATGTGGGCTCTGCAGTGGGACCTGAAGTTCCAGTGGGTGCAGCATCAGGGGAGTTTCTCCGACATGGTTCAGATCTCGGAGGGAACTGGAAAAGGCCTGCAGTGGTGGTTGACGAACTGTGATTGGGTCAGAGGCAGACCCCCCTCTCCCTTCCCCAACCAGATCTCATAGTAGTGACAGATGCATCACTCCTGGGATGGGGCGGCCATCTGGGAGAGGTGGAGATCAGGGGATACTGGTCTCCGGCGGAGTTGGGGCTCCACACCAACTTGTTGGAGCTTCGGGCGATCCGGCTAGCATTGAAAGTCTTTCTTCCCTTTGTCAAAGGGAAGTTGGTGCAGGTGTTCACAGACAGCTCGACCGCCACGTGGTACTGCAACAAGCAGGGCAGGGTGGGGTCCTGGACACTTTGTCAAGAGGCTCTACGCCTCTGGACATGGCTGAAACAGCAGGGCACGACCTTGGTGGTTCAAAACCTGGCAGGTTTTCTGAACGCCTTGGGGGACAAACTCAGACGATGATGCCTAGCGGATCACGAATGGTGTCTCCATTCGGAGGTGGCGCAAAGTCGATTTCAGCAGTGTGGAGAGCCTTGGTTAGAACTGTTCACCTCCGAAGAGAATGCGCAATGTCAGCAGTTTTGTACACTGGAGTTTCCAAGGCAGCTATTTCTCGGCTATGCTTTTCATCACGAGTGGAACTCAGGCCTCCTGTACGCCTTTCTTCCCATACCACTTCTGCCCAGAGTTCTCAAGAAGATCAAGAATGACTGGGCCCAAGTCATTCTTATGGCTTCCAACTGGGCACTGAGTGTTTGGTATCCAGAGCTTCTTCGAATGAGCATCGATCCACCGATCAGGCTGCCCCTTCGGGAGGATCTTCTGTCGGAGCAGCAGGGGAGGGTCCTCCCCCCGAATCTGTCAACTCTCTGCCTCCTTGCATGGAGATTGAGCAGTGACAGTTGATAACTTTCGACCTTCCTCCCAAAGTATGTAATGTTATCTTGCCTGCAAAGCAGCCCTCCACTAAGATGATATATGCCTGCCGTTGGCAAAAGTTTGGAAATTATTGTACAGAAAGGTCTATTGACCCTCTTTCTGCTTTTCTATATAATATTCTTTTTATTCTTACCCTTGCCCAGCAGGGCTCTGATTTGGGTACTCTCATGGGTTATCTTTTTGCTCTGTCTGCTTTCTTGTAGCTGCCCTCCTTATTCAAATCCCCTATTGTAAATAGGTTTCTAAAAGGGCTTGTACATATGTTTCCAGCTACACCCTTTATCATGCCACTGTGGGATCTCAATCTGGGTCTCACATATCTCATGTGTGCTCCCTTTGAGCCTTTACATAATTGTCCCCTCCAGCTACTTACCATCAAGACAGCCTTTCTGGTGGCGATAACATCTGCCCGGAGGGCGATTGAGTTGCAGGCTTTGTCATCCAAGCCTCTCTACCTTATGACATTCTTGGATAAGGTGGTGCTTTGCACCCGTGCCTCATTCCTTCCAAAAGTGGTGACCCCATTCCATCTGGGTCAATCAGTCACGTTGCCCACCTTTTTTAGCCCCCCCGCATCCCTCTAAGGAAGAGGAGAGTCTCCATCGTCTGGACCCAAAAAGAGCATTGTCGTTCTACCTTGACCGCACAAAAGAGCTCTGGGTGTACAACCAACTCTTTGTGGGTTATGTGGGAGCTAAGAATGGTCGGGCAGTGCAGAAGTGAACTATTTCGCGCTAGGTCATTATCTGCATTAAGATCGGCTATACCCTGGCTAAAAAGTACCTCCTGAGGGCTTACAAACCCACTCCACCAGGGGGAAGGCTGCGACCACGGCTTTGGCTAGTGGAGTGCCAGTCCTGGGCATCTGCCAGGCTGCAACATGGGCTTCATTGCATACGTTTGCGAAACACTACTGTCTGGACAGTCAGGTCCGTAGGGACGGGCATTTCGCCTGTTCAGTCCTACAGGACTTTTTAGTCTAGAAAATCTGTCCGCAGCCCATCGTCAGGAAGTATGGCTTGGGTTTCTATTCAGAGTTAAGGAATCTGCAGCTAGAAGTCTCTATCAGATGAACAAGTTACTTACCTTCAGTAACGTATTATCTGGTAGAGACAATATCTAGCTGCAGATTCCTTACAGACCCACTCATGCTTCCCTGCTCTGCGGACTCATTTATAGGGCTAGGGTTGTTCCCTTTTACAGGGCCATAGTTTAGACACACAATAGTCAGTTCAATTCATGGCTCTGCACTTCTGGCGTGGAAAAAGTGAAAAGGAACTGACGCTGCACGCCTGGGTGGTGCCTTTATAGGTGACCGCAACGTCACAAACTACGCTGGCAATGTCATGCGGAGCCGGATGTAGCCACCCGACGGCGCGCAGTGGTACTGCTCACGCAAAAAGGTTCCGGATCCAGCCTGTGCTTGGGAAATTCACTGGTAAGGGATCTGCAGCTAGATATTGTTTCTACCAGATAATGCATTACCGAAGGTAAGTCACTTGTTCCCATTCCCGGGACTGGTTTAAAGTAGAAAGCTTTAAATGTAGAATCAGAGGACCAGTCCGCTGCTCTGAGAATATCATCATAGCTTTATTGCGACCAAAACAGATCATAAAAGCACAGATATTGCACATTTTAGTCCACATAATGAGAATATCCTCCAGGTGCCTTTGTGCCTCTTGTGGAGTGCGCCACAAAAGAGGACATATCAATGGCAGCTTCTTATAAAACCCATCTCGCCCAATGTGCAATAAAAGCTGATTAAACCGGCTTAAAAGGTTTCTTGAGCGATTTGAGAAGTTGAGCCGAGGATGGTGTTCTTCTGTCATGGCCTCATACACATAGTAACATCGCAAACTTACCTGCTGGTTCCCTACGTGATCAATACTCATTGGCTTGCCACGATTGCAGCAATCGTAGAACCACATCAGTGCCTCGAAGGGAAGAATGCAAAAAGAACAATTGATGGACAGAATGCAAAGCAATGTCATACATTCACCCCAGTACAGAGATCTGGGCCTAAATCCATCGTTTTTTTGCTCATCAGGCCATTCCAGTTTGGACCCAGCCATATGCAAATCAGACTTGACCCTGCGCCCAATGGGAACAGTCCAGCCCGAACTGCCATGCCAGGTCCTCCCTGGACTGGAAACAAGCAACCAAGGCCGGTTTCAAAGTTTCACCCCTCATCAGCCAGGATAGCTTGACTCCAGTGGCATGGACAGCACAGGACCCACGTCTGGGAATACCCGTCCCACTCGGGGTGACAAATGCAAAAAGAACAGTTTATGGACAGAATGCAGAACAATGTCATACATTCACCCCAGTACAGAGATCTGGGCCTAAATCCATTGTGTTTTTTGCTCACCATGCCATTCCAGTTTGGACCCAGCCATATGCAAATCAGATTTGACCCTGCGCCCAATGGGAACAGTCCAGCCCGAACTGCCAGGCCAGGTCCTCCCTGGACTGGAAACAAGCATCCTAGGACCAGTTTAAGGGTTTCACCCCTCATCAGCCAGGATAGCTTGACTCCAGTGGCATGGAGAGCACGGGACCCACGTCTGGGCATACCCGTCCCACTCGGGGTGACAAATGCAAAAAGAACAATTGATGGACAGAATGCAGAACAATGTCATAGATTCACCCCAGTACAGAGATCTGGGCCTAAATCCATCATTTTTTTGCTCACCATGCAATTCCAGTTTGGACCCAGCCATATGCAAATCAGACTTAACCCTGCGCCCAATGGGAACAGTCCAGCCCGAACTGCCAGGCCAGGTCCTCCCTGGACTGGAAACAAGCATCCTAGGACCGGTTTCAAGGTTTCACCCCTCATCAGCCAGGATAGCTTGACTCCAGTGGCATGGAGAGCACAGGACCCACGTCTGGGCATACCCGTCCCACTCGGGGTGACAAATGCAAAACGCACAATTGATGGACAGAATGCAGAACAATGTCATACATTCACCCCAGTACAGAGATCTGGGCCTAAATTCATTGTTTTTTTGCTCACCATGCCATTCCAGTTTGGACCGAGCCATATGCAAATCAGATTTGACCCTGCACCCAATGGGAACAGTCCAGCCCGAACTGCGAGGCCAGGTCCTCCCTGGACTGGGAACAAGCATCCTAGGACCGGTTTCAAGGTTTCACCCCTCATCAGCCAGGACAGCTTGACTCCAGTGGCATGGAGAGCACAGGACCCACGTCTGGGCATACCCGTCCCACTCGGGGTGACAAATGCAAAAAGCACAATTGATGGACAGAATGCAGACCAATGTCATACATTCACCCCAGTACAGAGATCTGGGCCTAAATCCATTGTTTTTTTGCTCACCATGTCACTCCAGTTTGTACCCAGCCATATGCAAATCACACTTGACCCTGCGCCAAATGAGAACAGTCCAGCCCGAACTGCCAGGCCAGGTCCTCCCTGGACTGGAAACAAGCATCCTAGGACCAGTTTAAGGGTTTCACCCCTCATCAGCCAGGATAGCTTGACTACAGTGGCATGGAGAGCACGGGACCCACGTCTAGGCATACCTGTCCCGCTTGGGATGACAAATGCAAAAAGAACAATTGATGGACAGAATGCAGAACAATGTCATACATTCACCCCAGTACAGAGATCTGGGCCTAAATCCATCGTTTTTTTGCTCACCATGCCATTCCAGTTTGGACCCAGCCATATGCAAATCAGACTTGACCCTGTGCCCAATGGGAACAGTCCAGCACAAACTGCCAGGCCAGATCCTCCCTGGACTTGAAACAAGCATCCTAGGTTCGGTTTCAGGGTTTCACACCTCATCAGCCAGGATAGCTTGACTCCAGTGGCATGGAGAGCATGGGACCCACGTCTGGGTATACCCGTCCAACTCGGGGTGACAAATGCAAAAAGAACAATTGATGGACAGAATGCAGAACAATGTCATGCATTCACCCCAGTACAGAGATCTGGGCCTAAATCCATTGTTCTTTTGCTCACCATGCCATTCCAGTTTGGACCCAGCCATATGTAAATCAGACTTGACCCTGCGCACAACGGGAACAGTCCAGCCTGAACTTCCAGGCCAGGTCCTCCCTGGACTGGAAACAAGCATCCTAGGACCGGTTTCAGGGTTTCACCCCTCATCAGCCAGGATAGCTTGATTCCAGTGGCATGCAGAGCACGGGACCCTCATCTGGGCATACCCGTCCCACTCTGGGTGACAAATGCAAAAACAACAATTGATGGACAGAATGCAGAACAATGTCATACATTCACCCCAGTACAGAGATCTGGGTCTAATTCCATCGTTTTTTTGCTCACCATGCCATTCCAGTTTGGACTCAGGCATATGCAAATCAGACTTGACCCTGCGCCCAATGGGAACAGTCCAGCCCTAACTGCCAGGCCAGGTACTCCCTGGACTTGATAAAAAGCATCGTAGGACCGGTTTCAGGGTTTCACCCCTCATCAGCCAGGATAGCTTGACTCCAGTGGCATGGAGAGCACGGGACCCACGTCTGGGCATACCCGTCCCACTTGGGGTGACAAATGCAAAAAGAACAATTGATCAACAGAATGCAGAACAATGTCATACATTCACCCCAGTACAGAGATCTGGGCCTAAATCCATCGTTTTTTTGCTCACCATGCCTTTCCAGTTTAGACCCAGCCATATGTAAATCAGACTTGACCCTGCGCCCAATGGGAACAGTCCACTCCGAACTGCCAGGCCAGGTCCTCCCTGGACTGGAAACAAGCATCCTAGGACTGGTTTCAGGGTTTCACCCCTCATCAGCCAGGATAGCTTGACTCCAGTGGCATGGAGAGCACGGGACCCACGTCTGGGCATACCCGTCCCACTCGGGGTGACAAATGCAAAAAGAACAATTGATGGACAGAATACAGAACAATGTCATCATTTCAGCCCAGTACAGAGATCTGGGCCTAAATCCATTGTTTTTTTGCTCACCATGCATTCCAGTTTGGACCTAGCCATATGCAAATCAGACTTGACCCTGCGCCCAATGAGAACAGTCCAGCCAGAACTGCCAGGCCAGGTCCTCCCTGGACTGGAAACAAGCATCCTAGGACCGGTTTCAGGGTTTCACCCCTCATCAGCCAGGATAGCTTGACTCCAGTGGCATGGAGAGCACGGGACCCACGTCTGGGCATACCCGTCCCACTCGGGGTGACAAATGCAAAAAGAACAATTGATGGACAGAATACAGAACAATGTCATAATTTCAGCCCAGTACAGAGATCTGGGCCTAAATCCACAGTTTTTTTGCTCACCATGCATTCCAGTTTGGACCTAGCCATATGCAAATCAGACTTGACCCTGCGCCCAATGAGAACAGTCCAGCCAGAACTGCCAGGCCAGGTCCTCCCTGGACTGGAAACAAGCATCCTAGGACCGGTTTCAGGGTTTCACCCCTCATCAGCCAGGATAGCTTGACTCCAGTGGCATGGAGAGCACGGGACCCACGTCTGGGCATACCCGTCCCACTCGGGGTGACAAATGCAAAAAGAGCATTTGATGGACAGAATACAGAACAATGTCATAATTTCAGCCCAGTACAGAGATCTGGGCCTAAATCCACAGTTTTTTTCCTCACCATGCCATTCCAGTTTGGACCCAACCATATGCAAATCAGACTTGACCCTGCTCCCAATGGGAACACTCCAGCCCGAACTGCCAGGCCAGCTCCTCCCTGGACTGGAAACAAGCATCCTAGGACCGGTTTCAGGGTTTCACCCCTCATCAGCCAGGATAGCTTGACTCCAGTGGCATGGAGAGCACGGGACCCTCATCTGGGCATACCCGTCCCACTCTGGGTGACAAATGCTAAAACAACAATTGATGGACAGAATGCAGAACGATGTCATACATTCACCCCAGTACAGAGATCTGGGTCTAATTCCATCGTTTTTTTGCTCACCATGCCATTCCAGTTTGGACTCAGGCATATGCAAATCAGACTTGACCCTGCGCCCAATGGGAACAGTCCAACCCTAACTGCCAGGCCAGGTCCTCCCTGGACTTGATAAAAAGCATCGTAGGACCGGTTTCAGGGTTTCACCCCTCATCAGCCAGGATAGCTTGACTCCAGTGGCATGGAGAGCACGGGACCCACGTCTGGGCATACCCGTCCCACTTGGGGTGACAAAAGCAAAAAGAACAATTGATCGACAGAATGCAGAACAATGTCATACATTCACCCCAGTACAGAGATCTGGGCCTAAATCCATCGTTTTTTTGCTCACCATGCCATTCCAGTTTAGACCCAGCCATATGTAAATCAGACTTGACCCTGCGCCCAATGGGAACAGTCCACTCCGAACTGCCAGGCCAGGTCCTCCCTGGACTGGAAACAAACATCCTAGGACCGGTTTCAGGGTTTCACCCCTCATCAGCCAGGATAGCTTGACTCCAGTGGCATGGAGAGCACGGGACCCTCATCTGGGCATACCCGTCCCACTCTGGGTGACAAATGCTAAAACAACAATTGATCGACAGAATGCAGAACAATGTCATACATTCACCCCAGTACAGAGATCTGGGCCTAAATCCATCGTTTTTTTGCTCACCATGCCATTCCAGTTTAGACCCAGCCATATGTAAATCAGACTTGACCCTGCGCCCAATGGGAACAGTCCAGCCCGAACTGCCAGGCCAGGTCCTCCCTGGACTGGAAACAAACATCCTAGGACCGGTTTCAGGGTTTCACCCCTCATCAGCCAGGATAGCTTGACTCCAGTGGCATGGAGAGCACAGGACCCACGTCTGGGCATACCCATCCCACTCGGGGTGACAAATGTTAAAAGAACAATTGATGGACAGAATGCAGAACAATGTCATACATTCACCCCAGTACAGAGATCTGAGCCTAATTCCATCATTTTTTTGCTCACCATGCCATTCCAGTTTGGACCGAGGCATATGCAAATCAGACTTGACCCTGCGCCCAATGGGAACAGTCCAGCCCGAACTGGCAGGCCGGGTCCTCCCTGGACTGGAAACAAGCATCCCAGGACCGGTGTCAGGGTTTCACCCCTCATCAGCCAGGATAGCTTGACTTCAGTGGCATGGAGAGCACGGGACCCTCATCTGGGCATACCCGTCCCACTCTGGGTGACAAATGCAAAAAGAACAATTGATGGACAGAATGCAGAACAATGTCATACATTCACCCCAGTACAGAGATCTGGGCCTAAATCCGTCGTTTTTTTGCTCACCATGCCATTCCAGTTTGGACCCAGCCATATGCAAATCAGACTTGACCCTGCGCCCAATGGGAACAGTCCAGCCGGAACTGCCAGGCCAGGTTGATGGACAGAATGCAGAACAATGTCATACATTCACCCCAGTACAGGAGGACCTGGCTTGGCAGTTCAGACTGGACTGTTCCCATGAGGCACAGGGTCAAGACTGATTTGCATATGACCAGGTCTAAACTGGGGTGGCATTGTGAGCAAAAGAATGATGGATTCAACCAAGATCTCTTGACTGGGGTGAATGTTTTGATTTGTTCTGCATTCCGTCCATCAATTGCGTGTCTTTTGCTTTCTCGCCCTAAGTGCGCCGGGTATGCCCAGACGTCGGTCCCGGGCTCACTGTGCCACTAGTTTCAAGCTATCCTGGCTGATGAGGGGGGAAACCTCGAAACTGGTCCTAGGATGCTTGTTTCCGGTCCAGGGAGCACCTCGCTTGGCAGTTCTTACTGGACTGTTCCCATGAGTCACAGGGTCAAGACTGATTTGCACATGGCCAGGTCTAAACTGGGGTGGCATGGTGAGCAAAAGAATGATGGATTTAACCCAGATCTCTTGACTGGGGGTGAATGTTTAGATTTGTTCTGCATTCTGTCCATCAATTGTGTGTCTTTTGCTTTCTCGCCCTAAGTACGCCGGGTATGCCCAGACGTGGGTCCCGGGCTCACTGAGCCACTGGATTCAAGCTATCCTGGCTGATGAGGGGTGAAACCCCGATACCGGTCCTAGGATGCTTGTTTCTGGTCCAGGGAGCACCTGGCTTGGCAGTTCGGACTGGACTGTTCCCATGAGGTACAGAGTCAAGACTGATTTGCATATGGCCAGGTCTAAATTGGGGTGGCATGGTGAGCAAAAGAATGATGTATTTAACCCAGATCTCTTGACTGGGGTTGAATGTTTTGATTTATTCTGCATTCCGTCCATCAATTGTGCGTCTTTTGCTCAAAGGGAAGAATAGCGCAGTTCATGGGGAATTGACAAATGAATAACCCTCAAAAGTCTACCTACAAGGGGATGTTCTTTGGCTGGTATGTGATGAAACAGCATATGCTCCGCTGTAGTAGCTGATGTACATTCGTTGAGCGTGCGTTATGCCAATCTGGCAACCCCCCAATTCTGACAAAAAATTCACAATGTAAACTACATCCACCCCCTCCGGGCTCAAGATCCCATTGCAGATACCAGCGTGACCACCTACACCAAGCTGAACAGTATTGTTTAACTGTAGAGTCGACCCATGCTCTTTTGATGAGAAGGGCAGCTTGCGACGAATGGTCTGGGACATCCCAGCATCCCTTGTAATCTTCCATGCCATCAAGGAGATTTCCATCCTGAACCAACTGCTGCAAGTTGTGGTGAATGTCCTTCAAAAGATGCAGAATCCGGGGAAGTGAGAATGGAAAATCCATAGAAAGTTCCAGAAGAACTGGATACCAAACTTGCAATTTTCCTTAATGGTGTCTCGGCAGTCTGACGCCTGACCTGTGCCGTGAGTGTGGCAATCATCGAGAATGAAGGAAACGCATACTCCAATCTTGTAATAAGGCATCCGTCGCCTCCGCCAGCGGACCCGGACCCCAGCTGAAGAAGCATTTGATGATTGAGCCATGAGCTGAAGAGGTCTACCTGGCATGGACCTCATGGATATCTCGAAGTTGGTGACTACCCTCCATCTTGAGATGCCGATACACCTTCCACTTGTTGAATTCCATCAAGTTGATCCCAGGGCGGTATCCTTTCTCTTTTTTCTCCACCAGGAAAATATTGCTGATGAATCCCCTGGGCTGGAGAACAGAAGGGGTGATTGCCAGTGAACTTTTCATCAGCTGTTCGTTCACTGCCTGATCCACCACGTGCATTGCCTCCTGTGAAATAACCAGGGCCCTGGGACAAGAGATTTGGCGGGTGTTCCATAGAATTCTAAGTGAAAGCCTCCCCCCCCCCATTTGGAGTACCCACGCATTTCCTGTTATTTTTACCCAATTGTGAAGGAACCTTTGCTACCTGCCCCCAACCTCTTGTAGGGAAAAGAGGGGATTGCTTACCATTGGTACCACCTGGGTGTTGCTGGCTCCCTGGAAAACTCCTTTGTCACTACGGCCTCTGCCGTTGCCACAGGAGGGGAAGAAACCCCCAAACTTCTTTTGGTCCTGCCACTGCCTGGACCGTCTGGTCTGGAGCTTGTGGGGGTTAGAGTTATAAGCCTGGCTGGAGGAGCACCCCCTATCTCTTCTGGACCCTCCAAGAGAACCATGCGCATAGAGTGTTGCGCCTTGTTGAGAGAGGAAAAAGTGATGACGGATTTTGTAAGTTCCCTTAATGAAAGGGTCCCCGAAGAGACATCCATCAGCCACTGGTTCAGCTTCTGTGGTAGCCAATTCCCCCAACTTGGGATCAATCTTTATTATCAATGCATGTCTGCGCTCAGTTGACAACGAACAATTGGCATTATCCAAAAAACAGAGTGCCTGTTGAGTCCAACCAGAGATAATCGTTTGATCAAAGAAGTCGCTTGATTGTCGGGCTTCTTCCGCCATGTCAAGAATTTTTGTGGGGTGGGGGCCTAGGACATAGAGCACTTTGTCCTGGCAGATCTTCCTAGAATGATCAAGGCCCTTCTTCAGGTCCTTAATAAACTTGGTTATGAATATCCCCATTTTGCTGTCAATCTCGGGGGTACAAGTGATTTTACCGGCCAACGAGGGTCTAAGGCATTCTACCCTCAGTGGACCTTGGACCTCTTTGTCCACGTCTTTTGATTAAGACTGGCCACATACAGTGCTACCTTATTGGTGGGAACCCAATCTGCTGAGCTGGGGGGGTATATCTATTCTGGATTCAGCATTTTTTCAGCACACCCGCAGCTTCATGCTGGGTAGGCTCACCCTTATCATCCAGTCTGGGGCTTTTGGTGCCGCCCACCAGCCGCTATGGTTTACTGAGTCGCCAGAGTCCCCTCCAGGATTATCCGAGTCGTCCCCAGTATTCGCCTCAATTCACTATGAGGAATGGGAATCATCATCGGGGGTAAACCCAGGTTGGGAATCCACTTCCTGTTTCCCAAGGGTGTCGAAATGCCGCTTCAGGAAGGCTTTGTGCAATCTTTCGAAAGTGTCAGAGGGTGGCGAAACAGCCCTAGCCTTGGTTGTGAATTTAGCTGTGCTTGTGCCCTTCTGGACGCCCTGAGTGTCACTTGGAGCCAAAAGCCCCTTACCTTCCCTGTCCGGGGGTAACATATTGCATCTGGCTGTAAGCTGAATAATTTCTCAGGGGCTCCAAGGCTGATGAGATCGCTCTCTGTAGAGAGGCATCAATAGTGTCCACTAATTCCTCATGGATGGGAAGGAGCGTCTGCTCCTCTTCCACTGACTCCCAGTAGTAGTTCTCCACACCTGTCATGGAGGATCAGGTACAGTTTATGGTGGCCAGAAGCTCAAAAAGAGGAAAAAAATCAGGGTTTACCGAAGTACAACAGTTGGATTTGCCAATGCTTGTTCACAGTAAAAGTGTTTATTGTTAAGGGATCAAGAAAAACACTAACACGCCCTCTAATTCAAAACAGGTCTTAACCTTTAGCTCTGCAGAGAAAAAGGCTTATCCGGAGGTAGACAAAAAGCTAAGCAAACCCTCTTCTCTGCGTGCTCATTTCAATCAGGCAACGTCTTCCCTTCACTGACGCATGACAGAAGTAGAAGACAACAAGCTGCGCAGATGAAAGGGAAAACTACTGCGCAGTCAAACCCAAAGGCAGGCGTCCTCAGCCAGAGGAGCCACGCCCCATGCACCCCCAAGAAGGCCCGACAGCCCACCACAAACCTCCGAAAGCGAGTGGGCTTGTCGTGGGGCTCTCAGGTGCCCTCTAATGGCGCCGCTCTGCAAATCCACAACAGAGAAAAGTGCTACCTAGAGATTTAACAATCCAGCGCACACAGTAATACCAAATCAAAAAAAGACATGCACTAAGGAAAAGCACTTATCTGGATGCTGAGCAGCGAAAAAAGAGGTAGTGCTTTTGCATGGTGGATGTGTATATAGGACTTACTCTATGGTTGTAGATGCTATAAGCTCAGCCCTAAAGTCTCATTGGGAATGTAGTCTTTGGTTAAAGTTTCTGATGCTTTACTAGTGTTTGCTATGGCTGTTGAGTGAATAAAAAGGAAAGACAACATGCATAATCTGAGCCTCCAGTCCTGACATAGAATTCCTCCTGACCGCAAAGATAATCTATGTGAGCCGAATAAATTGAAGTATCCATAGTTTTGCCTACCAAAGTGGAGGTGTACACCAGCCTCTATGTTGAAGGCTTACGACACCAAGAGTATAAGAGCTTCCATTTATTATGCAGTCATTTGGTGGTATAGTAGCATACATGGCCTAAATGTGAAGCAGAATTAGTTCATCAGGCACAATCTGGCTTTCCTCGTTCGGAGACCATCTTCTCCATACATCAGGAGATTGCACTTGCGTGTTTGGTAGATAGGATTAACCTCCTCCCTCAGGCTCTCTGTATGGTCTAATTGCCGTCCTACCTCTGCTTTATCCATCTTGCAAAATATAAGGGCTTTTGAAAATGTTTACTCGATCCCTCAGCTTGATTACATCATAAACTTAGCAAAGTGGCTAGTATGCCCAGAAATAGCTCTGTTTCTCACGCACACCTCTCATTTTAGAATGAGTGTATTTTTGGAAAATTACTGACTAGTTTTTGAGACAAAATCAAGATATCAAGTCATCCTGAGTTTCGGACACTTATTGCTGATGATTCAGCATCCTTTCTTTGGTGTCTGGGGCACTTATTAAACATAAAAAGTTCCAAGGTTATACAAATCAATAAATAATTTACAAATTCTGGGTAACCAACTGTTATCAACTGCAATTGAAAACATGTAATCAGAAATACTTTGTAACCTTAAACATCATTGTGCCTTTTAAAAAATACTGCTGAAAATTACGGGGTCTGTGTCAAAGTAATTCAAGTTGCCTCCTTACCCCATTACAAAAGTGGCACAATCATGCAGCACGCCGGTCTTAAATTAAAACGTGTTTGACTTATAGTAGGATAACATGTTGCACTTGTGTGTACTTCCCCATAGTCTAATCAATCAATCAATCAATCATGTCACTTATAAAGCGCACTACATACCCGCGAGGGTCTCAAGGCGCTGGGGGAAGAGAGGGGTGGTGCTGCTACTGATCGAAGAGCCAGGTCTTGAGGAGTCTTCTGAAGGCCAGTAGGTCTTGGGTCTGTCGGAGGTTGGTGGGGAGGGTGTTCCAGGTCTTGGCGAGGTGGGAGAAGGATCTGCCGCCGGCGGTCGTTTTCCGGATGCGGGGGACTGTGGCGAGGGCGAGGGCGAGGCTGGTGAGCGGAGCTGGCGGGTGGGGGTGTAGAAGCTGAGTCGTCTGTTGAGGTAGGCTGGTCCGGAGTTGTGGAGTGCTTTGTGTGCGTGGGTGAGGAGCTTGAAGGTTATCCTCTTGTTGACAGGGAGCCAGTGCAGGTCTCTCAGGTGGGGTGTGATGTGGCTGCGTCGGGGGATGTCGAGGATAAGACGTGCAGAGGCGTTCTGGATGCGTTGCAGCCGTCTCAGGAGCTTAGCCGTCGTTCCTGCATAGAGGGCGTTTCAGTAGTCCAGCCTGCTGGTGACGAGGGCCTGGGTGACTGTTTTTCTTGTTTCGGTGGGGATCCACTTGAAGATCCTGCGGAGCATTCGGAGGATGTTGAAGCAGGATGAGGAAACGGCGTTGACCTGCTTAGTCATGGAGAGGGTGGGGTCGAGGATGACCCCTAGGTTGCGTACGTGGTCGGTGGGTGGCGGGGCTGTTCCCAGTGATGTTGGCCACCAGGAGTCGTCCCAGGCTGAAGGGTTGGAACCAAGGATGAGGACCTCCGTCTTGTCCGAGTTCAGCTTCAGGCGGCTGGTCCTCATCCATTCGTTGAGGTTGTGCTGTCGGGCGACGTGGGCGAGGGGTGCCATGTAGATGTTGAACAGCGTTGGGCTGAGGGAGGAGCCTTGGGGTACGCCGCAGATGATCTTGGTGGCCTTGGATCGGAAGGGGCGAGGCGGACGCTTTGTGTTCTGCCGGAAAGGAAGGATGTGGTCCAGTCCAGGGCCTTCTCTTGGATCCCGGCGTTGTGAAGGCGTGTTCGTAGTGTGTGGTGGCAGACCGTGTCGAAGGCGGCTGATAGGTCCAGGAGGATGCTGTTTCTCCGTTGTCTAGCAGGGTCCTGATGTCATCGGTGGCGGCGATGAGGGCGGTTTCGGTGCTGTGGTTGCTGCGGAAGCCGGACTGGGAAGGGTCCAGGATGTTGTTCTCCTCGAGGTAGCGGGTCAGTTGTTTGTTGACGATTTTCTCGGTGACCTTCGCGGGGAACGGGAGCAGAGAGATGGGTCGGAAGTTCTTGAGGTCCTTGGGGTCTGCCTTGGGTTTCTTGAGTAAGGCGGTGATCTCGGCGTGCTTCCAGCTTTCCGGGAAGGTTGCTGTCTCGAAGGAGATGTTGATTATTTTCCGGAGATGGGGCGCGATGGCTGTACTGGCTTTGTTGAAGATGTGGTGAGGGCACGGGTCTAGCGGTGAACCGGAGTGGATGGTGTTCATGATCTCGCTGGTGTCTTCGTCGTTGATGTTGGTCCAGGAGAGCAGGCGGTTGGTGGTTGTGGGGGCAGTGGTCTCGGTGGTTGCCGGGCCGGTCGTGGTGTTGAAGCTGTCGTGGATGTCGGCGATTTTGCAGTGGAAGAAGGTGGCCAGTGAGTCGCACAGGTCTCGCGACGGCTGGATGTCGTTGGTGTTGGAGCTGGGGTTGGAGAGTTCCTTCACGATGTTGAAGAGCTCTTTGCTGTTGTGTGCGTTGTTGTCTAGGCGGTCTTTGAGTGAGGCCCTTTTGGCGGATCTGATGAGGTGATGGTGACTGCGGGTGGCGCTCTTGTGGGCGGCGTAGCTGTCCGCTGTCCGTTCGTGGAGCCAGATCTTCTCCAGTTTTCGGCATGTTCGTTTGGAGGCCTGGAGGTCTTCGGTGAACCAGGTGGCTTTCTTGCTGGTGTGGCTGTTGGGCGGATTCTTGAGCGGGGCGAGGGTGTTGGCGCAGTCGTCGATCCACTGTCTGAGGTTGCGGGCGGCGGTGTCGGGGTCGGAGGGTTCGGCGGGTGGGCTCAGGGCAAGGGTTGTGGTTAGCTGGTCTTCCGTGACTCTGCTCCAGCAGCGGCGAGGCATTTGTTCGGTGCGGTGGTGCGTGGTGGGCTTCCTGTAGGTGAAGTGGATGCAGTGGTGGTCAGTCCAGTGGGGTTCGGAGGTGTGGTTGAAGGAGACGTGTGGGCTTGCGGAAAAGATGGAGTCTAGCGTGTGGCCGGCGGCGTGGGTGGGTGTAGTCACGAGCTGTCTGAGTCCGAGGGTGGCGAGGTTGTCGATCAGGGTGGTGGAGTTGGTGTCCTTGTTGTTCTCGAGGTGGAAGTTCAGGTCCCCGAGGAGGATGTAGTCCGTGGAGGCGATGGCGTGTGTGCTGACTGTGGTCGGGGTCCGGGGGGTCTGTAGATGAGGGTTCCTCTGAGGGTGGTGTTGGGATCGGTGTGGATCTGGAAGTGCATGTGTTCGGCGGTGCTGAGGGTGTCGTCGGTGTTGGTTGAGACTCTGAGGGTGTTCCTGTGGACGATGGCGATGCCTCCTCCGACTCCGTTGGTGCGGTCCCTGCGGGTGATCTTGTAACCGTCCGGGATGGCAATGGCGATGTCGGGGGCTGAAGCGGGATTCAGCCAGGTCTCCGTCAGGAATGCGACGTCTGGGGAGGTTGAGTCGAGAAGGTCCCAGAGTTCGATGGCGTGTTTGCGGGCGGAGCGGGTGTTGAGGAGGATGCATCTGAGGTAGTTGGGTTCTTTCCTGGGCGGTGGTTTGGCGGGGCGGGTGCTGGCGAAGCTGCAGTTCCGGCAGGTGAAGGGCCCTTGGGTGCGCTTCGGGGTGGCCTGGTAGCAGGCGTGATCTTTTCCGGGGTTCAGTGTGTGGAGGGTGCTGGCGTCGTATCGGCGTCTGTTGATGTGGCGGGCGCGGGGGATGCCCGGACCAGGGGGTCTGGCGCTGGGCGCGGTCACGGCGCGGACGGGCGCAGACAGGCTTGCCTTAGGCGCGCCTTCGGCGTGCCAGTGGCACGCCCGCTGCGCGCGGCCGCGCAGCGGCCGCCATAAATGGGGAGGTGGGAGGGAGGAGCAGGGAATGGGGCAGCGAATGGGCAGTGAGGGGGCGGGGCCGCAGGGGCGCAGCGGCGGGAAACAGGCACAGAAGGGAAAACGAGCACAATCAGGGCATCAAGGGGGCACAGAAAGGAGAAAAACAAGCACAATCAGGGGCAGCAAGGGGGCACAGAAAGGAGAAAAAACGAGCACAATCAGGGGCAGCAAGGGGGCACAGAAAGGAAAAACGAGCACAATCAGGGGCAGCAAGGGGGGCACAGAAAGGAAAAACGAGCACAATCAGGGGCAGCAAGGGGGCACAGAAAGGAAAAACGAGCACAATCAGGGGCAGCAAGGGGGGCACAGAAAGGAGAAAAAAACGAGCACAATCAGGGGCAGCAAAGGGGCACAGAAAGGAAAAACGAGCACAATCAGGGGCAGCAAGGGGGGCACAGAAAGGAAAAACGAGCACAATCAGGGGCAGCAAGGGGGCACAGAAAGGAAAAACGAGCACAATCAGGGGCAGCAAGGGGGGCACAGAAAGGAAAAACGAGCACAATCAGGGGCAGCAAGGGGGGCACAGAAAGGAGAAAAAACGAGCACAATCAGGGGCAGCAAGGGGGCACAGAAAGGAGAAAAAAACGAGCACAATCAGGGGCAGCAAGGGGGCACAGAAAGGAAAAACGAGCACAATCAGGGGCAGCAAGGGGCGGCACAGAAAGGAAAAACGAGCACAATCAGGGGCAGCAAGGGGGCACAGAAAGGAAAAACGAGCACAATCAGGGGCAGCAAGGGGGGCACAGAAAGGAAAAGCGAGCACAATCAGGGGCAGCAGCAGGGCACACAGACGGAGCTGTGTGGTGGGGGAGCGACCTACCAGTCAAGGTCAATGAGATTAAAAGAGTTATTTTTGCAAGATTATGAACAGTGAACTGCATACAATTAATGGGACATATGGGCCTACTTGTGCCCTCACAGTAAACTTGTAGGAAAAAAGTGCAATAACTACAAGTACTGGTATTCCGTAGGGCTCCCATACCACCATTCTTCGTTTTTTTCGTATAAACCTTTTAATGGGTTTTCTTGAATTACAATACACAGGAAAATAAATAAGTAATATAAAGGCAGTTCCCATTATCGTTTGAGAGAGCAGTGTATATTATAGCCTTATACCATGCTGCCAAGGGCTATACCATTTGTTAAAGGCCCTGAACATGTTATAGACCCGAGCCGCAGGCGAGGGCCTATAATGAGGGAGAAGGCCTTTAACAACCGTATAGCCCAAGGCAGAAGGGCTATAAGCCTAATAGAACATTCCACCCACTGAGGGTAGAATGTTCTAAAATAAAAAGGAAGAAACAGGAAGACAAACATTGGACTGCTAGAGTAGAAGGCTTTTGCCAACCATTATAAGCCTGGAACTACTCCATTGTCTTCAATGGAGCTCCCAAAATTCCAAGATTCTAACAGCAGTTGTTACTAATCAGCACAGCAGGCGTCTGGCTATAGAGAGAATACAATTATATTTCACTATCGCAATCCAGTCAAGTCACCTCCAAACCAAAGTATTCCCACCATGGACCCCGAATCTTTAAGAGCTTTTTAAAACATCCCCTTGACTGTTCTATTCTCTTTTCAACTTATATGTACATCTGCCCATTCCACTGGTCAATATTGTATTTGGTGGGGCTTTGTCATTACGCCAATGTTATGCAATGTGTCTCCTAGCCAAGAGAAATCTTGCACCTAGTAGTATACATTCAAAGTGTGTGCCTTCACATTTCACATGATTTCCAGTGTGGAGATAACTCCACAAAATCACCTAATATGTGTGCAAATGTGCGTTCTATTGACCTTCAATAATCTCTGAACAGCTCCATATTACATGGAGGAAGCCTCACTAACCTTCCTTGCAGCTCATGCAGGGGATGCCCGGGTCTTTCCATTTTTAATCAGATTGGGTTTTTAATAGTACCTGTGCAGGAAATTAAACCGGATAAAGTGGAGGGTTACTGAGATAAGCAAGTTCACGAGGAGTTATTTTAATCTTTCCATTCCTCGTCATCTTGAAGGGTCTGCAATCCTTCTCTCAGCATCCAAATCAAGGCCACGGTCAAATCTGCAGGATTTAACTTACCAAAATTAGGCCGCAGTTATCTCCTGTTGTGATTATGAATGAGCTCGCCTTACTGAACTCACAAAAACAGCCTTGTTTCCCCCATGACTTCTTCTCCATGCAGCCGCTTGATTTCTCTCCTTATTCGGTTGTCTACTTCCCCATTGTCTAAAACGTGTTCTTTGTGTATTGCTTAGGTTTACTTCATACATGGTCCATATGTGTAGAATGTGTTAAATACCCATGATTCCCTTTTATAGGAGTGCTCCGAAAGATGATGAATGCACATTTTTAGCACAGTAAAACCTGCATCAGTTAGTACGAAAGAGGAGGAGTACATGTAGAGCTGAGTGAGAACACTCTTTAAGATGTTTGCAATGCACCAAAAAGTTGAAAATCACTTGTATGACACAATATCAAGAATAGCAAAGTCATCCAACAGTTACATCCAAACCATCGAGTGTGAAATTTTGAATTGCTTTAATCCTGTCTAAGGAATCAAAATATTGAGAACCAACATATCATTCATAGAAATATTGTAATACCACTATGAAAAAAAACATGCACGCTTTCTAACCAGCACAACAACGTATTTCTTTATTTTCTACACTAATAAAAAATGCAAAAATTAAAACAAATCTAAAAAAGCACACTAAACAAAGAAAAGTACCACGTACAAAACTGTACATAATTACATAAAGTAAAAAAAAAAATAGCCAAGTTAACAATCAAAAAGCATCATTTTAGAAATATAATTTCTTGCTCGATCTAAAAAGCACATTTTGAAGGAAAGGGAGCAAACTGATTTTGCTATTCCAAGAATTAAACTGCACTGCCACCTATCAACAATACAATCAGTGCTTAATTTGTGCCGGTGGTTTCCGGTGCTCAGCACCGGCACTTAATTGACAGCATCTGCTCTATTGACAGTCCACAGCATGGTGGTGCTGTCTTTTTAATTTCGAGATGAGCACAACAAACATGTTTATTAAATCAATATGTACTGAAAATGATTTATACTAAACTCTGATGACATTATTATAGCTTTGTGTGGCCTGAAATAGTCTGAAGTGTCACACTTGTAGAAGTGCGATGGTTGGTGTTATGTTGGTACTGTCATTGGAAGCGCTAGCAGGGTATGGGTGGTACAGGCTGCAGTGGCCTTCCAAGAAGGGCCCCGGCACTTAATTTTTACAAATTAAGCACTGAATACAGTCTATTTCTAAAATGACAAAATTGGGTAAAATGCTACAGACTACCAAAACTAAATAAACTCATTAAATAGCTTAACATGGCACTCTTTCTCTCATTCTTTCCACCTTCAGAAACATCAAACTACCTCCTTAATGTCTGGGAACAATGCAGAGATCTAGAAGTAAAGCACGCTGTGTTTAGAGTAACTAACCTACAGCAAAGCCTAATCTAAAAGAAAATTCGAGGTATAGGAGGTAAATATATAGCTTAAACTTTAATAAACCCTTGCACTAAGCCCCAAATAAAATTATAACATTATTATCTCAAATAAATAATACATATCCACCCATATTCCTTTCGGATAAAAGAAAAACAAATGGCTACCCTAATAACCTCACAAAAAGGGAAAATAGTGCTCACCTTCAATGGCTGCACATTTGAAAGAAAACTCTCACAACAACATGAAACACTGGAAACATGTAAAATATTATTCCTATAAATGTTGCTGTAGCTCAGCAACCATTGAACAAACTAGAGAGAAAACCAGAGCACACACCCACGACCTTACTCAGAAATTAGTGAAGAAATAAAATCCAAAGTCACACCACTATTAAGGCAACAAGAAAAATACCAAAAGAATATTGCTAAGAAAATACCAATACCCATCGTCACCAATACTATATTTCAAAAGTACCACCAACTGCTAAAGAAAACTACACCAGGAACCTACACCAGCACCCACATCATACCAATGATGCTAGTATAACCCACACCCCAAAAACAAATTATCTGAACACAGAAGGTATTCTTGAAACCCAAACATAATCTCAACAATAACCACAATATCCTCCCAAATCTCTACTACAACCCACACAACCCAAAAATTACCGGAATCTCCAAAAATAAGGATCAACCCCGAAAAACTTGAACTTCAGAAACAATTCCAACACTAACCACAATACCCACCCAAAGCCCTACTTTAACCCACAGCCCCCAAATGTATACTCCCCCAAAAGTAACCATAATGCCAAACTAACTTTAAATACTGCATACATCTAACACACAGCACACAAAAACATTCAAGAAAACAATGGTATATCCCACAATACTAAATCAAACTGTTATACTTGACGGTGTTACATACCCAAGAAAAAAATAGATACTTTGTAACAATATTTTAACTCCAGATATTATTCGTTATCCAATATTCTGGCAACAAGATATTAAAACCATAATTTTCTGCTACTATACCATGGAAAACTATGCCAAACAGGAGAAAAATGACAAGTGAGTAGATTTGTAGCTTTTTCCCACAATATCTCGAGCAATTGAGCCCTCAGTGAACACTCATAACGTCCTTTGCATTGCCATTATGTCACCACATCATATTTTACCGCTGGTAGATGCTTTACCTTAAATACTGACATATAAAGGGATTATATCTACTTTCTCGTTTAAATAAAGATCATTCTATGACAAATTTCCATATAACGCAAAGATGTTTGTTGTAGTTCATTGTGCATTCACAGTAATAGAGTTCTGGTGCCAGGACGAATTTAAAGAATCTATATCGATTAAGATGTCCGATGATTTCTTAAGGTTACCATATATTTAACTTAACAGTTTTTTCTTATTGTCATGATTATCATTTACACTTCAATAATTAAAATCTTTATTCTGCAGTCTTAACTTATACACTACTTTCTTGAAAGAAAGTTTTATGTCTGGCTAAAAACTTGAGCGATACAAAAGCTAGCTAAAAAAGGAAAAGTCAAATAATCGTTTTTCCTATTTGTATAAGGATTGGTTTGTGGTTTGTGCCAATTTTAGCTGCTGCTGCATCAGCAGAACTTTACTTTTCATAAAAACAATCTAATTTGGGAAAGTGACCACACATCCGAGGTTCCCCTTCTGGGAGGTAGTAACTTCAGATATGCAAACATCTGAAAGTGCAGGTCAAGGAAAGAAAGTACATACAGTTGACTAAATGTGTTTTTTTTCTCAGAAGGATCCAATTGATCGGTAACCTTCTGTAGTTAGGAACATTATGGATAATTATTGTTAGATCATATGCTGGGAACGCTCCTGTTAAGCATAAAGTTGGAGCTCTCTGGGTCACGTGTAGACTGGCTTCTGGGCCTTGGTGCCATGCCCTCCACAAGAGGCTAATAGGTAGGCCCAGGGCAGCTACCCAAAAAGGATGCTCCCACAAATATACTAGCCACACAAAGCTGAGCCAGACAGCTAATTGCTAGCATGGAATGACAGCCCGCCGAAACATCCCAGCTGCAGCCACATCCACGTGGCATGCAGCAGACTGGCGTACAGCCCTTAGGTAGCCCTGCTGTTTATTGGTCCATCTTTCAGTCACCGCATCCTGATTGTTAGCAGTGTTGGGTCCATAGACGAACTGTCATTGGCACGGGCTTACAGGCAAGCCAGGCTTACCAATCAGACCCCTTTCATCAGTGCTCACGCTCGGCCTCTCATGGGCTACTTCAGCCCTGTGTGCTCTGCAAAGAGATCTCTATGAGCTTAAAAACAGCTTCTCTTCCAAGATCATTCTACAACACCCAGCACCTATTAAGGGAGGGAGCAGAAATACAAGTGGGGGGAGGAAAGTAGGAAAAGAAAATGGAAAACTGCGACAGAATATGATAGAGAGATGGAAATGAAAGAGTAAGGATAAAAGAAATGGAAGGAAAGCATGCTAGAAAAGAGTGATAGAAAAAGAGAGAAAGGGGAAAACCCACAGGAAAAGAGATAGCAAAAACAGACAAAGGTTGAGAGATGGAAGGAGAAATATATCTTGAAATAAAGCTTGCAGAGCTAGATAAGTAGAATGCAGGATAAAATACTGAAAGAAGAAGAATAAAGAGAGGAATCAGAAAAAAATACCATGGAAAAATGCTGAAAGGTAACACTACAGACACAAAGGATTCTGATCTTGAAACGAGGGAAAGAGGAGAAGTGTAGAGAAAGGAGAATGGAATGAAAAAAAATTTAAACTACCAGAAAATGTACTGTCTTTGTGCGTTGCAGGGTAAAAATATCACATGGCGTTAATGCAGCTAATGTAGAGTTACATGTCTAATCTACAGGCCTTTAATTGTGAGCCGGCATGATGAATTCGTGAGTTAAACATTTATAGCTAAAAAGCGGTGATCTGCAGTTCCGCAGTTTAAATCCTGGCAAGGCCATCTTAGTCTTCCATCCTCCTGTGGTCAGTACAATAGTAGCACCTGTTATTTGCAGCTGTTATATAAGGCAGCAGTGCACTATAATTAGCTATATATATATATATATAAAACAAGTTATTTTTAATGTTATAATTACCCTGCAGGTTACTGATTTGAATCCCACTGAGAAAGCTCAGTGGGTTAATGCACCCACTGCAGAGAAGTGTGTATACTTTATTGGTCACAAGTTTCAGACATACGGAGATAGAACAGTGGTTTAATTCACCTATTGCAGTGTCCTGTGTAAACACTATATTTCACAGGTTTTAGTACTTTGGAAATAGCACTCTCCCAACAGTGCACTGGCAGTGAGACGTGTATATCAGTGGAGTCGAGTTTAAAAAAAAAACAGTACACCACCAATCCTGCTCCCAAGATCACAAGTGTTGCCCCCTCTTATCCCTATCCAGACCCCATCGACACACATGGCTGTCTGTCGGTCTTACTTTAAACCTTCCACTGGTTGGGTCTAACCATTGGCAATTTTCACTTTCAAAGAAAGGCAAGAGACTGTGGTGGTGGGTGCAGTGAAGATGAAGAGGGGAAGGGTGGCTGAGGGAGAGGTTAGGCTGTGGTAGAGGGGGGATCCCAGAGGAAGAGACTGATGTGTCAGGTGACAACCTAAGGCTCCGAAGTCGAGAAGAAAGAGACTAGGCTGTAGTTTTTTTTACATTTTTTATTTATTCATGGCTTTTCCAGTACAAAATACATAACATTTTGAACATAGTATCATCACATCTTGTACATAATATATCTAACACATATGCCACAGCGCATCACATTCAGTGTCATTGACTTAGATATGCAGGAGAGCCACAATGCAGGGTAACTCCAGTTAGTCCACTGATGAGTTTGCTGTAAGATACGTTGTAAACGGTGCCACTGGTAATTCTTCTGCATATATGTCTAATTGGCCCCTACAATACGCCACATCAACTAGCCATTGGTCAAATTTAAGCGTAATTTTTCCCCCCAATTCAGTGATACCCTCCTCTTTACCAGTCACAGAGTCATTGCCACTAATTTACGATTGTGGGGTTGTATAGAGTTTACATGTTCTAGAAGGCAAAGTTGTGGAGTGCAGCCCACCAACTCCATCACTATATCCGATAAGGCCTGGGCTACCTATGTGCAGAATTGGTGCACCTCATCGCATGTCCAGGTCAAATGCATAAAATCTGCGTCGGGTGCGCCACAATGCATACACTGTGCGGATTAACCAAGCCCATATTTATATAATTGTAGTGGAATGTAATATAGCTGCTGTTAGTATTTGAAGTATATAATTCTTAAATTACAGTTGGCCGTTAGACGGCCAGTGAGGGTGCAGCAAAATTCCCAGCCCTCCAGATATAGCGGGGGATCTAGCACAGTATTCCACTTATCTAAAAGTCTGATCTGATTGGGGGACGCGTCTCTTTGTGCAGAGATATACAACCTAGTTATCAATCGTTTTTGTGAGCTGCAAGTAAGTAGATTTTGTAGCATCCCCAATGTGGGTGGTGCATCTAGGAATTGTGGATATAAGCCTTTCAAAGCTTCTCGGAGCCGGTGATTGGTAAACACTAGGAGTAGAGTGCTACGTTGTGTTAGCAATATAAACATTCCCTCTAAGGAGACATCTCCCATCGTCACCAACCTTGCTTCTGCTAATATGACAGTTCCTGTGTGATAGAGATGGCTGGCTGATATAATAATGGCATTGCAAGTGCATACAGCGGTGATTTTCCAACCCTTATGTTCAGTTTCTGCCTGGCCTTTGTAGTACTGTTTATCATGTTAATTTCTATTCTGGGGACTTCCGGTCGTGTATATTTGGAATATGGCTTTATTTGGTATTGGGTACACGTCGTTTTCCATGGCTATGTATGGGCAAGTATGTGGGGGGTGGGAGTACCAATAGTGGGCAAAATGTGCCATGTGCGCATAAATAGTAGAGGTGCATATCTGGGGCACCAAAGCCTCCTTGTTCATAGGGTCTGGTGAGCATTTCCCAACAACACCGGGACTGTTTTCCTGCCCAGGCAAGTGTAATCAAATGGGATCTCAATGTTTTAAAAAAGGCTTTGGGTAAGATGATAGGGATGTTTATGAATAAATATAGGAAACGAGGCAGTATGACCATTTTCATAACCGCTACTCTATCAGCTAGTGACAGAGGGATTCTTATCCATCTTGCTACCTGGTTTTCAAGCCTGGAGAGTGCCTGACCGTAGTTCTGTCTAATGATGATATCGGCATCCCTACGGCTCCATACTCCAAGATATTTGACCGGTTCTGTGCTCCACTCAAGGGGGAAGTCCAGTGCCTGTGGAACAGCGCATTGTGTGAGGGGAAATATAGTTGATTTGTCACAATTTATATTCAGATCTGAGAATCGCTCATATTTTATATATTCTCATATGAAGGGAGTTCGTTTTGTGGCCGGGTCATGGACATACAACAACATTTTGTGTGCGTAAAGGGAGATAGCAAGTGGCGTCAGCGAAATCCCAATGCCACTTCTGCATGTTTTTTACGTATCCTACATGCTAAGGGTTCTAATGCTATAGCGAATAGGATCGATGACAGTGGGCATCCTTGTCGCTTTCCTCTGCAGATCTTCAACAAAGATGATGTATTTCCATTGACATGCAATCTAGCCACTGGGTCTGTATACAGCAGGCTTATCCACTGTGAAAAAGCTCTGGGTATACACATTCGGTGCAGCACAGTGAACATATATTCCCACTGTATAGAATCAACGGGTTTAGCAGCATCTAACAGAACTGCCGCCTCCTTAATCAAGGGCTCCAATTGATGTAGAACTGCGAACAGCATTTGTAGATTGCATGAGGTGGATCGATCCAGAACAAAGCCCGATTGGTCCGGCAGTACCAGTGCTGGGAGTAGTGGTTGTAGTCTAATGGCAATAATTTTCACCAGTATTTTTGTGTCAATATTTAGTAGTGATATCGGTCGATATGATTTTCATCGTACTGGATTCTTCTCTGGCTTTAAGAGGGTTATTATGAGTGCTTCACGTAGGGTCGGAAGTAGTATTAGTTTATCATAGGCCTCTGTATACATCGCGTGAAGATGCGATGCCAATAAATCCGTGTACTCCTTATAAAAATCGCTAGGAATCCCATCGCTACCTGATGCCTTTCCATTCAGCAGTAAAGATATGGCTTCCTGTACTTCTTCTATTGTGATTGGTTGTACTAAGAATTCCCTCTTGCCCAGGGAAAGCCATGCCATTGCTATGTCGTCAAGGTATGAGGCTGTTTCTGCATCATATGTAGCTTCTCGTGGCCCATATAAGTAAGAGTAGTACTTCATAAATTGTGTTGTGATGTCTGGGATGTCATGATACAACAGTCCCTCGCTGTTCTTTTATTTTAGTAGCTAGGCTATGGCCTGGTCTACCACCTTCCCCGCTACCCAGCGCCTGGACATGTGTTTCACCTCTTGCGCAGCAGTGTCGTTATATTCAGTGATCTGTACTCTTATTTCTGCCAGAGTGTTAGGTGAGGGTCGCGCTTCATATTGCCTTTCCCCTACTTTCAACTTATCCTCTGTAGATTTCATCTGGGAGCGACTAGGCTGTAGTTAAGTGGCAGAGCCAAGGGAAAAGGCTGTGGAGTCTGTGGATGTTAGAGAGGGTAGGGTGAATGGCCGTGAGCTATAGAAATTAGCAAGAGAGAATCTGGGGAATGATAAGCATCTGCGATAGAGAAGGAATAAGAGAGTTAGACCTGGCATTCTTGGCGTGGTTTTCCCCCTAGCTTTTTGCCTTCAACTCTTGCTGCCTCCGTTTTTGCTGGCCTTAGGACTCTGTACACTTTACCTCTACCAACCAGCGGTAAACCGCTGGTGCTCTCTCCTTAAAACATGGTAGAATTGGCTTACACCCAATTGGCATATTTAATTTACTTGTAAGTCCCTAGTAAAGTGACACTAGCTGTGCCCAGGGCCTGCAAATTAAATGCTAGTAGTGGGCCTGCAGCACTGATTGTGCCACCCACTTAAGTAGCACTTTAAGCATGGCTGCGGCCTGCCAGTGCAGCCTGTGTGTGTGCAGTTTTTAAACTGCCATGTCGACCTGGCAAAATATACCTTTTGCCAGGCCTAAACCTTCCATTTTAATTTATATGTCATCCCTAGGGTAGGCCCTGGGCAACCCAGAGGGCAGTGTGCAAAGTATTCAAAAAGTAGGACATGTACTTTTAAGTTTTACTTGTCCTGGTAGTGGAAAAACTCTTAAATTCGTTTTTCACTCCTGCAAGGCCTACCTCTCCTATAAAATTAACATTGGAGTTACCTTATTATATTTTATACGTGTAATTTCCAATTGGGAACAGGTACCAGTTCATGTTTGTTTTCTCTAGAATTGTAATGAAAAATCCTGACTTATGTTAAAGATGAATTTTAAATTACAATTTTGAAAATGCCACTTTTAGAAAGTTGGCATTTTCTTGCCTTCGCCATTTAGTGCCTGCAGTGTTTCTCTGGGTCACATGACTGTGTGTAGTTCACAGTTGGGCTTTATGTATCCCTCCTAGACAGCCACACACAATGGGGAGCTTAGGCGTGACTGGATGGACCATCACTGGCAGGATGGGAAGGAGGAGCTGGGCCCAGCCCCACTTACACTTGAATAGGCTGTGCCCTGTCTCCACACAAAGAACTGCATACCCCCTGTAATTAGTCTGGAGCCAGAGCCAGGAAGGCAGGGCACCTGTGCACTTCATAGGCATGCCTCCAGAAGCTTCTAACGCACTTCAAAGGCACAACTGGGTATAAGTACTGGACCTCAGACACGAACTCATCAGTACACTTCTGGACCTGTGGATACTCTGCCAGAAAGAAGAACTGCTGTGCTGATGAAAGGACTGCCACTCTGCTGGACTGCTGTTCTGACAGACTACTGCCCTGCTGTGCTGACCTGCGCCCCTCTTACATGGGTTAGGAGGACTGGACCTGCATCTCTTGATCCCGGAACCCAGAGTGAGACTCCAAGGGCTTTTTGGCTGGCCACCTGATTTGAAGCCTCAGGGACACAACAGGCTTCCAACAACCTTGCGCGTGCACTCAGCTATCTGTGAGTGTACCATACCAAGTGGTGCCACCTCAGTCTTGGATCCTTGGAAGTGGGCTTAAGGTGCTCCACCAGTCTGCGGATCCAGCGGAACCGATGCATCCTTTCTGCTGTGCGGCGCAGAACCAACACATCGCTGCTGCTGTGTGGTTTGGACCCATCGCAACGACCCACATCGCCTTTGCAGCTCCATCAGAACCGCTGCTGCAATTCCTCGGAACCTGACTTATTGCCGACTGCGTGCCACATCCTCGACACTGGACTTTGCATCGCAAGCCCCGTCGACGGGATCCAGAACGACGCAAGCTCTTGCATCTCCACACCATGGAACTAACACATTGCTTCGGCCGCGTGACGCATCTTCTGCATGTATCCTCGAAACGTTCAGCAAACCAGGATTTAAGGTACTTTGTTCAGTGGGCCTAATTGGGTCCTTGTAGCCAGCCTACGCTCCATTGCAGTCAGCCTGAGCTTGTGACATTGTCCCGATTCGGCGAAACTAGATATCCACAGTTGGCGCTTTGTGCTTTTTGGTGCTATTTTCCCTAAAATCTTTCAATTTTACTATCTCCGGTTCTACTGATTGGATTTTTGTTGTTTTGGTCTTGTTATATTTATTAAAGAAAGTTCTATTTTCCTAACTTGGTGTGGGATCCTTCTTGTGTGGTGTTTTTAACTTTATTATTTTTTGAAGTGTTGCACAAATACTTTACACATTGCCTCTAAGTTAAGCTTGAATACTCTGTGCCTAGCTACCAGAGGGTTGAGCACAGGTTAGTTTAGGGTTGGCTTGGGCCTCACCCTGACAAGGACGGTAGTTGCTGCTTGACCAGGGCTCACACCCTAGTCAACCAACAACCCAATTTCTTACAAAGAGGCTGTGGGAGGAAGAAGGAAGCGGAAAGGGGAGACAGAGTGGGGACCTTAAGGAAGCAAAAGACGAAGGTGGAGAGGAAGTTGCCTGAGATGGACGCTGAAACTGAGATAAAGGTTTGTTAATGTGAGGAGTGAAAAAACAAGTCATAATTTGCAAAACTGGTTATGGTGCTTTGCACGTCGGTACAATTACCAGTGAGTTCTTGGCTCAAACTGGCCACCTAAACAGTGGTATTGCAATCAAGATCAGACTTTGCAAATTTACAAGGATATCAGAATGGTGGGATAAAATTACTTTGAAATGGGTTAAATATTTTGGAGATGTGCTCACGAAGGAAGGGCAGTCGTTGTCCTGCAGGACTTTCATTGACCTTGGTTGTGATACATTCCTGTTGCAGGCACTAGGCCCAGCCACTCAAGTGGAGCAGCATTTTTATCTGGACAAGTGATAATTTTTTGTTCTGGACAAGTGGAAATTGACTTAGATATGCAAGAGAGCCCCAATGCAGGGTAACTCCAGTTAGTCCACTGATGAGTTTGCTATAAGATACTTTGTAAACTGTGCCCGCAGAAATGCGCATGCGCGGGCGCGCGCATGCGCAGTTTTCTCAAGGATTACCGATACTTCGAGGAAGAGGAGGAGGGCAGCCTGGGGACGCCGCATGCCAGGTAAGTGGTTTTAATTTACTATTACGTAATGTAGATTTACTTGATAATATAGGGGGGGGTGGAGGCGGGTGGCGTAGCGTAGCGGAGTTCCACGGAGTTTGTTTGCAAATCTGTGGACCTCCCCATAGCCCCGCTACACCCACTACGCCCGGGGTTATCTAAAACCTTCCTTCTAAAACACTGTCCTGCGTAGAACGCCAAAGAATGGTTATAAATTAGTCTGCGGGTATATGCAACTGTGTGATGTGTGTGACAATGTGTAAAAGGAAAAAAGCACTTAGCTCATTGATGAGCTGCAACTTCTCCAAAGACACTAAAAAAAAGACAAAAGAATTTTTTTTATTATTATTTCACCTTGCCACATACCAAATACCACAGCATACTTCAAGGTACAAGGCATGAGCCCATTCCAGCCACTGTTCATTTATTATGGCACTGACATGCAGCACAGACAATTTTGGATGGGAGACAAATAAAAAATATCATAACTGAGTCAGACAGGGCCAAAAACTAGGCTCAGGCATGACAATAAGTGTTCCCCATTAGCAAATAATATAAAGCCAGTAGGCCTTGAAATCACTTCCAGCCTTTTGTCAGTATTTGTTTTGTCAAGGCATATGAAAAACTTTATTGTTGGGGAGCTGTTGGGCCATTGCCAGTTTAAAAATAATTTCCTGAAGGCAAAAATCTAGCTTTGATCTCAAGAAGCACACATTCACATAGTAGCCCCTGCAACTGAAGACTCCTACTTTGTGCGTGCTCCTTGTGAGAATTCACAATGCTATCGCTCACAGTGAAGTAAGCCAACAACAGAAGTAGCCTGACCCATTGCCCCATGCTGCAGTGGGTGGAAGAATAATGTGAATGACACAACAGAGCAATGGATGAAGAGGACTATCTACAAACTCCTAGGATTCAACAAGACCATCAGATGAAAACGCCTGTATACAAAAAACCCCCAATAACATTGTTTTTTTTTTAATGTGTGATTTCCCATGGGGGCACTATTGGGCCCCCCTGTGGAAAACACACATCTCCCAAAAATATTATGCCCGTATGCCAGAAGGGCCGACTCCCCCCAACAATTTCCCTTTTTTTAAATTATTTATTTATTTCCTATGGGGGCTCGATCACGCTGCCCCAGTGGAAAAATCACTTTTATTATAAATAAATATGGGGCTCAAAGGGGTCGTAAATGTGTGAGGAGGGGAAGAGACAGTTACCTTGTACAGCCCACGTCATACCTCTTATAACGATACCATAAATGAGCGTGCAGTTCCAAAATGCTTGTCCATGCTATCTATTTTGATAGCTTGGCTAAAGTGAGGTCATCAAAGGCAACTTCACCCTCCAATTTGTGGCATGCTTCATCATCAAGCTGTGCTCCTCGTCGGACTGGCGCTGCAATGTCCGACACGCCCCGCACTGTTGTCCTGACGAATTGCCATAGATCCTGTAGGTGACAAGATTAGGTAGGGAGCATGTTGACCAATTTTTTAATTGATCTCTAGGAAGATTACTCTCAAAGATGTCCTCACTGTTTTCAATATTAACAAAGGCTCCCTGAATATAAAGGTTTCTTTGGGGGTTCTTAGTTCATTTTAATCCTTTCCTTTCACCTTTTTTGGTCAATCTACTTTCACATACACCTATTCCCTCCAAGATTCTTGAGGGTGTGGGTCTGGCATTTCGGAATCCTAGGCTATTTGAAAAAGAACTCTGGCAAAGAGTCCCCACACAGGTCCCATTGGGCATTGCAGTACCAGCGCGACTAGGAGCCCAGCCCGATGGAAGCTCCAGAGGTTTCCTTTAGACCCTCCCCAACGTCGACTAATGCCCGACAGACTCACTGGGGAGGGGGGGCGTACGTTGAGCACACTGAAGGAGTTAATGTTAAAAATGTTAACCTAGTTTAAAAAAATATGTTTTAAGATTAAATATTTTAATATCTTGTTTCTAGTCTAAAAAAAATGTTACTTTTAAAAGAAATTAAGTTATTTTAAATACATTCTATACACAATGTTTTGTAATTCTTAATGCATAATAAACATATACAAACATTTTATTTGAGGTGGAATATATATTTTTGTAATAAATCTTAGAGAAATAATGTTAATTTATTTTTATATATTTAAATTAGTTAAATGTTGAATTCAAAATTAAGTTAATAGTACTGTTACATTCATTTTATTTTGTTCTTCATTTAAAATAATTTAGCATTTGTGTTATTTTGTTGTACATTTAAAATAAATATATAACATTAATTTACATTATTATTTCACATAAAAATGTTTTTACTAGTTTTTTCAAGATTAAAATTTTTTTTACTTTTCCCTCTTCTTTACCATAGGGAGATCTCCACCATCAGCCTAGATCCCTGATGGAGGAAACTCCCAATGGTAAATTATAGCGAAAAGTAAAAAAGTGAATTAAACTTGAAACAAATGTTTACAAATGTATTTATTAAGTATTAATGTAAATTAATTCTATATATTTATTTTAAAATTGTATTATGTATTACAATTATTAATAGTGGTGTATAGAATTAATTAAAAGTAATTTAGTTATAGTTTATTAAAAACTGTTACATTCATTTTTACATGTAAAAGTTATTACATTATTTTAAACTAAAATAATAAATGTTTTATTTTTAGATACATTTTAGACATTAAATTAAATTTATTTACATTTTAACTTGTTTAAATAATTTCATTTATTTTATCATTATTTCCTATGGGGTTTTATTTTAAGACCCTACAGCCATACTTTTCTGTGGAAATGTGTTGTAGTATCAGTGATTGGCCATGTGTGGTGCTGGACTTACTCCAGCTCTGAGCTGGAGTACTTTTACAACTGTTGTGGGTCCTTTTAGGCTGTAGTAACTTTAGAAGTACAATTTGGAAACAGCTATGGCCTCACTCTTTTGTTGGTGGCTGTATGTCATTCCCAAACCCCTTTGTAGCCCTCCCTAAATTTCTTCTTACTCTTCCCAAACCCCTCCCATTTAGTAGTAAGTATATCCATTTCTCCCTCCCACATTTACTACTAAGGGGTTGATTCCGATTCCGTTTGTAAAGTGAACCGACCGACACGTCCCGGGATAAAGTACCGACCGACACGTCTCGCCGCCGTACGACCCGCGCAGTACGATGGAAAGCCTGTGAATTCCAACCGACTCTCCCGAATATGAACCGGACGACGGAGCCGTACGGAAAAATAGCCTCCGGCCGGAAAAAGCCCTCGAGCAGTACCGTCCGACACGTACCCGGAACGGAGCCGAGCGACACGTACCCGTGACGTACGAGTTGCAAAGTACGATGCCATACGTGGGAAACAAGAACGACTCGCATGGAGCACAAGCCGCACGACCGACACGCACACAATACAAACACTCAAACCAACGGACTCCGCCCGCGACCGACTCGAACTCCCGCGAGCGAAACGAACGCCCACGACCGAGTCGAACGCCCATTGACCGAGTCGCACACGACATACACAACACAGCATAACAACAGCGTGAAAGGCTCGGAGAAGCCTGTACGACTCACCAGCAGCGTCCGGCACGGTCAGAAGAACATCTCGTACACACACACAAACAACAGCTGACCAAACACAAAAAAAGGACCAAACAAGCACTGACAACGAAAATATATTAAAAAAAAATAAAATCAATTAAGAGAGACACACCCACAACTCAACATATTTAAAGGCCACCAATCACTCCCATGAGCCATTGCCATTTCCTGAGAACCTCCACACACACAACTCTGCTGACACACACCATTGCCATCTCACCAACAGCATTCACACACACACACCCACAAACCTCACTTGCACCCTCACACACACACCAATCACCACCACCACCACCCCACCACCACCCCAAACCCCCCTATCCACCCCACCCTCACCACCAACACCACCCCCCACTACCCCAAACCCCCCATCCACTCACCCCTCACCATCAACAACCCACCCCCCACCCCCCAACACCAGTACCCCAACCCCCCATCCACCCCACTCACCACTACTACCACCACCACCACCACCCCCCACCCCCCAACACCACTACCACAACTCCCCCATCCACCCCCCTCACCACTACCACCCCCACCACCCCCACCCCAACACCACTACCCCAACTCCCACATCCACCCCCTCACCACAACCACCACCACCACCACCAACCCACCACCCTCGACACCACCACCACCATGCCCCCCAAGAAGAATCCAAAGTTCACAGATAGTGAGTTGACAGTGTTGGTAGATGAAATCATCAGAGTAGAGCCACATTTGTTTGGCACATTGGTACAGAAGACCCCCATGTCCCAGAAGGCCAAGATGTGGGAGAGAATCGTCAACAAGGTGAACGCACAAGCACCTTGTTTGCGCACAAAGGACGACTGACAGAACAGGTGGTATGACGTGCGCAGGAGGGTCAAGAAGCTGCTGGAGAAGGACCATAAGCTCAGCAAGCACACCGGCAGCGGCCCCCTGCCAAACCCGTTTACTTCCGGTCCTGGGAGGAGAAGGTGCAGGCCATCTTACCACCTGAGAGCATACATGGTCTGACTGACATCCCAGAGCCTGGTGAGTACACAAATAAGAGACTCAAGATTGTGGGGCCATGTACACATGTCACCGTCAAGGGGACAGGCAAAACAACTTCCGTCAACAAAGCCACAGTAACACAAACAAAGTCATCCCTACAGCCATATGCCTGGCACAGCAACACAACACCTGCTATCTCATACCAACATTGAACTATGTCATCACGTGTACAAACGTAGCAAAAATCAGAGCAACTCAGTGCCACAAAACCCCAACAGACACTGCCACACAGTCTGCCACCACTGTCACACCACCTCACAGGGAACCTGACCCACAGGAAGGAAGCTCGGGGATGTTGGGGAAGTCAGTGTAGCCAAAAGCATGATGGGAGTTGTAGTCACAGCCAATAGCCCCCTCACAAATGGACCAACAACACCACTTCGAACCATGCGCACCTCACAGGCAGTGGAAATGTACCCTCAAGATGGCTGACACTGGGTCCTGCTGTGGGGAGCACAAGGCCCTGATGGGCTATGTGCACATACCAAATGCAGGACCCTGATGCCTGACATCCTGAAAGTCAACTGCCACTCCCTGCAAGGGAAGCATACACAATAGTGGCCCATCTGGCCATGGAGGGAGAAGCACTGCCAGCTCTGACCATGCCCACCACCATGTGCTGTCACACACCCCTCAACACAAACTCCACACAACTCACCTGGGAGAAGGCATTTACCCACACTTCATGCAAACAACACCCAAGACCCACCATACTGGCTACTGCTGTGTGACGTACAGGGACTGTTGCCACTTGTGTACAACCACCACTACACCACTGACTCACAACCTCAACATCAACCCACACTCACCGACATTGAAGCATGTCTCTGTGTGAATTGCCTGGCCCCTGGGGGAGGAGGAGGTACTGCAATGACACAGAAAACCAATGAGGCAGCTGCAAATCACATCTATCCAGCAAAAACTAACAGCAGCCCTGGGAACACACACTGCCAAACCAAAGAGCAGGGCAAGATGGCTGACACATGGATACAATGTATGAGTAGGCTGCTAGTCACACACACGCATCGACCAACCCAATCACAGTCACACTGCCAGCTATTGCAAATGTACCTTTGCACTCAACTTCCGGGGATGCAGTGTCCCAGGGACCCCCTCTGGCCTGGACAGGTAGGCGCGGATTGTAGTTGACAAGTGCAGAAATGCAGACCTACCACAGAGATCCAAACACACAGCAACTCACATACACAGCAGTGACAGGGGACACCTGACTGACTACAATGGACCTACCAACATCCCTCACACTGTAGCATGCTGACATACACTCAAACACCCGTTGTCAGCCACATGAAACGCAGACATTGTCCAGTATTGTAGGCATCATCCACACCACACAGCACTCACTGACATGGACACTGGGGACACAAGGACTAACATGGGCTGCACTGGAGCAGGCATGCAAGTCACAGCTGAAGCAACCGAACACACACCTCTGGTCACGACTCTAGTAAAGAAAGACAGCCGCAGCGAACAGTCCATACCACCATGGAGGACATTGACATCACAAAGCATGTGTGCAAACACAAAACTCACACACAACTCCATTAGCAACAGTGACACCATCACCTGTGTGAAATGGGATGTGGACTGGGGACACAGACAACACAGAAGAGAACATCAGGACAACCCGGGCATGCTGGACTGTGACCAGGTTGTGCAGACACACTAATGTGATGCACATTGACTGACACAAACTGGCATCACACATGCCCCAAACAGAGATCCCAAAACTAGGTGCCTTTGCAAGGATGCCAGCGTCAAAGCACAAATGTTGACAGGGATGAAACACCTGTGTCAGGCATGTGTCAGCACCAGTGCAGGAATGGCACAGTACAATCCAGCGTGCAATTAAGATGCCAGGCAGGCAGACAGCTAGACTTGACAACCAAAGTGCCTCAGGGTGTCAGGTGAATGCACCACACTAATGGAAATCTCCCGCAGTGACAAAGTAGGATGATGCAATGGACAGGCATGCAACACCAACCACAGTGGCCAATGTCATGTGTATGAACCATTGATGTCCATGAATACATCACTAACATTGTGTCTTCCTTCCAAACACAGGGGCAGATGTGGACTCAACCACAGACGAGGAAGAGTCCCAGTCCCAGGCTCCGGTGGACCCACCTGGCTCCGGTGGCGCACAGTCTCACACCTCGTCGGACGACACCCAAGCTGGCCCCTCCGGTCTCGGCCCTCATGCAGCCCCTCGGCAACATTCACCTGCCCCCCTTGAAACCACCCCTGCAACTGCTGATACACCGCAAGCCACCCCTGCCAACACGGACAGACCCACCGAACCATCAGACGGCACAGAGTCACAGGGCACCTGACAACAGCAACAACATCCAAGGTCCCCCTGTGACACCTGTGCGGAACACCACAGGTGCTGGCCGTGTGGCGAGGGGTGGGAGGCCGAGCAGAGGCTCCACTGAGGGTGCGGGTCTGCAGGATGACACCCACCTGGAACGCATCATGGATGCGTACCAGGAGAGCACCGGAGGGTTCAGCCAGGTAGTGGGGATCCTCACGGACATCAAAGAACAGCAGGCTGCCCACCATGCCCGCTTGGACTCCCACATGTCCCGTGTTGAAACACACCTGTCAAATATGGAGTCCAAGTGGGATACCATGGAAGATATAGCAGTGGTGCACCGGGAAATGTTGACCTGCCTCCGCCAGATCAGCACCAACTTGAGCCCACCTCCCTGTGCGATGACTACATCTCGGGCAACAACATCTGCCACTGCCACAGGGAGTGAGGGGGGGTCTGGTGGAAGCCCCCGTGCACGGCAGCAGCCTGCAGGTGAGGCTCCCCTGAGAAGAAGAAGAGGGGTCGTCCGGTGAGGAACAAGTGAGACGAAGATGCCCATGCACATCCCCCAGGTAACCAACACCTGTTCTGGACAGTGACCTTTGTGTGCAAACCGTTCACCTTGTTGTACGACATCGTACTCCCCACATGACATGGAGGGTCTGAGTTGGAACAATGTGCTTAATGACTGTGGACTGTACTCTAGACATTTCATCTACCAACACTCCTAACTTGTTATCTGTGAACTTTGGATTCTAAAGCCAACGGACAACACTCCCAATCCTGAGCACCATCCCCACTTATGTGCTAATAAATTCACCTAAACACAAGACGTGACTCTGTGGTGATTGAGAGGTTGCCAGTGGCATGTAGATCTGGATGTGCTGAAGAACACTGTGCATGCAAACTTGTACTTTGATGAGTACACTGTCATGTCAGTCAGGCCAATGTGCCACATATGTGGGAGACACACCACCAGGTCTACTTTACACATGCCCACCACGTCCAACCAATTCATTGCCAACATCAATGTTGACAAGCAAGCCTGTGGTATGCACAAACTACACAGCCAACCTGAGTCAGTGGTGACAGGCCCACAAGTGCAGTACGTCAATGTCAGTCTGATGTGTAGGCACAAGCAACACACATCAGAAGGTGCAGCACAGTTTATTGTCAGGCAATTGCCACATGTCCCTTATTACACACATGCAAGCTAGCAACACCTGACAGTGGGCACACGGTCACCAAGTGGATAACTACAGAAGTCCTGGGGTGCCTGGCACATCACTCGTCGGGACACTAACGACTCCATCCTGGCAGTGGAGCATGGGCATCAGGGGTCTCTGTACACCAAACAACAGCCACAGTACCCTGTGAAGGACAGACAGAAACACAATTGTTAACACTGCATGACGCCATACAACTGCAACACACATGGCAAACACAAATCACAGACTACACCACCCCAAAATACTAATCATCACACAACTGGTGGGGAGTACAGGTAAACTGGATGGACACATCACTGCAGGCATCCACACAAGTAGCACACAGCCACACGCAAGGTGCACCACACACACAAAACATGCACACACAACACATTTACAACACATCACTGCATACTCACATTCAGGAGAAGAAGTTGTTGATGAGCTGTGTACGGACATCCTCCGCAGCCTCATCATCGCTACTGGCATCCTGGCCCAGGCCAGGATCCTCCACAGGTGGCGGGTGTTGGTCATTGTCATCCTGGATGAGGGGCAACTCCCTTCGCACTGCCAGATTGTGCAGCATGCATGCTACGATGATGATCCGGCACACCTTAGCAGGGGCATACAGGAGGGCACCTCCTGTCTTGTCTAAACACCTGAAGCGGCTCTTCAGGAGTCCAAATGTCCGCTCTATCACCCTCCTGGTACGACCATGTGCCTGGTTGTAGCGCATCTCGGCTGGTGTCACAGGGTTCCTCAGGGGTGTCAGCAACCATGGCATGTTGGGATATCCAGAGTCACCTACATACAGACACATGCACATTAGAGGAGTTGGAGAAAAACAGGTAGCACACAATTGGCAGGCACACACAATGAGGAAAAGTCAGTACACACCAACAAGCCAGGCACGTAGATTCTGCATCCGTGACATCAGTCTAGGGACACGACTACTCCTCATCACATAGGCATCATGCGCAGACCCAGGGAAACGGGCACACACATGGGAGATTGTCATGTCCGCCAAACAAACCACCAGAGCATTGATGGAGTGGAAATGCTTGCGGTTCCTGTATGGCAGCTCATGTGCCTGTGGTGGCACCAAAGCCACATGTGTCCCGTCAATGGAGCCTATGACATTTGGCATCCTCCCCAGGGCATAGAAGTCACCCTTTATGTCTGCAAGTCGTTGGGGTGTGGGGAAATAGATGTACAGGTCCAGGAAATGTAACATGGCCTCCAACACATCCCGAAGCACCCGACTGAACATTGTCTGCGACATCCCTCCACCAGAAGACACAGTGTACTGGAAGGTACCCGTCGCAAAGAAATGAAGGGCTGCCATCACCTTCACCTTGGGGGTCAGTGCCGTCGGGTATGGCCGGCCAGGTTGCAGGTGTGGGCCCAACTGCCCTGCCAACTCCTCAATCACTGCCCTGGTGAAACGGTACTTTCTGATGGACTCACGTTCCACCATCGTTGCCAGGTCCGGGAATGGCCTAGGTACATTTGGGGCCCTGCAGTACAGACAGAAACAAAGGATGAAGGCACACCCTCCAGCAATGTCACAAAGCCACAGCAACACAGCCCATCATAAACAAACACATAACACAATGAGCTGAGGTGGTTGCCACAGGTTACAGACACTAATGTCCCATACATGGCATCAACGCACATTGAAGCCCAAGATGTGCACATGACAGGGCCCCTGTTGTGCCATGACAAAGCAATGGGCCCTAGCACAGTACATCTGCCCTGTTGCCACCTACCACACAAAGCCCACAGTGACTAGTGAGGACAGATATTTTCTCCACATCACAGCTTCCTGACTGACAGTTACACAGGCATGATGTGACGTATCGTTGACATTACACACAACAAGCATGTTAGCCACAGTCCATGTGCCCTGTCGCCACAAGTGGACATATGTAGGTGTCTGTGCCACCCCCACACAACAACACTGTGCATGTACAAACCAATGTGATGTGTGGATCAGCTCACATTGGATCACACCACATGCACACAGATAGTGTGATCGGACATCACAATGTCGACACTGGTTCACCCTGCGTTGAAGCTACTAACACTGATGAGACAGGGTACATGTGACACGACACACACGCACATCCTGGCTGGGACTGTGTCCATTGCCAATGTCCTGTACTGCATTGCTGCACCCCCCTGTGGCAATGGGCACACCACACATGTATGTGTCCACCCACATCCGGGTCCAGCCTGGGAGTGCTTGTCAACAAGTGGCACACGACCAAACACATCCTGTGCCCCCAGACACACACATAAGAGGCAGCCATACATGACTGGGGACACACTGTGGCACAGGCAGTGGTGCCATTGGTGTGCCCCATAGTCCCTAGCTAATGACAGAGGATGTCATCTGTCAGGAATTGACAGCAAGGCTGACCGACACGTTCAATGTCCCCAAAACCCAAATAACTTGTTCGGACCGAGCCGTGCGCATGTCAGGGACATACATTGCAATGGCGACGGACGCGTGTGACGCGTCGGTCGTGTATGACCGAGCCGCGCGCATGTCAGGGACACACATTGCAATGGCGACGGACGCGTGTGACGCGTCGGTCGTGTATGACCGAGCCGCGCGCATGTCAGGGACACACATTGCAATGGCGACGGACGCGTGTGACGCGTCGGTCGTGTATGACCGAGCCGCGCGCATGTCAGGGATACACATTGCAATGGCGATGGACGCGTGTGACGCGTCGGTCGTGTATGACCGAGCCGCGCGCATGTCAGGGACACACATTGCAATGGCGACGGACGCGTGTGACGCGTCCGTCGTGTATGGCCGAGCCGCGCGCACGTCTTGCCCATTGAATCTGATGGAGACGGGTGTGTGTTGCCATTCAAAATCCGCGTAGTATAGTCATTTGCCGGGCCCTGCACCCTCATTGGCCATGAGCTGTCATGGTGATGGACGCGGATCTGAAATTTGAACGAGGCGTGTGCAGGAAATTCAGTTGGAGTCGTACAACATTGTTGCAATTGCCAGTGTGTCATGGAGGTGATGTTTTAAATGATGCTGAAGGCGTGTACGAGTCGTGCTATCCCATGGATTGGCCAAATTCATAGGATGCAAGCTTTTTGGACCTATCCCTTTGTACCCCAGGGCAGACATGCCTCCACAGCACAGATATAAGGCTGCCTGGCCCCCAGAGAACCCACTTGCCTGCACCACATGCTACTGGAGCACATCAAGATCATCACTGCTGCTGTCTCTGCTTCCTCTGGCTTCAATGATGGCACGTACTGTGGAGAGGGCCCCAGCCTTCAGTGAGGAGGAGAACCAGGCCCTGCTGGACGGGCTCCTGCCGCAGTACACCAAGCTCTATGGGAAACCAGGGGAGCAGGTGAGTGTGCTGTCCACTGCTTTGCTAATTGTGCTACTGGTCTGACCAGCAGCAGCATTAGTGTGTACACCAGTGGCTTGGTTGCCCACTGACTACTGCTCTTGCCACAAATGGGGCACCCACATGTACTGCACAGTTGCAGTGCAGTGCAAGGTGTATTGTCACTAGGTCCCCTTCCCAGGCCATGTCTCAAAGCTGTGAGTGCTGGACACCGGTCCCTCAACCATAGTTGCACCACCTGTGTACCTCATTAGCCTTGCTGATGCCCACATGTGTGACTGCCTGTGTGTTGCACTAATATGTTGCCAGTGTAGTAATGTCCTCTGCACTTTGTCATCCTCACAGGCTGCTGCCCAGAAGAAGCATGATATCTGGAGGAGCATCGTCCGGGCGGTGAGATCCGTGGGGGTCTACAGGCGCAGGATCCGCAACTGCCAAAAGAGGTGGCAGGACCTTCGGGGCTGGACCCGGAGGATCGCACGGGTCCAGCTGAAGCTGTCGCCTCCACGCAGGAGGGGCAGACACCGGACCCTGACCCCCCACATGCTCCGGATCCTGGCGGTGGTCTTCCCGGGCCTGGATGGGCAGCTGAAGGCCAGACAGCAGCAAGGAGGGGGTGAGTACATGACTGCACTGTGTGCTGTGTCTGACATGCTATGTGCCCCCTCTGGCCTGGTAACACCTCAACAGTACATTGTTCAGTTAGTCCAGGACCCATGTCCCTCTCTGGTGACTTGCCCCCTTCTCATCTGTTTGCCAGGTGTTGCTGTTTCTGTCTGGGCATAGTGTCACGTGGGAACTGTGCCCTTACATGTGAAGGTGCATGGGATGTGGGCCAGCATTGCTTCAGGGGACTCAGTGTTGTGCTTCAAGGGTGGGACCATTGTACAGTACATGCCAGGGTCCTGGTATTTATCTGCATGTACTCCTGTCATGTGGCCAATTGACAGCTCGGGCTCACCACATGTGCCTGGGGCATTCGGCACACACCCATGCTGCTGGTTGGGTAAACTGTTGGGGCCTCTGGAGCATGTACCTCAAGTGTGTCACATATGCACAGCCACCTGCCTACTGTCCATGGCTATCACCTGTTCCACGTGGAGCAGGACAGTCATGGCTAGTCCAGGGCATGCTACAGTCTGTACTCCCACTCCCGTGTCTCGGTTGGCACTTTGTGCCAGGTGAACAGTTCCCTCAGGTGTCTGCCCCTGTGTCATTGTGCTGTGGCACCGTTGTCAGGCCCACTGGTGTGTACATGGGTTTGGGGTCAGCATGCAATCTGAGATGTGCCCATGTGAGACAATACCTCTGTGACATGTATGGATGTGATGACTTGACCGTGCACAATGGTGCCTGCAACCGGGTAGTTCCAGCAGCTGGGTGTCATTCACAGCAGAGTGCGAGTTGCTCAGCTTCAGAGTGCCCTGTCCCATGTCTCTCATGCGTCCAATGGATCTGGGGTGGGCACATCAGAATCCAGACGCTGTTGTTACTGTGGATGGTAATGTGTAGTTGTCAGCTGCAGAGTTTGCTGGCCCCATGTCTTGGGAATGTGACACAGTGGTGACAGTTGTTGTAGGGCTGCCCTGCCCCCTGTGACTGGAGACTGTGATGTATGATCTCACAGGCATGGCTGAGCCATGGGACTACACTACCTAGGGGTGATCCAGCAGGAGTGTGTCATGTGCAACATGCACTCCATTGTGCCAAGGTATGCAGGACTTGCGGGGATCAGGATGTCTGGTGCATGTACTCAGCCCCAGCCTCTCAGATGCAACACTGGCCATCCCTACGTCCAGGCAAATGTACAGGTCCATTGTCAGCAGATGTGATGTGTGCATGTTGACAGACCACTACGTATTTTCAGGTCTTGTCAAGTGATGGGTAGGTGGTGCATGTGTCTGCAGTGGGGTGTAGGGATCCTACATGCGCAAGACAGATGGGTGCAAGGGCAGGAGGGATGTGAATGCCATGCTCGACTCTCAGACTAACCATTGGCCTATGCAAATCTGTGTGAGCACTCCTAACAAAGTTCAACTGATTGATGCCCGCACTTGGCCACTGATGTGCTGTACTTTCTGTGGTGTGTGTGGTCAGTGCAGATGACTAATGTGTTTTCATTCTGTTTTCCCTGTGCAGATACAGACACGGACACAGAGGGAGACCGCTCCACGGACCAGGGGGAGCCAGAGAGCCAGACTGGGTCGGAATTTGAGGAGTCGGAGGGACCCAGTGGCACGGAGGGCGAGGGGAGTGAGTCTGTGGGCTCCTCGGCAAACACCACCGCAGCTGAGGACCACAGCAGCAGTGACGGGGACTTCCTTGTGGAGGCGGGTGGCAGCAGCCACCATCCAACACCTGTTGAGGTTGTCCCCGCCCCCACCATCACTGCCCTCCCCATGGCTCCCACATCTAAGGTCCGTGGAGGCGCCCGTGTTCATGGGCATGTCTCCTTCCAGTCAGGCACCGCACCCCCTACCCCTGTGTCCCCTGCAGCCCTGAGTGAGGAGTCTGTCGACCTGCTGCGGCAGATCCATGTGGGGCAGTCATCCATGCTGCGTGTCTTCCATGTGCACACGGGTCTGTTGAACCAGCTGGTGTCGTACATGGAGGGCATGTCATCATCCATGTCTGCCCTACAGAGGACCAGTCAGGGCATGGCCTCCTCACTGACGGCAGCAGTGTCCCTCCTCCAGCAGTCCCTCCCCCTCCTGCCCCTGCCCCATCCCCTACTCCCAGCACCCTACCTGTCCAACTCACACACACACCTGCACCATCATTGCACACAACAGACCCAGGCACTACACACACCCCAAGCCAAAGTCTAAACATGCACGCACGCATACTCAGGGGACTGAAAATACACTCACCGGGGATGGGTCAGACACACACACACATGCATCCACAGGCACTCCGCAGTCCTCCGATGCCTCACCCTCCACAGCCCCTTCCACGGCCCCTTCCACTGCCTCAACTGCATCCCCAGCTGCAAAGAGGCTCTTCCTGGTCGACCTCGGACTCTTCCCCACTGATCCATCCACACCAGCACACAAGGGGAAGAGGGGGTCCGGCCACACAGAGGGGGTGTCCCTCGCCCCCAGACACCCTCCCCCAGGCGCAGGCAGGCTGAGACACCACGCCGCAGGTCCCCCGCACACGGAAGAGCAAGACCCCACCACCGGCCCAACACTCCACCAGACAGTCTCCACCCGCCATCCCCCAGGCTCCCACTCCACAGGTCCCACCACCACACCCTGCCCCAGGTTCACCCACCCACCGCTACCGCATCCCCAAGATGCTCAGGCCTTCCCCACCTGCCTCTTGCTCTTCCAGCACCCCACACCCCACTCAGCCTGTGTGTGGCACTGCTGTGGAGGGCGTGCCCTCCCCCTCCGTCCTGCCCACATCACCGGATCCACTTCCTGCTCCCCTGGGGATGGGCACTGCAGTGGAGTCTCTGCCCTCCCGGTCTGACTTGGGCACTGCAGTGGGTTCCGTGTCCACTCCCTCTGACCTGCCCACTGCAGTTGTGCCGGCACCCACTGCTCCTGACTTGTGCCCCCAGTTGTGCCGGCACCCACTGATCCTGACTTGTGCCCCCAGTTGTGCCGGCACCCACTGCTCCTGACTTGTGCCCCCAGTTGTGCCGGCACCCACTGATCCTGACTTGTGCCCCCAGTCGTGCCGGCACCCACCCTGTCAGACTCCTCCGCTGCAGCTGCCGCTCCTGCACCCACCAGCCCTTCCCTGCCTGTTTCGGTAGACCCATGATCCTGTACCTGCGGTGCCTGGCTGGCCTCTATGTATGCCCCTCCCAGGGGTATGTCCCCTTCCGTTGGCAGTGCAGGCATGCCAAATGTGGCATTTGGACACTTGACCCTGTTGGGTCTGTTTATGGACTGGCCATAGGCCTTCATGTTTTTCTTCTTGATTTTCCATTTCACAAATAACTCGGCTGAATAAAAGCTCCTTTTTGTTCACTAGTGGTTTTGCTTCAGATGTACATGATGTTGTTGATACTTGACATGCCCTTGCTCCAGTGATGGTGTATTCCATGGCTGGGAAATGTAGTGTCACTGTGCTGGAGACCATGTGGCCCATGGGGGTATGTCCTGTTGGGGTGTGTATCCATGTCATCCTTTGCAGCAATCCGACGGGGTCATGATTATGGTCTTTGGAAATGTGTTATCTATCTTTTGTTAGCAATGTCTCATCAGTGTCTTACACACATGCACACCTGTTGGCCTTAGCATGGTTCAATTGGCCCATTTCACTGACTGTGTGGCCATCTCCAATGGACATGCAAGTGTATGCATCTATGTGGATGGACTCATCTGTGTCCTCAGTGCTACTTCATCTACATGTGTGTTGACTCTGTGCAGTTGACTCAGGGGACCCTCCCGTGCCCAGGCTGCTGTTACCAGGGCCACCAATGTGTGGTATATGTTAGCTGTGTGACAAAGTATACTGCTGACATGCTGGTGGCCTGCATGGACAACATATGGCACAGCTTTTCTTCCACAGGAGTGGAGTCCCCTCATGTCACTGTGCTGATGGGGGTTGAGACCCCATTGGCACAGTGCTCTACATATGCTGCATGTGTGATCCCCACACTCACCTTCATGTCACTGTGCTGATGGGGGTTGAGACCCCATTGGCACAGTGCTCTATATATGCTGCATGTGTGATCCCCACACTTACCTTCATGTCACTGTGCTGATGGGGGTTGAGACCCCATTGGCACAGTGCTCTACATATGCTGCATGTGTGATCCCCACACTTACCTTCATGTCACTGTGCTGATGGGGGTTGAGACCCGATTGGCACAGTGCTCTACATATGCTTCATGTGTGAACCCCACACTTACCTTCATGTCACTGTGCTGATGGGGGTTGAGACCCCATTAGCACAGTGCTCTACATATGCTGCTGTTTAGTACCACACAGTTACCTTTTGTACACTCAAGTGATGGGTGTTGAGGACATTACTGCAGTGCTCATGTGAGGCTTGGCTTGTGTTAGCCACACTATGGTATTGCAGACACGTGTTGTGAGTTACATTGTGTGTACATGGTCATGTTCACTGTGGTGGGTATTGTACACAGACTACATGTTGTTGTCATGAGGTTGTTGTGGATATCCTTTGGTTTGTAGTCCTTATGTTGGGGTATGGGGTATGTGTTACACATCACCCATCCTATGTGTGTGGGCATTGGTAGTGGTACTCACACAGTTCACTATTGGTGGTGGTGACAGGCAAGAGGCCCCCTATGGGTGGGGGTGTGAGTAGTCCCAGCCAAGAGGCCCACTATGGGTGGGGGTGGGAGTGGTGACAGGCAAGAGGCCCCCTATGGGTGGGGGTGTGAGTAGTCCCAGGCAAGAGGCCCCCTATGGGTGGGGGTGGAAGTGGTGACAGGCAAGAGGCCCCCTATGGGTGGGGGTGGAAGTGGTGACAGGCAAGAGGCCCCCTATGGGTGGGGGTGTGAGTAGTCCCAGCCAAGAGGCCCCCTATGGGTGGGGGTGTGAGTGGTGACAGGCAAGAGGCCCCCTATGGGTGGGGGTGTGAGTAGTCCCAGGCAAGAGGCCCCCTATGGGTGGGGGTGGAAGTGGTGACAGGCAAGAGGCCCCCTATGGGTGGGGGTGGAAGTGGTGACAGGCAAGAGGCCCCCAATGGGTGGGGGTGTGAGTAGTCCCAGCCAAGAGGCCCCCTATGGGTGGGGGTGTGAGTGGTGACAGGCAAGAGGCCCCCTATGGGTGGGGGTGTGAGTAGTCCCAGCCAAGAGGCCCCCTATGGGTGGGGGTGGGAGTGGTGACAGGCAAGAGGCCCCCTATGGGTGAGGGTGTGAGTAGTCCCAGCCAAGAGGCCCCCTATGGGTGGGGGTGGAAGTGGTGACAGGCAAGAGGCCCCCTATGGGTGGGGGTGAGAGTAGTCCCAGCCAAGGGGCCCCCTATGGGTGGGGGTGGTAGTGGTGACAGGCAAGAGGCCCCCTATGGGTGGGGGTGATGGGCAAGGGGGGGCCTGGGTGTTTGTCACAGGTTTACTGGTACGTGTCGGCTGTTTGTTTGGGGGGGGTGTCTCTTACCGTCTCCGTCGTTGGCGTCTGTTACGGATCAGTCCATGGATGTAGAGGATCGGTATGGCCTGTGCGATGGGATTCATGTCGACACCGTCTCGTCTGCACTGGTCGTTGGTTCGTTTCGTCCCAGTTGCAGGCTTGTACGTCTCGTGTCCGGGGATCGTGTTGTGGTGCGAATCGTTCCTTTCATGCAGCTTTTCCGGATGCTGTGACGTGCCGTACGTGTCGACTCGCTCGGCGCATAGGAAGTGTGCATCGTACTTGTCCGGCCGGAAACAGCTCTGACCTAGCCCCCGTGCGAGTCGATTCTGCGTTTACGGGACCGGGTCGTAGGGTGAATTGAGTATTTATTTGGCGAGTTCGTGTCGGTCGAGTTTTCAGCACATGCACGCATCGTACTTGATCGGCAGGACTGACCGGCTCCCGGGACGGGTCGGTCGGGAGGTAAGCGTCCGGACGGCTCTTTTTGAGCTGTCCGACCCGAATCGGAATCGGCCCCTAAGTAGTAAACTTACATGTGTGAGGATCTCCCCAAAGAAACAATAGGAGGCGCAGAGGTGAAGATTTACACTTGTTGGATTGTGGATAGATTTTTGTAGTAAATAATAATCCTGTAGTACTACTTTACGTAGTACAAATTGCAGTTTGTGAATCTGGCCCAAATTTTGGAATCTGAGTATGTACAAGAAACCCACATGTTGACTGGTATGGCAGTGCTTTGTGGTGAGAATTGCAGGAGGTTGTAAAGTTATGGCGAAGCGCAGTACAGGTGAAAGATGGGCAGGTTTGAAATTTGTCTCAGCTGTCAAGTTGTACAGTATAGGAAGATTAGTCAGGTGTAGAACTGGACTATGGTTTTATGATTATGGGGCCACAAAACTTGGCTATGGTAAGTGTTGATTTGGGTGAATGCAATGTGCATGGAAAGTGGTCCGAATGTGGCTACTTCTAGAGGTAAATATGTGGTGACTTATAGAGTCCTCGGAGGATAAAGAGATTCCCATCTCATGTGATTTCTTTATCAGCACTAATTGTATTTTCGGGTGTGTGAGATTATTGCATAAATGGTTTAAGATATGCCTGTGTTATGTGAATATTATGTTTTGTAGAGTGGGAAGATGTTTAGCATTTTTCTGTGTCGTTTGAATGTGGTGATTTAATGTAGAATGGTGTGATGTCAGATGTGCTTGCGTATGAAGTATAATGTAGTGTGTATTCTTGACAGGTACACATGGGAAGCATTTACCCGATAGACTGGCGGATGGACTTACTTTGAACTGCTGTTGCCCATGATGTCTTTGTCTTCATTCCTGTGTCTCCTGCTGGTGTGTGTGTGCGCACATTACACTCAGAACTATTGTCTTTGCCAATGCTTGTTCTACTGATTGACAATCTCAGATGCATTGCTCTAGGATATGCTGTGCCAGCAATCAGCGGCATATTCTCCCACCCATTTGCTACCCATCACTGATTCCGTCTGACATTATCTACAGATTTTATCCAGGATTTACTTCCATAGGTTTCTCGTCACCCTACGTGCCCACATTGTGGTGGAAGTCTTTACCTTTCAGCTCAAATTTCTAGCATGTATCAACTGCCCTCCTAAATGCAGTGTGTATGACGTATGAGCTTATGTTATTTTAACACCTGTTTCTGCTGCCCTTTTCCACATCTCATCTTACTGTCCTTCTGCTTCTTTTCCATTGTTAGGTCTCGCAGACCTAGCGCTGGAGCGCGCATGCGCTCCTTGCTCTGCGAGGCTTATTGTAGTAGAGAAGATTTCAGAAGGGGACTTGAAGCCCCGCCCATCATTCCCATTGGCTGGCGTCATCATTTATGCTAAACGCTGGCCTCTGATTGAAAACGAGGCTTTTTTGTTACCGCCCTGTCTCCTTCTGCGACGGCCCATCCGGACTCGATTGTTTACTTGCGGCGTTATACTGTCTCCTTTCATTACTGTGTAAGCACTTTTTTTTTATTCGCGCAATGGCGACAGCTTGTTTTGTATTTATAGCGCGCTTTCACTTTTACAATACGGCCACACGCAGCGCCCGATCCTTAGCAGTGCGGCGTGCCGCAGGATTTATTTTTAATTATTGTTGACAGCGGGCCATGCCCGCTTTCACTTTTATAATAGCGTGCACACCACCCTAAATATGTAAAGTGATGGCTGTGCTTTTGTTTTCTTATGTGCAGCTTGCCAAAAACAACTTTACAAACATTGATTGCATACTTTTTAACAAAGTGGCATACCGCGCTTTCACTTTCCTTGTATCGGACACGCTCTGTGCCTTCCAGCACTGCTGCGTCCCCGGACTCACATGACACCGCCTGACCCCGCCCCCACTACTCGGCAGCAGAAGCCAGAAGCAGCGGTGCCACAGTCAGGTATGAGGAAACATAATCTATTGGTTGTGGCAAAGCGAGGTCGTTCACCTGCTTCAGCCCGCCGCGTATAATTAAAACTACCAACAATCGGTTTCCCGCTTTGTAACTTTCTTTATTTAATCAGAGTCCCTGTGCTTTGTCGTTTCTCAGGGTCTGACCCCGTCTCCGGGCTGTACGGGGCTTGTGGTTTAGAGAGGGCAGGATTAACACTACACACCCCCCCTTCCCTTTTGCTGCAGGTGTCATCGACCGTCCTAGATTCGAAGACCTCACGCTTTGCGTCCCGAGCCCCCTCCCTCCGTCTCTGAAGGCCTTTGAAAGGATGAAGGGTTCCTTCTCCGGCCGCAGACATCGGGCTGGCGCGCATCGCGTCACAAGAGCTCTGCTTGTTAAGGCAGCATTAGGTATGCAGCTTAATCCGGTGCATAATCCCTTCCGCTATGCCTGCTGCTTCTCAAGGGCCGAGGCTTTAGCACTTTTATTCCATCTTTCCTCAGACATCAATAATTCCAGCCGCAGATTGTTTCCGAGTGGCAGAGACTGTTTGGCCAGGTGCCACACACTGCCATCTCTCAGAAACCGAAAAGTAGTGCTTAGGCCCAACGTCACATAAACGGCTCAAAGAAAACCCTATGCAATAGCCAGGTGACCTCTAATGTCTGACTCCTAGTATGTCCACCTCCTGGATCTTTAAGGTCCACCGAGGCCCTCACATCAAATTGGAATTCATAATGCTCTTTGCAGCCAAAATGTCCTTGAAGTACATACGTCACATTGAAACAAAAACAGGACAAGTCGTCAGAAAACCAGATATTTTTTTCTCCACAAACTCACCCCTAATAGTCATCTAACTTCCTCTATAAGCCACAAGGACCGCAACATTAACCGAGAAAGGAAGGTAGCTGTTGTCTTAGCGTTTGCTGTAAACTGTGCGGAGGCCAGAGTTTGATGCCTTAATGCTCGCAAGCTTCTCTTCCTTCAGCTTGGAAATAACATGTTGCACATAAGGCACAAGTCACACTTCCTGAATGAGCTGTTCAGCTGGCCAGAGGCCACATGAGATTTAGCGGTCAGGTGTTTTATTTCTGCATTTGTCATTAAAGTCTTTTTGGAATCCCACCTGTTGGAGTAGTTAATTCGGAGCGCGGCGCCCGCTTTAGGGACACCGCGCTCCGTTTATTTATTTATTAGCGTAAGAGGCAGTCAGCCTTAGACCCTTGCTGCGGGCCCCAGAGTGCTGGCCAGGGGTCGGGTGGGAGCAAGGGGCAGCTTCAGTGTTAAACCCCCTTCAGCCCCATGAGTTTGCCTCCCAAGGGGAGACGAGGAGGGGGTTGGGGGAGTCTGTGCTGGCTTGTCTTCCCTTCTCTACCGCCCGTCCCTCTTCCCCTCGCCTCTCCCAGGCTCCACCTCCTCAGGTACGACCCTGCAGCGACGACTGCTCCCCCCTCCCTTTTCCTGCACTTCCAGGCAGCACTAAAAACACACCGCGCCTGGGCGCATTTTTAGCCTCCTCCCCCACCCACGGAGTGCTTTCCAGTCCTCTATGGCTATGGACCGTGTTTCGAGCCACAAACTAGGATTCTGACCTCTGCGTTCTGTAAACCCAGCCCTCGGATCTTGCTGCCCCCCTTCCCTCCCCACCCCCAGCCAAGGACTCCAAAAACTGCAAGTGTGCTCCCCCCACAGCTCCAGGCATCCAAGGAGGGGCCCTGGCGTCGCGCCTCCTCCCTTAAACAGTTGACGATAGCCGGTTTATTATTGGTCTCCCAGGCAGCGCCGTGAATACATCTCTCGCGGTCCAAGGTTGGTGCGAACCATCATTTTAAACTTATTTTTCTTTCACGTTGTTGAGCGTTTGAGCCGTTACCTACTCCATTTGCTGTCTGTCAGATAAGTTGTCCTTAAACACCCCGGACTAACAATAACACTATTTTTATATCAACTTCCCCTGCTCTGAGGCTCTGTAAATAACAGTTTAATGATACTCTCTGTACCGACCTCAGAAAGGGGGGTTGCCTTGCCAGGGTTCAGACTCTGCTGCTCTGCCGTTCAGATGTGTGAGGTGAGTGTTAAGTCGCTGAGCCATCCCAAATCCCCCTCTCCCCCCCAACATTACCAGAGTGCAAAGAAATAGAAAGGCTGGGCTAGAAGAACCAACCACTCCTACCTGGGATCTGGTAAACATTGAATCTCTGTAATACAATGTACTTGCTTTGTTCACCTTTAATGTCATGTGCTTTAACTAGCAGCTGAACTACTATTACAGAGATCTGAAGTTCTGCTAGACTTGCATTTCTAATGTATGCTGTAAAATTACAAATCGCAGATTGCAAAGAAGACAGAACTTAAAGTTCCATCATGAGTGCCCATAAAATGGCCAGGCACCCCCCCTCTCCTAGGAATTAATCAGCAATGTCGCGCTTTAGCTGTAAACTTAGTAAGCTAAAGTGCGGGTGCAGCGATTGCTTAAAAAGTAACCAAATAGAAAAACATTTTCTTTTTCTATTTCTTTACTTTTTAAGCAATTGCGGCATCTGCGCTTTAGCTTCCGATGTTTACAGCTAAAGTGCGAATGGCACAAATGTCTCGCATTTGCCAGAGTTTGAGGTATTGCCATTGTAAATAACAATGGCTTTTATTTGGTTTTTAAAACACATAAATAAAAGGCATTGTCATTTACAATGCCAATACCTCAAACTCTATATTTTATGAGAAAAACAAGGAGACCCATTTACTATCGGTCAGGGACCTAGGGTAAGTTAACTGTTTCTAAAGACAATGGTCCCTAGACAATGGGAATGTAGGAGAGTAAATATAGACTCAATCAGTGTTATATTCCACTGTCCAGCCGGACAGGATTTTAATACGAAATCAAAGTAGTTTCTTCAAATAATATACATAAACATTATAAAGTGGGACAAAAGCCTGCATCCAACTTAACCAAAAAAGGGGGAAAAACGAGGGAACGTAAAACATACAGTGAAGGGTTCAGGCAAGGAAAAGTTTGTTTGTTCAGAGCACAGTTTAAGTAAAACAAACAGATTAGAATGAGGACACCATTACACATTCAACATAATATTTTTACAGAGTGTATATGGTGTACAAAGTGTCGACGGCGTTTCGATCCCTTAGCTAAATAATGGGATCATCCTCAGGACATTTCAGATGACATGCCTGTATACAGTAGCCACAATGAGGGCTAGATGGAAGTTCGCCCTTAATAGGATGTATGACCAATGAGCTGGAGTCCAATCCAAATGTGGATGTGGTGATGGGGAGCAAAATGGCTCAAGGGGAAGACGCTGTCAATGCGAGGGCACTGGGAATATAAGAGAATATCGCGAGTAATAAAATGCCAGGATCGGCATCTGAATCTTTGCGAGCCGTGGCTGTGACCGGAAGAACATGCTGCGACACAACTGACTCCGAATCGCTCAGAGCGACATTGTGCCCCGAGACCGCGGACGCGGCTCGCAAAGATTCAGATGCCGATCCTGGCATTTTATTACTCGCGATATTCTCTTATATTCCTGGTGCCCTCGCATTGACAGCGTCTTCCCCTTGAGCCATTTTGCTTCCCATCACCACATCCACATTTGGATTGGACTCCAGCTCATTGGTCATACATCCTATTAAGGGCGAACTTCCATCTAGCCCTCATTGTGGCTACTGTATACAGGCATGTCATCTGAAATGTCCTGAGGATGATCCCATTATTTAGCTAAGGGATCGAAACGCCGTCGACACTTTGTACACCATATACACTCCGTAAAAATATTATGTTGAATGTGTAATGGTGTCCTCATTCTAATCTGTTTGTTTTACTTAAACTGTGCTCTGAACAAACAAACTTTTCCTTGCCTGAACCCTTCACTGTATGTTTTACGTTCCCTCGTTTTTCCCCCTTTTTTTGTTAAGTTGGATGCAGGCTTGTGTCCCACTTTATAATGTTTATGTATATTATTTGAAGAAACTACTTTGATTTCGTATTAAAATCCTGTCCGGCTGGACAGTGGAATATAGCACTGATTGAGTCTATATTTACTCTCCTACATTCCCATTGTCTAGGGACCATTGTCTTTAGAAACAGTACCTCAAACTCTGGCAAATGCGAGACCTATTGCATTGCAAATGCTTGTTTTTCTCAGAGTTTCCATACTTTATATGTATGGCCATAAGATTTGTGACATGCAAACTAGTATTCCGCCCTTTCGTGGTGCCTCCCTGATCATGCACCCTGAGAACTATATCAGTCATTCTCTTTGTGTTTCGCAGTTTCTTATCTTACCTGAAGATATTTGTAGAACTAGTGTCTGTGGAGCCAACATTGAAACCTGCTCTTTTCAAATGATTTCATATATTTGACTACGGAATGGCTTCTTCCACTTGTTTCCCAACCCTTCTGATTGATTAATCGCTGGGTCTTCGGTTAAACCAAACTGTGGAATGATTTGTTCAGATTTTGTCCATTCACATGTGTACCTGTATTTTTTGCTACATCTATACTGTTTTGTCCTCCATGGTTTGCATATTTTTGTTTTCCTCATTTATCCCCATACTAGTTGATCCTAGGTGTTTTTTTCTGTCTGGCGTCTCTCTGTTTTACTATAAGACCTATCAAAACTGTATCCTTACCAAAATGTTGTCTGCACACACACTACATTTTCGTTAGGATTTTTATAAAATTGCTGCGACAGCTTGGGAGGCAGCAATTAGCCGTGGGGGTGTCTGTAGTGGTTACTCTGTTCTTTCTGGTTCATTGGGCTACACAAAACACTCTCCTGTCTAGCTATTGCTGACGTTTATTTTCTCCCAAGTCACATAAGGCAGGGCATGTCAAGGTCTTTTTTTTTTTTACAGAAAAATAATGATATTTTTTTTCTTTCCCTTTGAAAGTAAGCCTTGCTGAGAATGTTTGAAAGGGGTGCCTCATTGGGCCACTTTATCGTGTTTACTGCTATAATTCGCTGTACTCTTTATGAAAATTGACAAGGGTTTGACCGCTGAGTCTTTCAAGTTACATTGTGTCTCTTCAGAGCTACTTGCAGTCCCACGGTGCCTGTAATTTCAAGTGGCTAACAACCATACCCCGCAGCAGCGTTCATTTTATGCTCTTCTCCCTGACACTAAAGCACAATCCTATTACACAGTTGGGTAGCACTATAATGCTAAGAAGTTAATTTGTTCTGCATTCCGCTAGAATTGCATTTTGCGTCGTGCTATTGTCCTTTGACGTTTCATCCAAAGCCTACATTTAAGAGCTACATTCTGGTGATGTCTGTAATAAGTAACCTCTCCCCTTGGCTGGGCTAATTACACTTCGTTAAATGCGCCCGTCTTTATAGAGAGAGCTTGTTCTCGGGCAGTGGTTTAAACATTTGCTAGTTAACTACCATTGTCAGATAAAAGGAGAAAGGTGCTAAATTGTGTATTACATCCAGAATCTGAGAAATAAAGTTAAAACCAAATAGCATTCTTTTTTTTTTTTTTTTTTTTAGAACATTTTGTACTTTTCCTTGCATTTTGTATATCTTTATCTTTCAGGTGTTTGTAGCCTTATAATTTCAGTATGTCCAACAAAGAATGCGAAGTTAGTGACTTAAGTGGCATAGCAAAAGTGCCATGAGCCCTAATGATGGCAAGAAAAATGGATCCCTTTGCCTCCTGGTTGGTTGTACAGTAGAATAATCGTAAACTGAGTGCACTGGGTGCCTCAGATCGCTTAGCCATGCTGCTACTGCACTAATAATTGCTATGACCCTATTAAGTGGACTGAAGAAATTGTGGGGTGTCTAAAAATAGTAGAGCCATAGAAGTGTAACTAAGCAACCTGCACTGAAGGCACGGCCTATGCAAATGGGGGTGTGGCCTAATACAATGGTATGTAGAAAACGGGCACATTATTCATGAACCCCACCGTCGCACTGCTGAAATGGGAAATAGTCCCTAATTAGTAAACCACTTGCTCCAAAGTTCGTCATTGTTTATCACTGTATGCCAAATTCTATTCCAATCCATTTTGCCATTATTCTTCCACTTATAATCACCACAGTATGGTTGCACTTGAATGCTTTATTCACCCATTTCAGATGCCGCCTGCCGCCCATCCAAGCTATAAACAGTGGCACGTGGAGTCAACCATATTTCGAAAGAAAGATCTTTGTGTCATACCCAATGCATTTCGAGCCCTGTCGGCTCTTCGTCAGGGGTCACTGCAACACATAAAAAAGCCAGTTCAACTTACTGTTCAATGCAAGTAAGCAGTTGGAGTAAGGGGGCATTGTTTAAAAGATAAGGTTGGGGTAGGTAAAAGAGGGTTGTTTAGGGTGAAACATTGGGGGATGTAGTATTTCATTTCGCGCAGTATGCTTGCATTGAACACTAAGTTGAACTGGCTTTTTTATGTGTTGCAGTGACCCCTGACGAAGAGCCGACAGGGCTCGAAATGCATTGGGTATGACACAAAGAGCTTTCTTTCGAAATATGGTTGACTCCACGTGCCACTGTTTATAGCTTGGATGGGCAGCAGGCGGCATCTGAAATGGGTGAATAAAGCATTCAAGTGCAACCATACTGTCTCCGTGGTGATTATAAGTGGAAGAATAATGGCAAAATGGATTGGAATAGAATTTGGCATACAGTGATAAACAATGACGAACTTTGGAGCAAGTGGTTTACTAATTAGGGACTATTTCCCATTTCAGCAGTGCGACGGTGGGGTTCAATAATAAAATGCCCGTTTTCTACATATTGAACAAATAAGGGAAGGAGTGCACTCTCTCTTACATGTATTCTTGCCTAATACAATGGGCAAGAATCCGCGACTTGATAAAGAGAAGAGAATCTTCCATTACTGAGATAGTAACCAAAATCTACAAGGGTGTCTCAGCGCATATTTTTGGGTGCTGCTTCATAGGATGAGCTGTCTCCAGGAGCTTAGAGTTTATTATGAGAGTGAACAGGGCTCCTGAGGAGCAAACACCTGTAAGCGACTCTTATCAGCAATGACAGAGGGAAAATTTGTGACAATTCACAAAAGCCTAGCATAAACAGGTGGTGGATCTTAGTATAAGTGCGAAGATGGAATCGGTAACAAAGCCAGTTTAGAGTTTTTGCATCAGCCAGTGAAATTGCTATATTAGAGACAGTGATGTAAATACTGATCAGTTTTTTATGTATGTTTCAGTGTACATGTGGACCCGTGTGCCCATTCATAGGAATCCCCAAATTTTTCGTGTAGATATCTGCTTGATGGTGAGCTCTGACTCTTCAGTGAGAATTTACCTCCTGCCACAGCAACAAGGACTCTTACCTTGTTTTCAGCCTACTTTTGCGACACGCAGTCAAATCCCTCATTAAAAAAACTGCACGTGGCACTTGTGTGGGTTGTAAAAAAAAAATTCATAGAGTGATATGCATACTGTAATAGAAATACATTTACAAAATGAAAAAATGCTGTGATTTTTATATTTAAGAATCCTTGCTGATTCAACTTAATGTAATTTGAATGAGCTCAATGCTTAGACATGGAGGGTCCCAGCCCACATTTGTAGACCGTGAAGTAATCATGTTTGTGAGCCTTGAATCACACCCGAACCTAGATGTAAAGAGTCTGTTTGACTAATAGCACAAATGTTTAAGTGCCAGATAGACAAATAAAAGGATTACACAATTTAGAAAAGGCACATAAATTAATAAACGGTCCTCACAGGAAAGGACAAGATTACAGTATGACTTCACTTCAAGAAATGGTTGCAAGGTTTATGGGCCAAGCATGAGCTGATGCTTGTGGGCATTGAGCATGGCACAAGCAGTCTGCAGGTGGATCAGTCCTGGGCATCTGCCTACACACTCTGGACCGCCTCTTCTCTAATCTTTAACATCATACTCACCCAAGCAGCATTCGATCCCCACAACCATCACCTTTTACATCTTTGTCACAGTCACCGGTGTACTTGTGGCTATACTTATTTCTTTACCTCTATATGATCCTGTGTCCCTGCATGTGCATGTGTTTGTGCCCAAAGAAGTATCTGTCTGCACCTCAGCCTCTATACCTACCTGTTTCTTTGACCATGTGCCTGCCTTCCTTTAGCTACACCTCTGCTTCTGCCTCTCGCTCTGTCTGTGCTTCTGCTTCTGCCTCTGCTTGTTCCTCTGAATTTGCCTGAGTCTTTGTCTGTTCCTCTCTCTCTCCTGCACCTCTCTCTGTCAGTCTCATCCTGCACTTGTATATGTGTCTGTACTCCTACTTGAAGTCTGCACAAGCCTCTGCTGATGCTTTGTTCTATCTGTGCTTCTTTCCTCTTCTTGCCATTCTCTGCTGCCTGTGGTACAATGTTTTCAGGTGCTTTTTTCAGCATCAATGTTAGCATCTCCTGGGTCACGCCCAACCCTTTTGGTGAACACAATTTGTTGGATGACAGCTCTTGCCTTTATTATTCACTTGCTTTGCTCAGAAACATTTGATTGAGGTGGCTGATGCTTGGTATAAGCTCACAACCCTCCAGTGCTTTTTTAATGCTTTGAAATCATACTGTTTGCAGATGGAAGTGGTGGCAGTGGTGTAACATTAGCCTCCGCAGTGCGGGGGCACCCACAAGCTCCAGGGTCCCCCTCTGGCACTGTGCACGGATGGCAGACCTTTGCCCTGAGAGCTCCTGACTGGGTCCAGAGCATGGGGGGGGGGGCTCCATGTACTTCGCAGGGTGGGCCCCTCAAGTTCTGTTTCGCCACTGAGTGGTGGGTATGAGATCGAATGTGTACAAGGTTACTCACAATAGGAACTCCTGTACTTGTTTTTTTAGCTGCCCACCTCCCATTAAACGGCCCACCCACCTCGGCCTTTCTCAGGCCTTTAATATTGATCCATTTAGGGATCAGCTGGAACAGACTAAAGGCGAAGCCCAGCTGGCTGGTACTCAGGGAAGAACGGGGACAGTACAGCTGCACATATGTACATTTCCCAGCTGCTGTGCCAGTGACCACTATCCCTCCACACGCTGTGGATGTACAACCTATACAGACTACAAGTGTATCTGCAGTGAGAGCATTCTGTTGAACTCAATAGATGCTGATCCTACTTTTATAAGCCAGAGATCCCAAATTATTCCTCATCAGGTTTGTCCCATCCTGATTTTTTCCTTGCGGGCTGGTACTTGTAATTGTACTCTCTATACTAGTCCATAACTGCAAGAACAAGAAGGCAAAGCACAAGCTCTACTCTTCCCTGACATATTTTAGCTTGAGACCTCTAATGTAAACATCATTAACGCATTCTAAACTAAAAATATTCCCATAGAATTATTTCTGTTAGCTTTTTCTCTCCGGTGTAGAAAAGGCATTTGGTTTGGAAGTTCTGTATTTTACTAAGGTTTTTCACTGCTCCTCTTTGCACATTTATTTTCTAATCGCACGCCCTTCCCCCTGAGCAATCAGAACATTTGTAATACTGGTGCACTTAGTTTACCCCGTTGACAGTAACTTTCTTTCTTTTAAATATTTTTTATTGACGTAAGACAGGAAAATGGCATTCGCAAAAAGCACAACGTTTTCTGTTAAGATTACAGAACAAGGGGCTAGGGGCCAGATTTACTAAGGTAAGTGTTTGCGATTACCAAATAGTGAATTTTTGTGATTTGCTATTTGGTAATCACAAACAGCTAGTACAAATATGTGTTTAACACATTTTGCGATTCCCACTGGGTCGCTAATAGACCTACCTCATTAATATTCATGAGGTAGGTCTCGGTTTGCAACCCATTGGGAAGTGCAAACCATGTCTGTGATTGCTTTTCAATAAAGCAATTTTTTTTTAAATGCAGCCCGTGGATGCATTTCAAAAAGAAAAATGAAAAGCTTTCTTTTCATTTTTTAAGAGTAGGCAGTGGTCCGTGGGACCTCTACCTGCTCTTAAACAATTTCTTTACAAACATTCACAAAAACGTTTTTGGCCAAACATTCACACTATTTGCAAATGGGTTCCTTATCTCCTACTTGCAGTAGGTGGTAAAATGTGAATGTTTTGCGTCCACATTTTGGTTGCAAAACATTCACACATACCACTGCGAATCAGTATTAGGAAGGGACACCCTAAACACGCCTCTTCCTAATACCATATCGCAAATGCAAAATATGATTCTGTAACAAGTTACTGAATCGTATTTTGCATTTTGTAATTTAAACAAAGCATTTTTCTGGTCGCTATTAGCCCAATTCTGCGAACTGGGACATTTTCAGTCGGAAAAATGCATTGTACATCTGGCCCAAGATTCTGCAAAAATCACTATCACATAGAGATTAATAAGAAAAGGTAAAACGGAAAACAGCATCCACATCTTCAGGGCACCTCCTCCCTATTCTTAGCCTACTGCCCAAATTTTAAATCCATACCAGACATCTTCTCCCCAAGAAAATAAAGCTGTGTTGACAGTCCTAAAACTAAAATTGACAAACTCGTTCCTCTAGGGCCTTCGCGGCTTCTCAAGTGCTATAAAAGTGTGCGAGTGTGGGCGTGGAGAACCCTTTAATTTGAATTCCCCAAAATGTACCTCAATAACTTGTCCACGGATTGATGAATCGGAGACGGTGTTAAACCTTAGTTTCATGAGGCAGTGTGTTCCTGTGGTAAGGCACTTTTGAACACATCAAAAATCCAGTATATTAAATAAGGTCCCACTCAATAATTGAGTTCTAGATTAACGAAGATACAATACAGAGTCAACCATAAAGGCTGTCAGCAAATAGTGCTTTACAGGTTTGTGCAAAATCAGAGCACAGTTTTATTAAACATCCTATTGCCTTAGCACCTAAGCACTATCACACTACATGAATATTGATTCTACCCACACTATGCTAATCTGGATATGTCAGGACAAACAGGTTACATGAACAACTGCAAACTATTATGAATGAATAGGGCACATTGAACAAGCAGAAGATCCTTGAAATGTTGCATTCATTGAGAACAGCAAGAACAATGGCGAAGGCGGCACACGGACTCGGCCACGCCGCAACTATGGCGGTTGTGCCGGTCCTCGCTAGGAAGGGAGGGAGGGCGGGGCTGGTGACGGTGCAATGACGTCACCGGCACCAGCCTCAACCTCGCATGGTAATTGGCTGACTGCGGTGTTGCCCCGGAAGTGCTTAAAGCACTTCGAGGGGAAGACTCAGCCGGTTCATGCCGGTTTCATGGGCCCCTTTTAAAAGGGGCCTCGGAGCAGCAGGATGGTCTTTTCCTCGCCGTTCCCGACCTATCACTGCCACCGCACCCTGCCAGCTGCCTCTCACAGCGCAGGGACACAGAAGAGCTCCTGCCCCACATTTTTTGCCCACCCACAATCCCCTGAGGCAGCAAATTGAGTGATTTGTTGTTTTTCGTTTGGTCCAGGTTTTCGTTCTTTTCTTACAGGTTACGAATCATTTCCTGTCTATCGATGGCAGCATTGTGTATCCAGACAATTTTCTTTTGAAGAGCAACGTATTGTAGTATTTTATGGTTTGGCATCCTTGGTCTGCGGTAAGGTCATGATTGGTGGGGCATTTACGGTCCTTAGTAGGCATGGATAGAAAGGACTAATTCCATCATTGAAGGACTGAATACAGCGGAAGAATGACGGGGCTTTGTGGCCACTCTAGCTAATTGAACTTTCCCAATTGTGGAACCATGGTCACATATATACTGTACACAGCAATATGCCCCACTATGTAGAATTATCACCTGCTTGTATTTTGTTGTACATGATTCCTAACTTTGATTACCCCTGAGCGTTAATCTGGACCATCTCTCTGTTACATACTTGTTTGTTATGGTCCCCCAGTGTGATTCACCCATGCTACCACTGTTATGTCATTCCTTAGATCCTGTTAAGTCAGTCCTACATACTCCTCCTTGGACACTTTGACCGAGAATATAGACTTCACACCAGTTACCTCCACCAGTAGCATCTTCCACCCCTGATTCCCACAGATGTGTGTAACAACCATTGCCGCACTATCTAACGTGGTTCCCGCCTATCTGCCATTCACAGATTACCCCCACACCGCCCAATTATGTGGACCATACATCTTTTAAGGCCTGGTGGTCTGCAATAGAGATGGAAAACATACTCTACACCTTATTTTTATTTTTTTATTTTTATTTTTCATTTTCATTTTTATTTCCTATTATGTACTTCCTTATCGACATTTTTTACTCTACCGGCACATCGTGCACGTGGCCTGATACAGGCCTCCCGTGTAAACAATATGATACAGTGTGCTCCTCGACCTTGTCACTAACGCGAGTGGTCCAGACCTCTCTGTGATCACAGAATACAAGATAGGGTGCTACAGACAATGATCCCTAGCACGGTCTGCCTATCTTCGCCGTTTTTTGGCGGGCAAACTCGCCTATATTGCTCCGTAACAAGTACCGCCCCTTGTCATTCACAAGAGGAGACGGACTTGTGCGGTTCTCTTCTCCTGATGCGTAGCGGCTGCACGCATCCTTGGATTAATCCTGCGGTCATTGTTGGTGCAGCCATGGTAAGAGCGAAGTCTGCACGCTCTTTTCCTTTTTCTAGCCCCTGGCTGCCTATATTGTTCCCTGACCACAGCGGCATTTCTTTATCTATTTCTTACAGAAACACGTCCTAACGACAGGCACTGCTGTGTTCTCTCATGTGCATACGATTATCGAATACACTGCTTACCGTGATATTGGAAACGGAAGCTGATCATTGTATATAGCCCTTTTTGAAGACTGCCCTTCCCCTCACTGAAGTAAGTCTTTTAATTAGCGCTTTTAACACGAGCTTTCCTTGCAGTATCCTACCATGAGGTCTTATTGCCTTTTTTTTCATCCTAATAGTTCCCGGCTGGGGTCCCATGTGAGTACCCTTCCTATACTTTCACTTCCCTTGGGAGCACCTTTGTCACTTGGACAGTCCATTCCTTCCTCAGGTATTTGTTTTATATCTCTCATCAGCATATAATTCCAGCGTTTCAGCTGGTTTTGGCCCTCCCTGATTTATTCTAATTTATCATCAATCTACAGATGTCCCTGCATTGATAGGTCCTGAAGAGACCCCCTACAGCAAATGGGGTTGAAACGCCGTTGACAATATTGAAAGCGAACCATTTACCAGTCTCGATTACCATATCAGATGGCCGTGTTCATCTTGTACTAAATTAATGGTCGACTTTGTTATTATGGAAACCTTTTTTCTATGTCACAAAATGTCACGCACTGTGTTATGAGTTCCATGTTCACTTGGGGACACTACGCACTTATCTTGAATACAACTGTAAAGATTTTGTATATTATACATTCTGAACTTACTAGTATCACATTGTATTTGGTCTCACTTCTCTTTTTGACATCCCTCCTACCCCTATTTTATTGCCATTGTGCATTTCAATATTGTGTATTGCCTACAATTTTACCACAGGAACCACTGTTTCTGGTTATATAATTTAATAAAATACGGCCGGGGTTATTACGACCCTTATTCCAAATGTAAAATTCTGTTGCGTTTTGTCTGATTTTATGCCTCAGGGAGGGGGTAGTGGGGGGTGCCCACGAGACGCACGGGATGGAATAGGGGTGTCTGGGGGGTGCGGGGACTCGCCAATACCGGGCCATATGTCAATGGAAATAAACAAACATGACTCTGCTTTACTGTGTGCTGCACAAATAATGAACAGTGAAACGTGCAGGGGGAAAGGCATTCCAGATATTTGTTTTGATAAAGAAAGTTACTGGACCTAAATTGAGGTCTAGTTAACAGCTAGAAAAATACACTTCTATATGTTATAGGAATTTTCTTTCCAATGTAACAGTACTATTTCAGTGTATATTTGTAGAATCAAGGGTAAATCCACATTCTGCACCTTGTTAATAATGCATAAACATATAAGGACATAAAAACTCTAAATATGGGTGATGTATCTTCACCCCACTGGCGTAGCAAGGGGGGGGCGGAGGGGGCGGTACGCCCCGGGCGGCACGAGATTTGGGGGCGGCAGGTAAATTTATCGCCAGCACCCCCCCCCCCCGCTCTTAGGCGCTCGGCGGCGGCAAAAGGCAGGGACCGCCACGGGCGGCAGAGTGCCTAGCTACGCCACTGCTTCACCCTTACTTGCTGCGCTGCGGAAAGTGATCGGCCCTTTTAAGTCTTGTACTATTTTGTTTTTCCAAACAAGTTTTCATGGAATTGTTTTGGACAAAAGCCCTTGAAAAGATTTACATGGGTTACTAAGTAAAAGGGACGTAGCCCATTACTTTACTGAATAAAGAAATGAACCAAGGCCTCATTTTCGCAGGTTATTTGTGAAATTGAAAAGCATGTTGTATATTCTGGGATCAGTGCCAGCACCTCAGCTTCATACCCCTGTGACAGGACTCAGGGTGAAAGTTTAGCATTTTTGACTCGAGATGTTGGTTGAAACAAATGGGTTTTTTCCATTGCACCTGTGTTACTGATTTCCCTTCAGACCTACAAGTCCGTGGGAGCCTGGAGCAAAGAAAAAAACCATGTATCGTGTCTGATCTACTTAAGTTTTTCTGAATGTGTGCTTTTCATCTGGGAGCCTGTGCTGAATTGTATATACTGTTACTTTTTATGTTGTGCTTGCCAGAGATGTTGGAACTATGTTACAGTTCCTTTTTCACTAAAACCCTTTTGTGTTTAAAACAAAAGCTACTGATTATGGAGGTTATAGATCACAAGGAGAACACACATGATGCTAGATATTTCACTTAACCTTGTTAAAAGTAGAGTTGTATGTCCACTCTCATGGGTATGCTTGTGTTGCTGGTAATGGGTGGATTCAGGATGTGTTGTAATGGCCAAGTTAATTGTTTGTGTTTATGACATAAATTCACAGTTCGCGTCACCCCCTCTGATGTGCAGTAATGTTAGCAACTAACATGCTGACTGACCTGAGGGATGGAAACGAGAAGATACCAAGCAGCAGCGGTGATCGTACCCAGTAGCGGCTGGCATGGCTTTTGGGTGAGGGTGCGGGCTCGAGGGGTCACGAGGGTGATTAGTAGGGGGGATTCGCGGGCGGATCGTGGGAGTGTCGCGGGGAAATTAAAGAAATAAAATTAAATTTACCTTTCTGCCGGGTCCCGCGTCTTCTCTGCTCCTGCTCTCCTGCGTCCAACAGGAACAGGAAGCAGGCAGCCAGGCTCCCTCGCTTAAGCCATGCAGCATTGTGATTGGTCGGGACGGTGCCCAACCAGGGACTAGTGGGGTGGGCATGTTCTCCATGCAGGTTGGGATGCAGCCTGCATGGAGAAGGGCAGTGTGCGCATGAGTGGTTGCAGGCTTTGCACACTCAGGAGTGGGCAAACCACTCCTCCCCTGCCCTGCTCAAAGAGCAGAGCAGCCCCGCCTACCCGCCCACCCGCAATGTGCAAAGCAAACATAAAATGGTAATAACTAGAAGTTATTACCATTTTATGTTTTGGCTTTCTCTTACTGCGAGAAAGCAGTGGGGCGATGCTCCTCCGCCCTAGTGGAGGAGCCGCCCCTGCTCATACCAATGATGGTGAATGCCATTGTTTAGTTTACCAAATAGGAGTGTGGAGAGGGGAGGGAAAGGGGAGGGAAATCAAGGGTATTCACATCCAGGAAACCTCTTTTTCCCCACTCTGTATGCCCTGCACCAACCCATGTTACATGACAAACAGCATCACAACTGCATTTTACTCTGTCTCTTGTTTGAGTGCATGTGCTCGGGACAGACACATAAGAGCAATACTAGAGAATACACACTGGTAAGACTTAGAGCAAGGACAGGAGGTGATACCAGGGCAGGAAACAGAAAGCCACGATTGACCCGTGATCCCTGTCTGCCATTAAATTCAGAGTGTTTATATATACTCATATTCTCTGCACGGTAGCCCCTACTGCGCTTTCATTGGACATACTTTGGCCATACATCCAACAAGTTTATAGTCTTGAAGGTTAGCAGTTAGGTGTTGACTTCATGGATTGAGAAAATGAGTGACAGATTCAACCTGGGAGCACACAATCCATCAACTCAGAAAAGGTGCTACTTGAGATCCTCCTTGCTGGCCTGAGACAGAGCGAGTGCTCAAAAGTAGAAAATGAGTTAAGCAGTATGCGCAGTTCCTGAATCCTTTCAAAGTAACCTTATTGAGGCAGCATGTTAGTTAGAGCACACAAGTTAAAAGGATCTTTGCTGACTCATGAATAAACAAAAATGAATATTTCACCCAAGGCTATGCAACATCTGGGGCTCAATATTGTCGCTATTCAGTTTGCATTGGTGTACAGTGGTGGGCATGAGGGGAGTCAGGCAAACATCTTGCAGTGCAGGAAGTGGAGGGATGCAAATACCCTTGTTTTTATTGCTTGCTCTGCCTGTATCCTGCTGCTCTACGATTGCTGTAAATGCTGCCTGCCCATGCGTAACTCTCTTGGTGTATCTGCTTGTTCCTGTGCCATGGATCTGCCCTCTTGGCTATAATGCAGTGTCAGTGTTTCAGTCGGCCCCCGGTATATTCTTATAGGTTCTCTTCCAGTCCTGCCATGCAATTGTCAGTCATCGGGTTGGCCTTTCATGATGAGTATTTAGCTCATTAGATATGTTGGTGTTTCTCCTGTATTTCGTTGCATTTGACAATGTTTTAATTTATAGGTAGATTCAATTTCTCTTTCTTTTGAAATGTAATGTTTCTATCAACAGTTTTATCTTTTTGACCATGATATTTTGAGTTAACAGTTGTTTAAACTCATTTTCATAAGTGAAAAATACTTTTTTTTTCTCCTTCCGAATCAAAAATGTATTAATTTACAAAATTCAATTACATATTACAATTGTTGGTACACCCTCAAACAATTATAAAAAAAACTGTCTATAATAATCTTGACATCTATTGCATTCACAGTAAAACTCAATGAATCCCTAATAGGCAGCTTACATCATGGCGATTCGTTTGATATTTTTTCATTGACTTACAAAGTTTTGGCTACTACATTAATTTTTGCTTTTCTCAGAATATATTATATTTGGGCTACGGTTAAAGCATAACATATTTTTGTTGACAGTCTTCAAAGAACGAGAGTGTATTCTCCATTGGTAGCCCATCTTTATTGATAGAGGGGCCCCTCCCCACCCCTCCACCTTTTTGCAAACACGATGAGTGGCTGTCAGGATGCGCAAAGTTCAGCCTGACAGACACAATCTACATGTTCAGCTGAGGAAGCCAGGCGCTAAATGCACAGGCACCTGGCTGCCTGAGCTGAACTTTGCCAGGCTAAAGATTTCACAACCCTGTGGACATGACTTTCTCAGCCCAGCAAATCGCTTGGAGGTCCTCCCCCCTCATGAGGAAGAGGTGCCTCACAGTAAGACTTGGACCTGAGCACATGAGTTTTAATCCCTGAAGCGCCCAGGGCCAACTGCCCATCAGTGATGCCTCATCACAGAGTGTGGTGGGGTCCAAAGTTTCACTGACCCCATCCCACTCTGTAACGCATAAAGGACTGCCACCTCCTCTCATTGGCTGACACATAGCCACGTCAGCCCATGAGAGGCAGCAGTCCCAATCCTCCAGGAACCACTGAGGCTTCCCTTCCACCAACTGAGATCACAACTACAGCTCAGTTAAGTTTTTTTTTAATGTTTGGTGCATGCTTCTATAGGTGTATATATGAATGCATGTGTATATATGCATGTGTGCTGTGAATGGGTGTGTGCATGTGTCTGTGCTTGTGAATGGTGGGTGTATGTGTGCACGCTTCTGAATAGATGTGTATGAGTGAGTGTGCATCAGGGCACAAGTCCTAGAAAAAGAAGTGGGGGGACTGACCAAGTCAGGCAGTATGCAAGTGACATCATGACGCATGCTATCAAAGCACATGACGTCACGACGTGTGACATTCCAAGTGGCATCACAGGAAGTGACCTCGCTGGAAGTGATGCTCTGATATGTGTCTGTTATAACATGTGCCAACTGAAAATGCAATAAAATATGGTTTTTTTTTTAAAAAGTTGTCTCCTGCAAAGCATATCATGTAACATGCAGTTCACAGATTTTTATTTTATGTAGATAGGTAAGTGGATTACTGCTATGAACACAGAGATCCTTTTGTTACTTGCAGTTAATAAATTGTACTCCTTCTAGTAGACCACAGTGAGCTATGAAGTGTATTTGACTCCTACACCCTGTAACCCTGACTGTCTCATGTAACGTATCTTGTACATTAATCTACACACTTACATGGTTTATTTGGAAGGGATAATGTGTATGTTATGTAAAGTGCTCTAATTGGGATGAGTAGTGCTATAAAAGAAATAAAAAAGTGCTATTTAAATTGTTATTTGTGTAAATACTGAGACAGACCCATCTGACATTCTTATAGTGCATGCACTTATATGCAACAAAGTAAAAAGCATGCATCTTTTAAGTACCTGTGAAGAGATAAGAAGCTGTGTGCTTTTGTTTTCTCCCGGGGTATTTGCATTTGTGAGGTTCCAGGACGCCTCCAGTCCCACACTCGATCAAAAGGAGGCCTGATGGCCCCTTAACTTCTGTCTTTATCATTGCCCAGCTGGAGGTGGAAAAAAAAGCCCCCTCCCGGCCTGCACGTTGCTGCAGGGAATTGAAAGCAGACAACGTGCAGGAGCTGATGAACGTGTCCCGGTGTTTCAACATTACACTGGGACAAGTTCAACATATTTCTGTGGGGCCCAACTTCTTAGCAGGGGGGACGGCGTCCACCCTGTGAAAAGAGTGGGTGGATGCCGTGTACCCGCGTGTACCCCCGACTCGTGCCCTGGTGTGCATGTAGATGGTTCAGTGTGATTATGTGTGTGTTGTCCTCCTGCTTCTTGCTCGAATAACTAGGTGCCACTGGTATTCTCTTCATTCAGGAATATTTATATCCCAAATGTCATTCAGGATGTAAAATATGAATGTACACACTTTTCTTCTTGCTTCTTCATGCAGCCTAACTTAGATAAGGTGGGTTATGTCACAAATGTTTTAATTTCTTAAAGGCATAATTTTTCATTCTATTTCCCCTTCTCTGTTTGCTAGTTTTTATATTAAAGTTCTGTTTCCAAAATATAAACTATGCAGGTTTTGCGGGACCATAACTTTGATAAAGAGACTGAGGGCTCCATTACGATGTTGGGCGGAAGGCCATACGACAGCTTGGCGGTGGCGGTCCGGCTGTCATCTGAGGTATCAGTCCGACCGCCGTATTAGGATATAGGCGGTCCGACCGATGCCTGCAGGGGGAATCTGCTCCACCTCTGACAGGCTCAAGGAGCCTGTCGGGAAGGAGGGCGGATTGTAATCCCCAGAATTGAGGCGGTGCCTGCTCAGGCACCAGCTTAGGGGTTACGCTGCACGTTTCCGAACCCTTTCTATGGCGGTCTGACCATGGAAAAGAACTTTGGGGGCCCCTAGCAGGGCTTCCGCTATGAGGCCTGGGGGCACCTGTGGTGCCCCCCATATATCTTTGCATTGTGTGGCAGGCAACGCCATAATTTTCCTATTGCGGCTTGTGCTGCAGCCCACAGCACATAGAAAATATGCCCTTTCCGACCGCCATGAAGGCGATAGCAAGGATGTGGCCTAACGGCGAGAGTGGTCGATCTCGAAGCTGAGGAACCGGGTTCGAGTCTAGGCGGGAACACTCATCATCCTGTGATTCTAGGCAAATCACTTCTTCTCCCTGTGCCTAACAAAATGAATGAGTCCGTCTGTAATGCACCTGGTGCTCATGTAAAGCGCTCTAATACCTTCGGGTCGGGTTCGCGCTATATAAAACTCCCCCAAAAAATATATTATAATAATTAGGGAAGCGGGACCGGCGACTTCTCGAGCAGTCCCGTTTCCAACATGATGCCGGTCGGACACTTGTCCGACCGGCATCGTAATGAGGCCCTGAGTGTCCATACTATTATGATGGTGTCCTCCATATATGTCTAGAACAGCAGTTCCTAACCTGTGGTCCCGGGCACATATTCAGGCGACTGCAACTGTTCCGAAAAATAAATATTATTAGCAGATTAATAGAATGTATACACATAATCAAAATGTAAAATTTGAAATTTGAAAATGCTCTGTAAATGTGAAGGAATTTGAATTTGGAAGCTTAAAGTTAAGTTGGTATCCGTAGCTTAATTTGTAGGAGCAGCACAAGTACAGTAAACATTTAGTATAGGTGATTGGTGGCGTCACCTGAAGCTCTAATGTGCACCGACAAAAGTAGAGCATGCATTGGGAGCGTAGAAGACAAAGTGAAATGCTAAAGTCTAGCATATCGCTTTTTGTTTTAGAAATGAAACCAAAGTATGAAGAGCTTCAACCTTCTCATTAAAATGTCCTTTTTTGTATATTTTTTGTTCGAGAATTAAATTAAGTATTTAATAATTAGTGTATATTTTATGTAAACTTGTTTTTGTATTTTTGTGTATTTTTTGAGGATCAAATAGGAGAAATTGCTTAAGCCAGATCCCCAGCTCCTAGTAGTTAATCAGTGGAGGTCCACCATACAAGTGAAAAAGTTAAGAATGGGTCTTGTACCGTGCCCCCTATTCAGAATACAATCAATTTTACTGTGAATGAGCTCACTGCCTGGATTATAGAAGGTAGACAGTTTTTATAATTGTACGAGAGTGTGGTAATAATCATAATATATAAATGGATTTTGTAAATTTTAAAATGATGCAAAAGTGATACATTTTCTGACGTGAAATTAAAATGAGTGCAGAGTGTTAACTCCAAATGTTGTGGTCAAAAAGATAAAGCTGTGTGATAGAGAGACCATATTTCAAAATAAAGACAAATTGATTCAGGCTGTAAATCAAAAAAATAAGCCAAATGCAAAGAAATGCAGGAAAGGTATCAATATGTATCCAATGAAAATCACAGTGTTCCCAAAACCCTCTGCCGTTTATTCTTCTTAATACAGCATTTATAATTCCACTTTGATGTCCTACTGATGTTTCTGATTCGTCCATGTCCTGTGGCAGGTATTTGGTGTACATCATTTTATTTTCATTTTCAGCCCACGGCATACTTCTTATACTCCAAACAGGCATTAAGGCCTGCTGTTCGGCATCTATGTTAGGTTAGTCATATTTCAACAAAAACATGCAAGAATAGTTGTCAATTTGTTCCTACACTCTGAACCCATGTGTCATTAGAGGCATGTAATCTTGTGCTTCATTCCACCCTGAAATATTTGTGCCATTTCCCCAAGAATTTCTAATGTTTACAGGAGTATCCCTGATGGAACATAGCACTTTCTCAAGAACCAGAATCCTGTCTATCCCCTGTACCCATATTGTCCCTCTCCCATGCCACCTCTGGTCTCTCATAATCTGTGAGCTCCAGGGCATCGATTCTCTTAGCAGAGCAGAACCTCTCCAGAATTTACCGTCCCCCGATGCCCGGATTTTCCTCTTACATTTGCTCACAGTCAGTTCTCCCTCCATTACTCGTATTCTAAAGTGGTTCTGTATTCTTTTTCTCTTCTGGTGTACCGTAGTTACTCTCTGCACCTTCTTCAGGTGTCAGCACTCCAGCTCATGCAGTCAATGAAGTCACTCTGTGCCCTGCTGTAGCTAAAAAGAACTATAGTCCTATTTCTCTGTTTGTGAAAAGTACCCGTTTGTGTTTTTCAAAATCTGGTCACCCTATCCCAGTTCCACCTATAATGCTATTGCTCTATAGCTCTTTCTTAATTCTTGTCCTCCTTACTCACACGTCACATTCTCACATACTACCCCATCGTTTTGTGACTACCTTTTGTAGGCCTCTTTCTTGGCCATCATTCTTGGTGGTTTAAGTCTCCTCTCTTATCGCTTCCTCTCTTCTCGTTCCCTCACCGGTTCTAAGTCTGCACAGCCCCGTACGGCGCATCAGTGTGTGCAGCTTTTTCATATAACGTTCGGATTTGGTCTGTCACTTCTCTCACCACTTGTTAGTTAACCTGGCAAAGAGAGGCAGCGAAGCTCTGTGTGAAAGCGCTGTGCTTTTGAAATGACTCCAATGAGCTTTAAGTCCATGTTTGCATAAAGATTTTGCAAGGTGAGAGCGATGTCTCACAATTACAGGACACTCAGAAAAGTAATCAGTTGTAAACCCAGTGGATTATCACATTCTGCTCTGCTGCTTATAACTGCATTAAAAGATTTGTGCTCCTTGTACCTTCAGGCAATAAAACTTCATCTAGAAGCCTGTCGCGCGGCGTGGTGTTTGCATCTTCAGTTCACCTCAGCATGGATGTGCCCTTTGTATGCTTTCTTCCAGCAGGTCTTAGGGTGGTCATGTCCTTGTAATGTACCTGTTGTTAAAATGGGCCTCAGGCATGAGTTAGCCCTTAAAGGTCATTGGCAGATGGCTTTGCTGAGTGTTCCTTTGTGAAAGTCATTATCTCCTCTGACCTGCCTGGCCAAACCCATATCGGATTCTCTGCTTAAACTGGCTGTATTCTTCTGCCATCTGTTGCACTTCAATTTCTCCTCCGCCCAACACGAGCGACCAAAATGACACCCGTTTTCCCGCCTAAAAAGTCAGGGAGCCGCGAAATGACGGTGGTCATCTCTCAACTCTAGGAAACAGAACATCAGAATGAAATCAGGGAGGCCCATGCCAGAGTGAATCAAGGTATGCCCGTGCTCAGAAAAAGCAGGGCCACAGCACTGGGCTGCCATCAAAACATGTCACTGTGTGAATGTTTATAATCTTTAATTCCTTGATGATGTAGGAAAAGAGAAAATGTGCGATTGTTTTCCTGAGATTTGTCTGCATCAGCGTGTTCTAAAAACACAAGTGTGGTATATGCCGCCTTCTTCCAAAGAGAATTTTTGGCCTTGCGTTGCCTTAGCACCAGAACCGGCCCTTGCGCAGATGACACCCTGGGCAAAAGAAAGTTGGCGCCCTCGCTGCAGCAGGTGAATAAAATGGGGTGGTGGGGGGTCCATTTTGTGTTCACAGGTCAGCCACACACAGAGGTCGAAGTGGATTAAAACAAGTATGAGAACTGTGATGCTGCGTGCAATGGGGGCAGGGTGAGTGAGCATGGGGGCGGGATCAAGAGCGTGCCAAAAAAAAACAAAATACTCTGTAACTTTTTTCGGTCTTCCACCTTCAGGTAACTACATATAAAATAACACACAGCTTAAATGAAAAATAAATACGAGGTAATTTAATCAGTTGGAATCCTGGTTGGTGCAGTGGACAATAGTGACGTGTATGTTTAGTGCTACGAGGTCCCAGTCTGTGGTAGAAAGCACTGTGAATATGTAAGTCATTATTTGAAACATGCATTACACACAGTATAAGATAGGCTGCCACAAAATGCACAAAAAGATTTTTAGATAAAAAAGTGCTTCCATATTATAGATTTTAGTAATCTCCAAATTTTAAGTAGTGCCATTTTTTTTTAAATAACTGTCTTTTAAACGCACACAGTTCAACTGGTAACTCTCTTGCACTACCACCCAAAAATAATAAATCTGTGTATACAGGAAGCTTCAAGTGATTCAATCAATTAAAGCCAACACCGGCTTCCAGGCACTCTACATTTGCAGATTGAACAGTTGCGCACATATACATTTTTTTTAGGGAAGCAGGCACCCTTGCACGAAGGTGTGTTTAGCTGTCTGCCCCTTCCTTGGTTTATCAGAGCAGGAGACTCCCTGCCTTACACTTCAGCTGCCGCATTTAAACTCTCGGAATTAACCATCCTGGGACGGTTGTCTTTTCTCGTAAAGTAGGGGAACTGTTTTGCTTGAATTAAAAAAGTATGGGCACGTCTTGCTCCTCAGATCCTGCCCACTTCGACCACTGGTCACACATCAAAGCAGTGACTGGTCTCTGAGCACAAGCTTCGCGGCACCTCCCCCAAATATTCTGATTCACGCACAGCGTAGCTCAATCACTCTGGTGCCAAATTGTTGGTGGTGCAAAGTACGGTGTTGGTGTGTGTCGGCAGGTAAAGTGACAGGGGGAAGGGAGGGAGTTAGTGGGGTGCAAAACGGCACCTGCGGCAAGTAAAAACAAGCATTTACAATGCAATCGGTCTCGCTCGCTTGTGCGAGAGTTAGAGCTATTGGCGTTGTAAATGATAATGTCTTTTACCCATGTGTTTTGGTTTGGAGTGGAACTGTGTGGAAGGAGTGGAGTCGAATTAGGTGTGTTGGTTTGGAATTGTGAGTTATGGAATTGTGTGGGGTGGAACTGTGTTGTGTGGAGTGGATGTGTGACATTGTTTGGTTATTAAAATTAATGTGAATGGATCACAACAATCCTGTAGGGCAAGGCTGACACTATTCATCTAATGCCACTAAGAAAAGGTAGTCATGGAGAAAGGAAGTGGGTACGACAGAAACAAGTTAATTTTTAGAAGCAATAGAATCAATTACTTACTGCATAAAAACATTTTTCTATAACATGACAAACTTGTGCTGAATAGACGACGTCGTGATTACTTTTTCCTCCAGGAATCTATCTTGTTATATAAATCACATAGTGAAAGTGGGCTTTTAAAATCTATAGAATTTCTACTTCAGGGAAGAGTTAATATTTTATAATAGAACCATCATGACTCTTTGATGACAGGTGCAAATATAAAATTTAAAGATAAATATCACTAGGACAAAAGAAAACAGAAGAAGAAGTTACATTATTTTATTTACATGGAGTGGGAGAAATTAGTGTGTTCAGCTTAATTAACATTATAACTAATATCAACAGAAATGTGAAAAAGGCATGACTGCGTACTATAACCAACATAGTTTCAAATTGATAGCCAGAAAAGTTTTAATGTTTTTTTAATAATAATTTTTACAGCTTAATGGAATTGACCTTACAATCGTTTGCCCACAGCTCAAATGCACAGTAAAGCACAATATCCATTCACTGATATGCGCTGTACATCATTCAGTGATGTGCAGTAAGATGAGCAAAAAATTATGTATTTGACCTCCACTGCTGAAAAATCAGAAATGTGAAGTCCTTGGAAACTGAAAAGGACATGCTTTCTTCAAAAGCTGGCAACGTGAATGAGGATATGCACACACCTATATTGTTTGGTTTAATATGCAGTTGTGTCGTACGTACCTCCTCGGGCATATGGCACTATAAAAGCCAAGCACTATCAAAAGAGGCATGGTCTGCTGAGGTGGGTAACCCTTCAGATGCCGGGGACAGTAGGGTTGGCAGGAGGACGAATGACAGGGAGAGAAAAGGGTAAGGGAAGTGAGGGCGGACGACTATTTAAGTTTGGCCATGTATTACAGTTAAGAGAGTAGGAGTAGCCACAAGGAGTCAGATTAGAGAGGAAATTGAGCAGGTGAAGGTTAAGCAGTGGAATGCAATCACAGTTGCATTACTTTCAGTTTTAAAGTAATTCAAGCTTTAATCTATCCTGTCAGATACACTAATATAAGTAGATGTGCAGAGTGCCATTATGATAATGAATAGAGAGAATGTAAGTTTAATATGCAATGAGGCAAGTCGCCCAATGGACACAAACTGCAATGTTATAGAATGCAATAGGCCGCAAGGGTGGGAATGATTAGAGTGTAAAGTTTATCAAGTGGTCTGATATTATTTTAGAAGCAAAGGGCATGCACTCTTTAGGAGACATAAGCTATATTTTTAATTTGTGAATATAAAAGTACACGTTCAAAAGATGTTTTGGAAGAGTAGATGGTGGCGGATGCCCTTTCAATTGCAAATTAACAAGATGTACATTACCTAACGGTATTTGATATGTAGTAGTTTCAAGGGCTGTTTGTCGGAGAGTTCTTTACATTTGTTTGCCGCACGGAGTACTGATTAGGCCGTTACGGAGTGTCCTGCACATGCGTTTAATTTTAGGGGGAGTGAGAGAGCTAATGAAGATGTTGATGAGACTATCTGAAAAGAGTAAGCTGAAAGTTTGTTTTAAGAGGAGGTCATGGAGCACTTTTAAATAAGGCGTGTTCAAAAGAACACTCAACAAATGTATTTCTATTAGGGCAAGATCCATTTTTTCTTCTATGGGGTTTGTTTAAAGAACAGCACCCTGACGCTGTTTCAAGACGAATGTTACTCTAATGAAGATGGACAAAACAATGGTCTTTAATGTCACTATGCAGTAGTAATTAGGAAAATCTAAAGTGACATTTTTACATAAAATGTGAAAAATCTATTTCTGAAAATCGGCTGAAGCAGAACCGGTGTTCCTCTATGCAGACTTATTCTGCTTGCCCTGAAAGACAGTTAGTAACTATAAGCGCCTAAAGGTCAGGACCAGTAACCTGTCTGAGATTAACTTCGGACAATGGGCCTGCATTAAATGACGCACTCCAGAGCTGCCATGGCTTAAGCGCCAAACCCCGGCATACATGCACTTTTTCGGCCACCGTAATTCCTAAGTCCTCCAACACTAGGGATTTCTTTCTCTCTGACGGGCGGAGCCGCAGCAGACTTAGGATGTCATTTACGCACACCAGTGCGCCCGGTACAACATGGTCTGTGGTACTGTATTAGTCACAAGGAAACAACTCAGCATGTCTGATGGTGCTATAATGTAGAACTGAAATGCAAACTATTAAAGTTGATGACGTAAATACAGAGAGCTACATTGACATGTCCTGTTTACCCATAAGAGAGGTCAGATACAAGACCGTACAAAAAATACGAACGCTGGTAAGGCGGATTGGTCAAACTCATAGACCTATAGCGTTAGTACATTTAAGCCAGACACATCTAATAATGTAAGGGTGGTCTAAAGCGAAGCTCTTTTCATCGCACACTCAAGCAGAGCAACATGGACATAAGTTGAAATAAAGTTATTCAGAAACAGTGCAGTTAAAGGGCACTGTCGGTGCACAGAGAGCTGCCAGAAGAGGAAAGTTTGTAGGCAGCTGTGTTGAAGAAACCGAGATTGCCCATGTGACAAGTTTTTTCCCCCGGCAGCCTGGTGCCGCCTCGGTTAGCAGTGAGCCTCACCCATGGAAGCCTGTCACTGCTTATCAATGCCCATTCAACAGCATTCGTGCCTCTTCTGCCCCTGAGGGTAGAAAGCAGACATAGAAGAGGGAGGGGTTAGGAAATCCCTGCTTTTGGCAACCTGTGGGACTTCAGCTGCCCCCGCTCCTGAGAAGGTTACCCACAGGGTGGCCCGGCCATCTGCTGCTGCTATGCAGTAGGTGGCGAGCCGATGATCCTGCCCTAGTCTACCCACCACCACCCACTACTCTCACCCAATCAAGCAGACGGAATAGCGTTACAGGTTCGGCGGCTTGTGCGAGATTGCAACTGGTTGCTCATGTAAAGTGCTCACCTTCGGGTCGAGTTCGCGCTACATATGCGAGCCGATGATCCTGCCCTAGTGTACCCACCACCACCCACTACTCTCACCCAATCAAGCAGACGGAATAGCGTTACAGGTTCGGCGGCAGGTGCGAGATTGCAACTGGTTGCTGATGTAAAGTGCTCACCTTCGGGTCGAGTTCGCGCTACATATAAAAGAAGCGCTCGCCAGGCATCCGCTGTTTATTTTTGCATCTCGCTTTTACTGTAAAGTGAAAGCGAGATGCAAAAATAAACACGGGGTGCCATGTCTCCTTTTTTGTCCGGCCCAATCAGAGAGCCGGACTGGCGCGTGCAAGGCAGCGTGACGAAGCTTCTGATAAGAAACTTCGACACGACAGCCGTAATGCAGGCAATCCAGTCCGGATGGGCCGGGCAAAAAAGGGAAAAGGAGGCACCCTAGAAACCTTATTTCCAATGGCAGCCCACCGTTTAACATAAACGGTGACGGTAGCCAATGGGAATAAGGGGCGGGGCTTCAAGCCCTTTTCACAAACTACTCGTCTGCAATAAATCTCGCGAGGCGTGTAGCGCATGCGCTGCCACGCCACGCGAGACCTAAAGATGAAAAGCTGTTTAGTGTAAACCATTGAAGTCAAGTTAGAGGGACGCTGCTTTCTGCAGGGCTTTAATACAGAGAGCTCTGTGTGCCCCTCTGAAGATTGGCACCCTGGCCCTGGGTCCAGCCACCCATGCCAAATGCCTGTGAAAGGCAGCGAGTCTTCTAAGACCCTCAATGCTGCCCGGTGCAGGGTTCCACTTCTAATTCACTTTGGGTTCGCTATCAAAATAATGAGGCAAGCGCTGGAAACTGGAAGACAAGAAAAAGGTTTATTTCTCATGAGGAGATCACGTCAACTGCAGACACCGGGATGTCTGAGGGAGGTGTTCTGCTGATAACTCCTTTGTCTCTTCCTTTTATACAGGTTTGACACAATGCATTGGTTTCATCAACATGGTTACACAAGCTTGGGGTCCCCGCCCCGGGCAGGTTGTCACACAAGCCCAACAGTAATTCTCTTCCCACCCAGGTCAAACAGACAATCTTATCTTGCAGCTGGACCTTGCTTCAGGGTCTAAAACATGTGAGACCGGCCAGATCTAAGAGTCCGTTCTGTTGATAAAAACAGGTCCCATTGTTGGTAACAACAAGTCTTGCTGTTTGCAGTGCAATAAATCATGTTGCAAGAGTCTTTTTGGTGTTTGGAACCTGTTTGTGTAACTAGGTGCAGTGAGGGGTAGAGTGTCCAAAGGTTTGCCTGAAAACAGAGATGAGCGGAAAAACGAGTTTGTGGCAGCAAGTGGCGCTGAGGTTTGTTGCGGCAAATAGAGTTTATAGCCCCCAGCACACGTACCAGGTCGGTCAGAGGGTCAGAGGGATGCTAGTAAGGGCAGGGTGAAACAAAGGTGACCAACAGAGTACAAAATGGCTGTGATAGATTAAAATGACTGCAACTTATGTGCACATAGAATTCCACCAGACAAGATGGCGCAGGTAATGTTCACGATTGTCGTTTTGCTTTTAACATGCCGGCCCTGCTTAGCACCCCTTTTCAGCTGTGTCTTTAGTCGAAAGAATAGATAGAGCCGAAGACGAGCACCAAACGTGTGGAAGGACTATACTGGCACTCTCAGAAAGACACTTGCAACTGAGGGAAATACATCAGCTGCCCACGTGTCTGCCCTGCCCTGCCCTTGGCTAGTGCCCATTGTTGGGCGCATAAAGTGCAAACCTTTTTGTCCCATGACTAGCTGTGACCATTGTGACTTCAAATTCAATAACAACTGTTTCAATATTGAAATTAATAAACATACCATGAAAGAAAGGCAATGCAGTATTTAAAATTCTATCATTTGAAGTTACCGTAGATCGTCTCATACACAATGGAAACGTCTCTCCTCTGTCGCTGCCAGTTTTCACCCCCTGGCATAGTCTACTGTGGGCATCCTTGGCATGATGGCGACTACAGCAGACATGCAATGGTGAAACAAAGGCATATGAGACAATGTATGCCCATGTAAGCACTTGCATATATGAATATATCATGAAAATGGCAAGTTGATGTTGAGAATGACTTAATAGAACCCTAGTGAAAATTAAAAGTTGATATTTCACTTTGTAAACTCTTCTCCAGTATTTCAGATGAAAAATGACATCGGTGATTTGGCTATTTTTTATGCGTTTGTTTTAAAATAGAATCTTGTTTTGTTCTGGACCTCTAGATTTCGAATCTCGGGGAGGCAGACTCAGCCCTCCATCCTTATGAAGTGGGCAAATTGAGTACCATAAATGTGATAATGATATCTTATTTTTTAACGCCTGCTTAAAAGTGCAGAAGTATGGCTTTTATGCTTTATAATAATAATAATCGTCATCATCAACACTTGTATCCATGGCAACTCATAGTTGTACGCGGTTTAGCTTGTGGCCAGAAGAAACATGCAGTAGCTTGGAATATAAAATGACAGGCGTGCATGTTTCATCCGGTGCTGCAGTGAAAACGTTGAAGAAACATAAACACTTGCACTGTTTATAGCATTGTATGTGAAAGGCCGTCACATTTTCCTTGTTGTGGGTTCTCAGAACATCTGGAATATGTTGGAGCATGTGCATCATTCCAGCTGAGTTAGTACACTGTAGTGTTATACGAACGCCTCCATCCAGCATCAGATGTAGCTACATTCTTCAGGGCTCCCTCTTGGAGGAGGCAGTACTAGGCGACAGTACAGCTTGCTGTTCGGGGTGCTAGACTAAACTAGAACCTGCAAAATTGGATCTTCTGCCAGATGGAAGGTGTATCGAAAGGTCACTCGGCCTTGCACGTGCTCTGCATTGTTCCGGAAACACTACCATTTTGTTAGTGTTTCTCAGGTGACCATTTGTTGTAGTGAAAAGTCAGCTCTGAATGGGTGCTTATGGACTGTCTAGATAACCTACCACACATCACTTTGTACAGCTCAAAAGAGCATTGTTGTTTTCCTGCCTCGAAAGAGGCACAAGTCAAAGGAAAAAGAGACATACGAAAACCGCTATAAACCTGTATTTTGTACTAGAATATAAAATGTCTGACCACCTCAAATGGAGGTTTTTGTCCCTGCATCATATCCACTAAGATCAAGTAGTGCCTCCTGGCATGTCTTATGTTAAAATAGTTTCATTTGTGCTGCACTTCAAGCGTCTCAAAATATCAGTGGCGGCAACCATAAACAAAGGGTGGTGGAGCGGGAAGGGGTCTCGCGAGAGGCGTCACGCGGGGGGGAGGGGAATACAATATAAAAAAGAGAAAACTTACCTTTTGCCACCGGTCGCTCCAGCGTCGCGCTTCGTTGCGCCACCTCTCCTCTTCCTGCCTGCTGGTCCCAGCAGCCCCTGGGACAGACTTGGTCTGAGCAGGCAGGAAAGACGCCCTGCTCAGACCAGAGGGTCTGTGGGGTTTCTCCAGCCTGGCTGCTCAATGCAGCTGGGCTGCAGAAAACCTAAGTGCGCATGTGTGTTTTGGTCAGCCTGAGACCGCCGTCCAAAACTCATATGTGCACTTAGGGAGTGGAGTACACGTAGCACTCCTCCTCCTCCCTCCCATACCTCAGCCCCGCCCCTCCCAACACCGCTGGCTAAGAGCCAGCAAATGTAAATTAAAATGATGCAAGAACATAGCTTTAATATACATTTGCTGGCTCTGAGTCAGGCAGTGAGGCAACGCTCCTCCACCATTGCGGTAGAGCCGCCACTGAACCCTATATGCATTCTCTGTCTCTTTTGAGAGTCACCCCACTATCCATTCCTTTCTCTAACATAATTTCTTTAATTTTCTTACTAAAATGTATGACTTTCTTCTTTTTCAGAGAAAGGACTTAAGTAATTTCAGACCTTCAAGTAGAATCAGGTCTGAGTTCAGATTTCAAATCTCAATCAGCCACATTAGCCGTCACTCGGGCATTGTTGCTGTAGGGTCGGTCTTCCCTATCCTTCTCAGCTCTAACAGCTTTAAGGACTCATCAGGCAAGCAGAGGTCCTTGTTCAGAATATTTTAGTTTTTTCCCAATAATGCAATGATTAGTTTAGAGAAAGAGAAAGTTGTAATTGTCCATCCTTTGGTGGCCGTCAACGGTTCTTATCAGCAACAGATGTTTCGTTGTCATGAACTTGTGATGTTCATTTTTGCTTTTCCAATAAGTTATTTTTATCACATAATAATCCTGTTTAATATTCTTCCTTTCGAAGTAGATTTATTAGACATTTTAGTATAGATCAGCATAAAATATTTCCCCCTGTCATATGTTCCTTCAGTGGTACTGTTAGACAGCAAACATGTTGCAGACATCTACCAAATTTCCAAAGACCATGCCTTCCACCTGTTTGCTCTCACTGAGACCTTGATTGCTGATGTAACTGTGCTTATACACTCTCAAACATCTTCTTGGCTGGACACAACTTTCTTTTCAAGAATTGTGACACTTGTCATTGAGCATGGAGGAAGAATATCAGTCAACTACCGGTCACTCACCGTGGGAAAAAAACTTGAAGGCCTCTTTCAAATCATTTGAAAAAGTACTTGTAACACGTATCATTGATCCAGCCTCCAGATTCACTTGAGTCATTCTATATAGTTTGGCAAATAAATCAATTTAAATCTTCCCAATGGCGTTTTGGGCCAAGAATTCTTCTTTCTCCTACGTAACTTCATTACATTGGTGGGCAAGCCACTATCAGCACATGCTTTAATCATATCGGTGTCTTCAAAACCTAGTATCCTTCAATCAAAAAACACCTGTTGTTATGAATTACATTATTGCAACTCATCCATAAACCTCTTTGGTGTACATTATCATTAAGTCGCTCACACTCTGAATCACTCAGTGTCCCGATTAATATGATTATGTGATGACATTACGGAATTCTTTACAAATAAAACAGCAGCCGTAGGGATTTTTTTTAAATCCGGCTATAAAGTCCAGCTTCATAAGAATGCTTAAGAACTTACCTGATTCACTTTTAGGAAACGTCCTACCCATCTGAAAGGGCACATATACTAAGATCATCATGGTTACTTGCAACAAAAATCCCATCACAGTATGCACTGTGATGATTGCCCTAACCATTGGTAGGCTTATCAAGGTATTCCTCTAATTAGGGGTGTTCTGGCAAAATATGACTGTAGCTCCATCTCGTCAGATGGCATGAATAGGTGGGCAGTTACTCCAGCGGACTGCTCATAGTTTGGCTTACACGTTGCAAGCTCTCTTTGCGGATCTCAGGTCTTCCCACTGTGTTCAACTGCTAACAAGTTGTCAATGTGATGGAGCACAATACTTTTTGAAAAGTAAGATACATGAAATCTATCTTCATTTATATTTGTAACCACAATTGAAGAGTAATTACGCTACCGTTCTCAAAAGTAGACTGATAACAATTACAGAATGAGACTAAGGTGGGAGCTAAAAAGGAAAAGCAGTATGTTTATAGTCAGTCTTGAATCTGATGCAAATAATTAGACACTCTGGGCAGCTCCGATCTGTAGATGGGCCGAATTCCAGATCTTTGGAATTATCCATGTGAAGAGAATCTATCTGGTTTCAAGTCAGCTTAATATTTTCATTTGGTTAAATTGATGTTCTTGGCTTGCCTAAGATTAGTGCATAAGATTACTGTATCAAGAAAGTCTGACTCGTTTAGCTCAGACTTTGCCAGATAATTAATTATTATGCCCTGTGTGGGAGCTGGAAGACTGCTTTTGAAGTGAAAACAGTACAAACAGATTTGTTTGCTATGAAAGAGAAGGCCTTCTTGATAGTGTCTTTCATGAAAATTTAAATTCAGATGCAAAATTCGAATTCAGTTCCCATCTGACATTATTGATCAAGATTTGTTAAAGCATAGACAACAGTCTTTTTGTACGCTTTCCACCAGATTGTTCAGTAAGCATTGAAAATACAGAATCAATTTTCCAGCTCAAAAATGATTTGTACTTAGACCACAAAGCTACTATATTGTTGCTGCTGCTTTCACCTGGTTATAAGGTTGTACTAATAAACTGGGCCATAATTCTGTTAGCTTCAGTTATTTTCATTTTAATTAAAAGTGACAAAAGCGTTTACAAATGAAAGAGTTGATAATGTAATACCTGCTTTCTACCATGTAGTGTCTGACATAGGGCCCGATTTCGATCTCGTACGGAAAGCCCTCCATCCGGCTCGGATCTAGAGGGCTTTCCGAGCGAGACGTGCTCCTGGAGTCCGAACGAGCGAGTACGATGCTGCCGTATGCTTACGGACTCGGCTCGCTCGGACTCCCATTGAACTCTATGGGAGCCAGTGTACAGACGCGTACACAGGCTCCCATAGCAAAAAGGGGGTGGGCGGGGAAAAGCGTACACCCTGTGGCGGGCACCCCATGTGGCCCGCCACACTGTGCATGCTTGGATCGGGGGAGGCCCATGCGCACCCCTGTGACCGAATCAGAGGGTTCCGGGTACAGGGGGGCCAGCTATGGCCCCCTGAAGTCCGAATCCGACAGCCGTTTCGTCTTGATGAGACGGAGGCGATATAGCTGTCCGATTCGTGCATCGTACTCGCTCGGTCGGAAAACGGCTCCATTGCGCGGCACGATTCGGCTACGAACGTGTCGGACGGACAGGTTCGGGTTCGTAAACGATTCGCACGGCGCTTACAGGATACTCGCATCATACTTGCTCGTTAGGAACGGGGGACGATTCGGGCGGAACGATAGGCTCCGAATCGGATTTGGTCTTTACAAATCCCGTTTGTAGGCCTTCCTTATGAGATCGGAATCGGGCCCATAGTGTATATAGTATACTGGAATAGACTGAGTGTGTTGAAACTTCAGAAGTTGAGAGTTTGTGGAGTGTTCTGAGATGCATCATTGACTTGAATAGTTCCCTATACATTTTTAGACATTGGATCGTTTATGTGGAGTAGATCTTTACTTACCTTCAAGATATTCTGGTAGTCGATATTTTTACTACGATAGTCGACAGTTTGATATTTTTGTCCTTGGTATTCTAACCATACTCTTGTCTTTGTAGACCAGAGAGATACAGTACCAAAGAAACAGGTGGTGATCTCCCGGAAATACCAGTGCAACAACAACTGGCCAAGATCTTGGAAGCCATCGCTGATACCAAGGCGACGTTACATCAGGACATCAGTACGGTTGCGGTGGGTTTGGGACTGCTGCGGGCGGAGCATGCTAAACTCTCTGATAGAGTGAAACAGTCAGAATCGACTCTGGAAGTGCTTGCCCCGGCGCAACAGGCGATAGCTGCACAGATCGGGGATTTATCCAGCAGGGTCAATGTACTGGAACGAAGGGCAGAGGATGCAGAAGGACGGAACCGGAGGAACAACGTGAGGGTCCTTGGTCTTCCGGAAGGAGTGGAAGGTTCGGACATGATTGCCTATCTAGAAACCTGGCTCAGAGAAGTGGTGGCACCGGAGGGGCTGTCGCAGTTCTACACACTGGAGCGGGCCCACCGAGTGCCTGCTAGACCTCCTGCACCGGGACGGCCGCCACGTGCTGTAGTGGCCAGGTTACTCCACTTCTGAGACAGAGATCTGTTGTTGAGGAGGGCAAGATCAGATGGACCCTTCATGGTAGAGAACAATAAAGTGTCTTTATTCCCGGATTACACAGTGGAGGTTCAGAGACGTCGTACCTCCTTTTTGGAAGTGAAGAGAGCCCTGCGCGAAGAAGGAGTACAATATTCCCTGATGTTCCCGGCTCGGCTCAAGATAATGTTGGAGGGTAAAACACATTTCTGCGAGGATCCCAAGGCGGCCTGGGAGTGGATTGAGACCTACAGAACAGAGGGTAACCCCAAACCTGGCAGGGGGAAACAAGCGAATGATGTTAAAGATCCGGGGAAACGACTGCGGAGACGACAAAGGCGGAAGATTGCTAAGAAACCGAGCCCTTCTCGAACAGCAGTAGAGAGGGCAGAGGCATTGCAAGCTGTGGCAGTCATGCTGCGAAGCAGGGGGTCATCATTGGAGAGAGACCCAGTGTCGAAACCAGGAACTGATGAATCGGACACGGACACATCACACGCTGGCAGCGCCTCCATGCCAGTGGTGACACCACAGACTGCGGATGGGATATTGGGATAAGTGATGGGGTTTTCTTACTCTCCTTTCCTGCTCCACGCCTTTTCTATCCATTATAATGGGCTCGAGGGGACCGGTTCATGCTCTGGGGCCTTGGGTTCGACTGTTGAATGGTGGATGGAGTGGGGGGGGGAGGGGGCAGGTAGGGGGTGCGCTCCCGGGCATGGGTTGGTACGGCCACATGGGGCTGTAAGGTCAGACGGATTTAACCATTAACCGTTAGACATTGGTGGAGACCGCGCTCCCTTCCAGGCCCTAAGGCCAGTAGCCGTGGGCCTTAGCTACTTGTTGTAGTTTGGTACTGTGCTGTATTTTTGCAAGTTTGGGCAGCTGACCGTTGTCAGTCCGCTCATGGGTTGGGGAGTTAAACTGTTGGGTTTGTTGTTGTACATCAGGAGGCCTGTAATGATCCTTCCCTCTGACGGGGCGGGGGGGGCGCGGGAGGTGGCACTATGTCGACTAATGACGCAATCCGCTAATCGGGCTGAGGAGTTTAAACTCCTTACCTGGAATATCCGTGGCATGGGCTCGCCCTCAAAACGCTACAATATATTGAATTACATTAGGCGAAGGGGTGCACATATAGTTCTTTTACAAGAGACTCACCTCACAGAGACAGAGGCTGCTAGATTGAGACGCAGATGGAGGGGTCAACTGTTCGCAACCACTTACTCAGCTTTTGCAAGAGGGGCACTTGTGTGCACAGAGGCAGCTGTTGGGTTGGGCAGATGCGGGAGTACAGACAATAAGTGATTGTTACAGGGATGGCGAATTGCTGCCACTAGAAGAATTTCTGGAATACCACGAACTGCCCGCGGCGCAGTTTTTAAATTATCATAAGATACGGGGGGCATCCGTAGAACTCTGGGGGTTAGACGTCAAAGAACCAAGTACACATGCGGCCCTACAGGCAATGGGGACTCTGGGCTCAGCGGGACACCTGGTGAAATGGCTTTATGTAGCAATAATGGAATTGACGCCACGAACACTCCCTCGCCTTCTGGAGAGATGGGAAGGTACGTTAGGCAGGCAGCTGGCTGAGAAGGAGTGGAAGAAGGTTCTAGGGGTCCAAAAAAGGTATCCCGGAACATGGCTTTCAAGCTTATACAATTTAATGTCCTCCATAGAACTTACCTCACACCTCACCGACTGAACGTAGTATATGGCAGTGACGATCAAGCCTGTGCCAGGTGCTCGCAGAGGGACGCAGACTTCGACCACATGGTTTGGTCTTGCCCTAGGCTCACGGACTACTGGACTAAGATTGTAGATATGATTAACAGAGTGCTGTCTCGAAGCCTAACGTGCTCCCCAGAGGTTTGTCTCCTGGGTCTGTTCCAGAGACCCAAGCTCCACAGCCTGGGTCACAGGTTTATAGACCTGGCTTTTCTCCTGGCTAAAAGAAGGATAGCTCTTGGCTGGAAGAAGAAGCAGGCCCCGCTGGTGATTACCTGGGAGGAGGATGTCTCTTGCTGGACTAGGGCAGAGGAAAAAGCTTTAATTAGGGAAGATAGAATCACAAAACGGCGTAAGCCACTAGCGGACCACTGGGCAGACCTAGCGAGAGCATGGAACACACGACATACTCCTGACCAGTCTTCGCACTCTGCCACGACTGACTCTGAAGAATAGGGAAAGATGCTTGCACACGCACTTTCGGACCGAACGCATTGTGCTAGACTGGAAGGAAACGCTGAGGCTAGTGGTGGTGTTCCTCCCCCCTCTTCTGGCTTTTATCTCTCCCCCCTCCCCCAGGTGTCCCCCCCTCACCTCAAACATATTCCAATGTCTCATAAACTAATGGAGATCATCTATTAAAAACTCTGTTACTACATACCATATCTTACTGGTGTTCTTAAAAGTTGCTAACTGTTTTTATAAGATGTTCTGTTTATGTATCAGCTCGTCGTTTGTTTATCTATCATATGTACTGCACTCTAATACCCTTGGGTCATTTTTGCGCTTTATAAAACACCAAAAATAAATAAATAAATTGCAACTTCTCAGAGGGGCCATGTGTGACAACTGTGTCCGGAGCCCTGTGACAGTTTAACAACTATCTATGTCAGGCAGCACTCTGTTGGATAGAGCACGCTCTTGGGGTCTGTGATTACAGGTAAGTAGGCCTTTTATTCGCAAAGTCAAGATTGTAATTTTCATTCCCGTTTAAGGATGTCCGACACACCTCAGAAACCTTAAACTACTGAGAAGCAAACTCACAAGCAAAATGAGAGCTTTCTCAAGCAGCTGAAAAGTCAGATTGTGAATTGTGAAGGAATAAAACGCGAATGAAAGTGGTATGTAATTACTGCGTTTTTTTAGGTTGAGCCTAGAGGCAGCGCGAATGCGCTGCTCTGCGATGCATGCTGTATTGAGTTAGGGTTTTGAAGTTCTGCCCACTCTCCGCCCATATTTTTCATTGCCTTGTGTCATTGCCCTTCGTAAATGCTGGCTTCTGATTCCTTAATCGCCTTGTTAGTCCCGCCTGGCGTCATTTGAAACCTCCCATGGCGACTGGCTCTTTAACTTCTGTTGCGACACCATATGTTTTATTTAGTCTGTAAGCACTATTTTCTTTAATGTGTTTTGCCCTACTGTAGGCATGACGTGCTTTCCTTACATTCAGCGCGCCATGCGCTCGTACACTTTTCAAGCAGCTGGGACAATGGCGGCCGATTCTTTGAAATGAAATAGGTCTCGCATTCAGGAAAGTTTGAGCTTAAACTCTCGTAAATGCGAGACCTATTGCATTGCAAATGCTTGTGATTAGTGTGTCTGATATCTGACAGCTTCACACAAAAACTTCCCCAGCTAGTGTAGCTGCCTCTGAACCCCATGGGGGCATGAAGTACTCACGAGGCGCCTTCGGGGACAGAGGGCAGTTGATAGTGTTGGCTGTTGTGCCAGCCTGAGCACCGTACACTTGGGCACTCTTCGCACGGGTCTTGTCAACGCCATTCAAGTAACCAGGTAGAAAAGAAGCGCAAAGGCGTCACGTTTCTCTCTGCTGTGCAGACCCCCACTTCTGCATGTATGCTCCAATACAGCTGAAATGTTTTGCTTCACCAATGGCCTTCTGTTTTCTCTGCCCGTAACCCCTTTCCCTCCGCCTTTCCTCACCCACCTGCTTCTTGTGGGGGTGGGGGGTTCCTTTCTCTGCCTCTGATTGTTGTGGATGTTTGACCGGGAAGGTTTTCTTTGGTCCCTTGTCTTTGAAAGAGGGGGTAGTCCTGCTCTTCACCTCTTTGCTGGTACCGTAGCGAGTTAGGGACTGATTTCCCAATGGGACTTTGATGTTTTCATTACAGCTGGGACATGGGTGGGAGGAGCCCGAGGTTCCAGTTACTTAACTGCATTGGTCTACATATTTGGGGAGGAGAAAGTGGGTTGGAGGGGAGGTCACTTAATCGACTCTTCTCCTGACTACCCACCACCAGCCCTGTCCTCCTCGCTGCCTTCCAGTCCTGTTGTTTACAACCATGGTTTTGGACCCAGGTCCTGCCAAGTAATAAATTCAGTATTTCATTCCAATCCTACTCTTGGCACTTGGTTTATTTTGCATTAATGTGCCCCCCTCTCCGTGTGTTTTTTTTAACTGATTTTCCGTTTGTGTGTCCCCCAGCAGTTCTGCTGGGAGGCTGATTCTTGGATGCCATTATACAATGCATTTAATTTATAGTTTCGCTTTTGACAGACATTATATGGATTTCACGTATATATTGTATAATAACCCCTCTGAGTGCTGGGCACCATTCCTTAACATATTATATGTCCTTCATTAAAACACTATTTACCGTCCTTTCATGTACATTCACTTTCCTCAGGGGGATTCGATTCACGGCACAGTTTTTTGTTACGATTCAGCTCTCCTTGACACTTGGGCCGTTGCAGCCACACAATTTGTGTTATTGCTGAGCCCTCTCATCTCCTCACTTCCACCCTGCCCTCCAGGTCGTAGATGTCATTAGTGTAGGAGGTGCACTAGCACTGGGGCTGAGGGCTGTGAGGAGACAATTTTGTTTTACTTGTGGACTGAAAAGAGTCGGCTAGACTGCCGACTCTGGTGCTGGAAACCAGGGTTCGAGCCTCGGGGTCGCGTCCACATCCTGTGATTCTGGGCAAACCACTTAATCTCCCCGTGCCTGAATGTGTAATGTAAATACGGTGCTCATGTAAAGCGCTCCAATACCTTCGGGTCGAGTTCGCGCTATATAAAAAAAAAAAAAAAAAAAGCTGTCCGTGTCCCTCACTTACACTAGGGCACCTTGCTATACTATTGCTGTAATCGTCATTGCCTGGTGACATACTCGCTTTTGCGGGGAAGCGAGCACTCCAACCGCGGTACGCCTTGCTCTTTTCCCCCATCATACCCTTTTAAGCTAGTCTTACTTGGTCAATTGCTTTTCTCACCACGGAGCGCCTTGAAAAAGAGAAAAGCATCTGTCTGCAGGGGGGGAAATCTGGTCTGCTCTCCGAGCGCGGGATTGCCTGGGCGTGCCCGTAGAGGAGGGAGAGAGGAGTCAAATGCTCTGTGCGCATGGACGGGCAGGAACTGCTACTCTTGTTCCACCCTCAGTCGAGAGCATCATTAGCATGGTCACTTGTTGACGTACTTTACTGTGCATGTTTATGGCTCTTAGGCATTACCTAGATAATTAGATATTATCTGCAGACCAATTTGTCTATTTTTTAAACACTTTATAATCGGTTTATAAAACTGTATATACTTACCTTTTTTTAAGTCACTGCACAGACAGTAATGCATAACCTCCATTCTAAAACCTAACAAACGATACAAAGTGCATTTATTCAAGTAGTCTCAACAGCCATTTTCAGTTGTCAGCATATTATCTGGTTGTTTTACCACCGTAGACTGGACTTTGTTTCTAACTCTGCCTTGCCTGTAATGTGTCGTAATCACTACGGAGAGCGAGAGATAGTCAGATCAGTTGCACTCTACCGCTGTCGATACTCACACACACACACGAGCAACTGATAGGTCAAGGGTTCTAACAAGGAAACATCAAGTTTCCTATTGTGTCAGGATGTCAGATATTGCCTCTGCTCTGTCCTACAGATTTGGGATATCCAAAGATATTGGAGTAGACGCCTCACTCACTTATCATGACACGCTTCATCATCGGCGCCTATCCACACCGGGTAAGATGGTACTACCCAGGAGGACTCAACCATAGGTGGAATGGGAGTTCTTAGATAAAACCAAACTGGATAAGCAGGGATCCAGAAGAGTGATATTTTAAAAATACCTTAAAGGTATACCCAAAGGTTTTACTTTATTAAGAGGGTTCCTGGGGTATGGATAAAAACGTGAGTTTTGGGGTTTAATGAATTAAATTATTCAATCATACCCTTTGTTTGTGTGCCAACATATTTCGGCCCTCTCTAGGAGCTCTCACCTGTCTCGGTTTTCGCTCTAAAGGATTTTCTGTAAGACAGAAGAGTTAAAGAAACAGAGAGGTGACTTTTACTTCAGTCATCCATCCTGACTTACTTCATGCGTCTCAAACATCTCTAATGATGGACCATTTTTTGAGCTTACAGTTAACGTTAATCACAAATCATCAGATCTGGCAACAACCTTCCTTTCTTTATTCTTTTCGTGAAAACATGAAGTTTTTTGTGCTCCCCGGTGAACGTGAGGTATTTATGGATATGGTTACATATCCAAAGTTTTTTTTGAATTGTGGATTTTTTTCCTATAACGTGGTATAATAGTGTACAGTCTAGGTCCAGATATCTTAGTGACTCCGGTGTAAAGTGGACGATTTATGTTGTGAGTTCACCTTTTGACCACCTGCATACCGTGTCATTCATACTCAACTTAATTGCGCTTACCCTCTAGTATATTTCTTCAAGGGTCATGCGGTTCGTGCGGGTGGTGCCATCTTGTATTCACACACTTAAGAGAAAAGAACAACCGAGCATATGCGTATCAGGTGGTTGGTATATGGGTAGGTTTACATCTATGTTTCTTTTATTTCTATTTTTGTTTTATTCTATGGGGGTATCCCCTTATCGCTCTTATAGTAACTCTATAATATTCCTACAGAAAATCCTTTGGAGAGAGAACCTAGACAGGTGAAAAGAAAGAGCAGGGATACACAAAAAAACACAGCCCTGATGCAGGCCCCAGACCTGATCGGGCTCCTAGAGAAGGCCGAAACATGTTGGCACAGAAACAAAGGGTATAATGTAATAATTTAATACAATAAAGCCCAAAAACTCATGTTTTTATCCATACCGCAGGTACCCTCTTAATAAAGTAAAACCTTTGGGTATACCTTTAAGGTATTTTTTAAATATCACTCTTCTGGATCCCTGCTTATCCAGTTTGGTTTTATCTAAGAGCTCCCAATCCACCTATGGTTGAGTCAGCCCGGGTAGTACCATCTTATCCGGGTGTGGATAGGGGCCGATGATGAAGCATGTCACAATAAGTGAGTGAGGCGTCTACTCCAATATCTTTGGATATCCCAAATCTGTAGGACAGAGCAGAGGCAATTGCCTGTAATGTGTTCTGTCACCTGACCCTCACCTTAATTATTTAATTTGCACAGTTTCCCTGATGTAAAAAAGCTCTTTACCGAACTCTTGCCCCCCCCTTCCCCACACACACACACACACTAAAAATCTTGGAATGTGGCTGTTTCTTTACCACCACATCAATTCCCAAATGTGCTCCTCTCCGCTACCGGATATGAGAACTGACCGCTCCAGAGACTAATCTTGGACAAGTCAAAAAGATACCGAGAAGGAGTCGGTCCAAATCATATTAATAGTCAATCCCTTACTAGCGGCAAGATGGCTCAGCGAGTTAAAAGCCTCCTGTAGACATCTGCTGTGAGTTTGAATCTGGAAAGGACAGTTTAGCACATAGAATGCCCTTCAAATGCGTAAACCTATAATTTACACCTATTGTATATCAAAAATCGCAATGTGATTGAAGACTGGGGGGATGATCAGATTGGTGTCAACAGGCAGAAAAAAACTGTATATCAAAGTAGTGGGTGCCCAGCCAAATGGGAAAATATCTGGTCTGCCTGGGAGACATTTAGGGTGGACACAGGGTAAAAGCTACAAGGGATCATGATACACAAAAGGGAGACTAGGAACCAAATGCTTGTAAACATGCCTGTATGTGATGTGTAGATGATCCTGATATGCACCTAACCGGCACTACTCAATGTCTAAATGTACTGCAATGGTGTACTGAAGCTTAATAAAAAGAGTTATAAAAAAAAAAAATCACAAAGTGAAGCAAAGTATTGGTATAGCACAGAGTTCAACAATCACTTAGCCTCTTTGGTATGTTGTACAGACATGGAAGGGCAGTTATCTATGCAGCTCAGGTTCTCTCCAGGGGATTTTGTTCCTGAACCACAACGGTTGATTGGCAATTTGTAAGATGTGCACCATCCTCAAAGAATTGTTCTGTAAAAGGTAGTGGTGGGTCTTGAGGCCTTCCAGCCTAACTTCTGCAAATGTCCAGTGTGTAGTGAGTGAGTTGTCTAAGCATGAGTTTGGGTTCAAGTCTCGAGGCCCTCCACTTAACCCCTTTGGGTGATGGCAGTATTGTCACAAATAGGGGAGACTGGGTCTTCGAAATGCCTATGTAGCTGCTTGCTAGTCTTTTTAGAGCATCGTTTGTGGATCTTCTGTTTTTCATCTCGGTTGAACTGTTCCTTATCCAGGTTCTAATGGCAAAATGCTACAGCAATTTATTGTTTCCCTGTCTCCTTGTGGTTGGATCAGTTCTGTCCCTCTCTTGTAATATTTTTGTTGTTCTTGGGTGCAACTTCCCGGTAGTGTCTTATTCCCAATGTCTCTCTTGTGAGAACCTAGGTGAGTATCCTGTACAAGCATCTCCCAATCCGCATGTTTTTCTTGTCTCACAGAGCAGAGTTGTCTCTGAGGGCATTTTTAGGTCGAGCCTGGGCAGCGCATGCGCTGCTTGCGAGGCATGCAGTATTGGAGTATGGACTTGAAGCCCTGCCCACTCTCCGCCCATATTTTTAATTGGCTTGTGTCATTGTCCTTCGTAAACGTTAGCTTTTGATTCGTTATTAGGCTTGTTAGTCCCTCCTTGGTACTGCCTTGTCTGCATTTGTTACCTCCCATAAGGACTAGACCTTTTACTTGTCTTGTTACACGATCTGCTTTATCTTGGCTGTGAGCACTATTTTGTTTATTGATTTACCCCATTCCACCCACTACCTCGGGGTACGCCGCCCGCTTTTATTTTATTTACTAATAGCGGTCTGCTTTAACTAGAGCGGCTGCGTTTCTTTATTTATTTTAGCAGCGCGGTCCACTTTATGTATAGCGGCCGCGCTTAGTTATTATTTTGTTTGTTTGTTTACTACCGCCCATACAGCGCTTTCCCATTCATGGAGGCTGCACCCCTTTCTTTAAACAAGCCGCGTCTAAAGAAAGGTGTGCAGCTGCTATTAAAGCGAAAGCGGGGCATGGGGCGCTTTGACAAAAAAAAAACATCTGTTTGTCAACTTGACAAACAGATGCTTTTTTTTTGTCAAAGCGCCCCATGCCGCGGTTTCACTTTAATGTCGGCCACAACCCTTTCTTTAGATGCGGCTTGTCTAAAGAAAGGGGCGCAGCCTTCATGAATGTGAAAGCGCCGTATGGGCGCTAGTAAACAAATATTTGCAATGCAATAGGGCTCGCATTTGCGAGAGTTTAAGCTATTGCTTTGCCAATCGCTCAAACTCTCATAAATGCGAGACCTATTGCATTGCAAATGCTTGTCTAGTCTGTATGTTCAAGGCATTGCTTCTAAAATGTTTGAATGTCGTTAAATAAGATTAGAATGGAGGACTTTAACCGGTCAGAAACATTGCCAGCAGTGGTGCTGGTCTAGGATTTGCTGTTAGTTAACCCCCTACGAGGTCCAGCATAAGAGGATGTTTTTCGCTTTGCAAAAGATCCACAAAGCGCACTTACAGGATATGTGTTAAGATCCGTACAGCTTTTACACCATGGTGCTGGGTGCGGCCGCCTGCCAGGCTCGACTGTTAGCATTGTGACTTATGACGCTTTGGGGAAGAGCAGGAAAAAGTAATGTATTTATGGGACACCAATCTTCATGCGGAACAGAATAATGCCGTGATGCAGAGCTCTTTTGTTTACCCATCTGGCTGCGCGCCTTAATTAGCTGCAGCATTGCTGTAATTAGTAACTGCCTCTGTGACAGAAACGTGTAACCTCAGTTTACTTTTGTTTAGAAGTGATTTACCCGTGTTTGAGGTGTTAAACAAAGGCACTGTGCTAGATGCTGGGCGTGTCTGCCTGGGATTAAGGGGTTAAACCCATCCAGTAATTATAGCTCATTACTTTTTCTTCTCGTTCGCCAGTGCCCCAGGAATTTAAAAACTCAATGCATTTGGTGCAAACTGTCATTTGCGCTACTCAGTTAACACGCCTGTTTCTCCACTGACATTTACACCATTCCTCTTGGGTGTTTAAAACTTCAGATGGGCGTAGGACATACTCATCCTCATTTTAGAATGGCATGTCAAATTGTACTTAACGTTAAGGAACTGTTCGTAGGTGGTTCCAAGTATCTGAAGGTGTTTTGTTCGGCGCCTTCAAAGTAGGAAACGCGAAATACCCCCAACTTGCGGGTTTTAACCCTTTGTGCTTTCTGCAGATACACACGTTGACCTATTGTCCATAATATTTCCAATTAGAACTGCAGTTGTAGTGTTATATTATTTCTTTTTTTGTTGCAATATACACCCCTGCAACAGTGTTTGGAAGAGGAAAGAGGGTTAATGAATTGCTTGGGAGGGAGAGGGTTAGAATTAGTTCCTAGAAAAATAGTAGCTTTGGTCCAAAAGAATCGAAATATAGGTGCACCTACTGTGTAATCTGTTATAAGACAAAGGAATGTGGCAGGGAGACCTGGTTGGTATACGGAAGCTTAGCACTGCATCCCCATGCCAAGAATGCCCTCCCGGGGCTCCCCTCGTAGCCCAGGGTGCAGCAAGAGGCGGGGCTGCAGAATACTGGGAATCACTCTAATTGGGTCTCGCTTACCCTACTTCCTGGTCACATCACTTCCCTGGTGGGGGACCAGAAGGCTTAACCCTCCTGATGAGACCGTGGTCCAGCCTCGTTGCAGACTGCACACAAGTGTATCCCGCCTACTATTTCCTTTGGTCTGCATATGTCATATGGTATGTCACGCATTCACGCATTGTCAGTGTGTTTGGGTTAGTTGCTTGGCTATGGAATATTGTTGCAAGGTCTTCTCTCTGAGATTGCCACTGGGTGGTCAAAGAGCTTACTGAGTAAAAAACATACTTCATTCCGAAATCACCAAGTAATCTCTAGGCTACAGATTTGAGTCACAGCAGGGCAGCCTCAGCCTTACATTCTTCTGAAGTTAACAAATTGAGAAACACTGACAGCACTTGTTTGTAATGTACAGTAATGCTAAATTGTAATTGTAATTGCATTTATATAGCACTTACTACCCTGACGGGTCGTCGAAAACATGATTAAAACATGCATTAGCGAGTGCTGTATGAAAACAAAAGTTATGATTAGTAGATTATAAATGGAAACTCATGAAATTGAGTCTCGTAGCTGCTGATTGCCAGGAAGAATGAGGCAAACAGTGAGGCAAGATCTGAGCACCGTCTGTGAGTGGGAGCAGGGCATGGCTTTCAATAGCTAGCATCACCCTGGTGCCCCTCGGTTTCCCAAACCTTCGCCACAATTCCTCTGCTCATCCAGTTGAACAGCTCTGGTCGCACCAGCGTGGGCAGTACCAGTGGATAAATTACGCCTCTGCCTTACCACAAATTTTACGTTACAGACACCCCACTGCTGAGCACTGTGTGATTAAAATGCAGCTGTGTAGCCACGAAAGCCAATTGTAAATTCAGCTTTGACAACTTTGGCGAGAATGCAATGTTTTTTTTATTTGGACATGTCAAAATGAGAAGTATTGAATGGGCTTTTCTGTCTAGTTGTCTTTTAGAAGGGACTGTATGATTTACAGCCTTGTACCAAATCATGGGAAAATGCATAGCGTTCAAACCCAAACGTAGTTTCTGCAGTGCTGCCTGAAACTGTAAAAGAAATCCCACCAATGTCTTTTATAGCATAAAATATAGCACGATTATGTTGTTATATTAGTTTACGTAGTACTGTATTCCACCAAAAGGTGGTTACTTGAGAAGGTATGTGTGAGTTCACTAGTTTGCTAAATACAGTTCTGAGGTCAGTAGGTTTGTGCACCTCCTACAGAGATCTCTATGTAACCTGAATGTCAGAATACCAGCGAGTTGACAAAGCCCCTTAAACTTCTACTATCATCAAAAATCTGTGGTTTTCAGTTAATAGATTCAAAGTACAGTTATGTTGGAGAACGCACCAGGGAACATCAGATCCAGCCCCCTGGTGGCATGCAAGAGATGTTGTTATATAAATGGACTTAATGGCTTCCACTTATTTCCCATCACCCATCTGCACAGGAAGTGACATCACTGGCTGTCTCCTCACCCATCTCCACAGGAAGTGACATCATTAGAATTCCCATCATCCATCTGCACAGGAAGTGACCTCTTTGGTTTCCCGCCAAACTGTCTTTAAAAGAAGAATTCAAGAAAGAGGACTTCATTTTCCATCACTCTCGTTCGTCTGCAGAGGAAGTGATGTCAGTGGATTTCCCATCATCCATCTGCACAGGAATGGACATCTCTGGTTTCCCGCCAAAGCAGTCTTTAAAAGAAGAAGCCAAGCAGGAGGTCTACATTTCCCATCGCTCATTTTACAGGAAATTGCATCACTGGATTTCCCATCATCCACCCGTACCGGAAGTGACATCAATGGATTTTCCATCATCCATCTGCACAGAGCATGACATCTCTAGTTTCCTGTCAAAACTATCTTTAAAAGAAAAAGCCATGCAAGAAAACTTCATTTCCCATTGCCCATCTGCACAGGAAGTGTCATCACTGGAACTCCACCCACAGCACTCTGAGTTCCTCACCCCTCTCAGGACCGACTTGATGGCGACTGCAGCGTGGATGTGCAGCGGCCGCGCTGAGGGCAAGCCCATCTGCACCCGTCCGTGCCTGGACCGTGCCCAGTGCCAAGAACCCTGGTATTTCCCCCTGGCCACCGCAACCCTGCTGCGCTCCCCTGGGCTCTCAACCCCGGCCGCCACTCTCTGCACTGCTGCCACACCGCACCACACAACATGGAAGGAGCATTTACATGCACCTCCTGCAAGTTCCCATGGAATCTCCAACACCCTACACCCGCCACTCCTGCACTGGCAGCAACCTACTTGCTCACACAAGCCAGTCGCCCGCTCACTCTAACACAGACGATACACCACCCACACACCATGCCACACTCACATGCATGCTCCTCATTAACAGCTTGCTCACCTACACGCCACATAGATATGGGATCTACTGCATGGCCACTCTCCGGCCCTGCTCTTCCTCATGGAAACATGGCTAAACCCAACCTCTGAACGAGACAATGCTACAGCTATCCCCGCCACGTACAAGATAGACAAGACTGTCAGCATAAGCCTGGAGGTAGTGTTGTCATCTTATTCAAAGATGCCATCAGCTGCACCGCCTACACTGACACTCCCACCAGCTACATGGAGCATCTCAAGTTTAAGATGCCCATCACAGCCGACTTCCCTGTGGGCAGAACTCTTGTATACAGACCACCAGGACCCCGCATCAGTTTCACCAGGTATATCACAGATTTCGTTGCAGCCCTCATCATCAACATCAGCACCTTCAGCCACCACGGAGACCTTAACTTTTTCCTAGAAAACCTCACCGACCAAAACTCTACGGCCCTTCTAGAAAACGTTGAATACGTGGCCTCACACAGCACATTTCAGAACCCACCCACATGGCCAGACACCTATTAGACCAGATTTTCTCCTTGATCAGCAACATCACAGTTGACAAGCCAGAAACCATGACCTGGACAGACCACTCCATCAGTTTTAGCATACCCCCGCACCACCACAGAGCTACCACTATTGGAACTGCCTGCTGCAGCTGTAAAAGCATCACAGAAAAGGAGTGGGCTTCCGTTCTCTCCACACACTGGCCCGAGCACACCAACAACTTGCCGAAAGCCATCAAGAACCTCAACAACTTGATCGCCACATGTGCAGACACCTGGCTTCTTTCAAGTACAACCTAACTATAAGAGCCCGGCCACAGGCTAGTTTGTACTCAGAGGAACTCAGGCTGATGAAACGCCACTGCAAGCAACTGGAGTGCGATTGGAGAACAAGTCAAGACACCACAGATAAAGATATCTTCAAATCAGTCCTAAGGCGCTGCCACCAGCAGATACAGCAGTACAGTAGAAAGGCGGGTCCCAGTAAAACTATTCTAAAGAACACACACAATTAAATACCTGCAGGCATTAATACACTTGTACACCATAATTCTATTGTTCAATGTTATTTAACCACATTGAACATCATGAGATGCTTACATATCAGCAAATAATCTGGAAAAATGTACCAAACAAGTGCCCCACGCAAAAGGGGAGAAAAGGGGGGAGAAGGTTGTGTGCATCAAGTGAGGGTTGGAAGAGTGAAAAGGAAAGGTAGTGACAATATATCCATCACACCATTATTTACAATAAAACCGGCTTTTCTCAGCCTCACAGTTGAATGATAACAAGTACATAGCCATTGTTTGAAATGCACTGTCACAGTGAAAAAGCACCGTTGATCAAACTGGCACAAAACGGTGACAAAGTCGATGTTTCGACCCCAAAACAAAGTAGGTTGCTTAGATCCTTACACCGGGGTCTTTCTCAGGACTGAGTGTGGGGCAGAACACCAAGGTCACAGCTCTTGCAGATTGCATCTACACCGATACTAACAGTAGCAAGGATATCTTTATCATCATCAAAGATTTCACTGCACTCCCAGACGCTTCCACCAACATCACCCCCTCACAAGACGTTTGCAGCAAGCTCTCATAATTCTTCTGTAACAAAATCACCTCCATATACAGCAACTTTGACCCTCAACTAGACCCTGTCACCATCGCAACTCAACTTCCCATCACTGCCGAAAAACAAACCCTGACCTCATGGCCCACCATCACCACCATTGAAATTGCTGCTACCACGAAGACCATCCATTCAGGAGCTCTATCTAACCCTTGCCTCCACCACCCCTGGGCAAAAGGACTCTGACCGATCAACGAAGCACTAACATCCATCTTCAAACCTTTCATCGACTCAGTCACATTCCCAGACACCTGGAAACATGCCACCATCATGCCCCTGTTCAAGAAACCATCTGCTGACAATACACGCTTTCCAACTACGGACCCATCTCCCTCCAGGCATACCTATAAAAGGTCTTAGCAAAACTAAACTCACCGACCACCTCAGCAACCCCCAGCTCCTCGACACCACAGTCCGGATTCAGGCCCAACCACAGTAAAGAAACAGCATTCATCACCGCCACAGACGACATCCACCTAGTCCTTGACAGAGGAGATATGACAGCCTTCATTCTCCTGGACCTGTCTGCAGCATCTGACAGTCTCACACCCCATCCTCATCAGGCGCCTGCACGAGATTGGCATGCAAGGATCCGCTCTCCGCTGGATTTGCTCCTTCTTAACGGATAGAACACAAGCTGTCAGACTGCCACCCTAGTCCTCGGAAGCCCACAAACTCATCTGCGGAGTGCCTCAAGGTTCGCTCAGCCCCACCCTCTTTAACGCATACATGATCCCTCTGGCCAATGTCATCCGCACACATGATATGAACATCCTTTCCTACCTTGACGACACACAACTCACACTCTCCCTGTCGGACAAGACCTCCAACTGAAGAAACAAGTTCACCGCCTGCATGACCGAAGTTGCCAACTGGATGAAAGCCAACTGTCTGAAGCTCAACACCGACAAGACAGAAGTAGTGATCTTCGGAAAGAACACGTCGCCATGGGAGTCCAACTGGTGGCCGTCCAAACTTGGACTCACACTCAGGACCCTTTCCAGGAACCTCAGAATAATCAACAGCAAACTGGTCGTGACCACACCAGTCAACGCCGTCGATGCATCCTGCTTCCACACCCTGAAGGTGCAAAGGAAGATCGTCAAATGGCTCCCATGCAACACTAGAAAAACTGTCACTCATGCCCTATTCACCAGCAAGTTGGACTATGGTAAAACTCTTGATGCTCCCACCAACTACCCAGACACCTCCGCTCTTCATGACTCCTAATCACACACATCCCACTCATACACAGAACAAGATCAGGAGGACGGGCATTCTCTTACGTTGCTCCTAAAGCATACAGTGGCTTCCCACTCAACATCAAAGCCTCCTCCTCTCTTCTTGAATGTCACAAGAAGCTGAAGACCTGGCTTTTCAATTAACCAACCTACCAAAGGTGGGGCTAAGCGGATTCATCTGCTCAGTGCCACAATACCCTCATAGGTGATAGTGTGCTTTACAAATACACATAACATTGGCTTAGCAAGGCTATGTTGGAAACCTTGTAGATATTACTTGCACCCAACTCATAAGGGAAGTTTTCAAGTTGTGCTGGTAGTAGTAAAACCTGGTATGAGGACACAACATTCAAATTGTAGTTTGTGCTGTGGATAATGGTCATTTTCTGGCAAGCATTCCCCTTTAAGCCAATTTGCTGATCTCAACTGACAGTGCAACGCACTGAGCTGGCCATGGTGAAACCTTCAAGGCTGTCCTTGGACTCAGAGTATGCTCCCACCTTCCCATCCCTATTCCACTATTCCCACCATACAGTCTTACATTCTGGTCCTGTTTCCATATTCCTATATAATCCCCTCTTTAACTCTTAGTGCTTGCCAATATCTAATAATTCACTTTTTGGCATTCTCAGCCACTCTCTAGTGTAATTCGCAGATTCCAGTTCCTTATCTATGCTATAATTTCTTGTCTTGTGTCACAGTTTTCTGTACTGCTTTAAGATTCTCTGCCCTAGCCTTCTGTCTCACTGTCAAATTCACCATTCCATTCTTCTATTCCTGTTTCACCCTTCCAGTCTTGCCTAGCGCTTGGTACTAGAGGAGTTGGATTTTAAATTTGCCTCTGCAGAGTAAGATGGTGTGTGTTTTGTGAATGTCTGTAGGTGGGTTTTTCCAGAGGAGGGAAGCCATTACTGCAATGCATTTTTGTCTTGTGTAAGGTTTTGGGTGTGACTAGTTGGTTATTTCCAGTAGAGGGTAGTGGACGGAGAAATGATTTTACTTTTAGATGTTGTCATGTAGTATGATGTCTGCATATTCATATAGGCATTTGAGGCAAAACATAGGACCTTGAACAGGATTCTTCCTTGTATGAGTAGCCAATGGAGCTTTTTAGGTCTTGTCTACCACACAACGCAAGCTTTGCGAAAGACCTATTTTCAGCTTACCAAGCTATTACAGCAGGCTTATGGTCTGCCCATTGCTTACCATTGGTTGGCTTTACAATACCTCTTATTTGCTTACTTCTTATTCAATGACTCTCCTTAGTCCATCTTTTCCAACTTGTGTTTGTCCCTCCCTTGGAGCATAGCCTAGAGAACCTCACGGGTGATTAGCCGTGCTATACAAATCCAAGAATTATTATTATTATAGCCTCTTTACCATCCTTTATCATGGCAGACTTTTATCATTCCATTGCTCATTTACTTTTTTAAGTGTTTTCCAGCTCTGTCCCTTGTATGGTTTTCCCCAGCCATACTCCCTGCCCTGAACTCCATGTTGCTTTCTCCCTCATGTGCTTCCACCTAACCCTCATGCTTAGTGTTGCTTTGTCTTATGTGTGCTTCTCTCCCCTTAAACAACCTCGCCCAGCATTCCATGTTGCTCTCTCAATCATGTGCTTCTCCTCCGCAGAATACCCCCACGCTCTATGTTGTGTGCTTCCCCCTGCTAACTCTTTGTGTTTTGTGTTGCTCTCTCTGTCCTGTACTTCTCCAGTGAAAACCACCCACCCCACACTCTGTGTTGCTTTCTCCTTCTTGTGCATCCACGCCCTGCTGTTTTGCTCTTTCTCTTACATTCTTTCCTCCATGGAAACCCCGTGCTCCTTGTTGCTCTCCCACTTGTGTGCTTCCCCACCCCCTGTACCTCCTGACCCTTAAGATCTGTTCTGCTTTCTCCCACGCAACAACCGAAACCCACCCTCGCTGGGTACCAAACAGCATTGGCTAAGCCAAGAGGTCCAAAAAGGAGATATATCCTCTTTGCTAATGCTTGTATTGTTGCTGCTGGGTTTTTCATTTGAATATGAGGTGTCCTGCTTGTTTTGCGATTTCAGTGGCCTTATTTCTTTAAAATGCTACAAAAGCACTTCAAAAACAATAATTTGATATGGAGGCTACCCTCCAGGCCATTGGTGTAGTTGGGACACAAATTAGCTAGTATGTCAACCAGAGGTGCAACTACAACAACTTTCCGGAGGTGGGGGGAAGGCAAATGGAAGAGGAGCCATATTCAGAGCCTTAGTACAACATTATGTGTAGGGGCTTCCTTCACTGTTGTGGTATATCGCATGACCCGGCACAGTTGTGCTTTTTAAAGCAATCTGGGCTAATAACATTGCTTATGGGGGCTAAGAGTTTTTGCTTGACAGCAGAATGGATGGAAAATACCGCATTTTAACACACATTCTAATTTCAGGGACAATCCGTGACAAATGGTGCAGTCTAAAGCACACTGGGCATTTGCAATTGATTAGGTCTTAACCTAACAGGACTTTAAGAAACTTTTACAAGATATTTGGGCATCCTTCCCAAGAGAACATTTCCCATTTGTGGCATATGGTGTAGCATGAGCACTTTTCCCAAGTCACTGAACTGCTCTTGATTTTGATATGTACAGGCATCCCCAAACCTATGTTTGGAAAGATGTGGGCATTAATAGCAATGGGAATACCGAGTGCAAATTGTGATTTTCCACCAGGGTGTCCCCACAGCACTCTTGAACATCAATTAGAATTAACCAGTGGTGGCAGTGACCACAACTGGCTTGTCATTTGTTATTCTTGGCACTGCTCTCTTTAACCCTGGTCTCAGGCGTATTAAAGGCAGTAGCAGGACCAGAAAGTAAGCTCAGGCCTAAAAGCCCAGCTTTCTTTCTTTAGTCTATACTCCTTTACCTCCGCATAGGCCCGAACATCAAATAGGAGGCTAATGAGAGGCCAAAGGTGGAACAAGGGGTCGACTGTACAATGCCATTGGTGATCCAGTGCTGTTTCATGCCACATGTTCTATCCCTGCGACTATTTATTACTATTACCATTTGTAAAAATATTTACTTACAGTGCAATGAAGAATAACTGAGCTCCAATTTAAGTCTGTGAAACTTGTTTATCTGTTTTAAGAGCTGGTTTGTAATATATCTGAGTGGAATTACTCTGTGGCACTAGATAACCTCAATTAGACACCCTGGGGGATGCTCAGTAGTAGCATTATAAAGTACCTCCAGAAAGAATTGTAACTACATGAAACTGCTTCTACTAGGAGTAATGGTGCTCTACGAGAATAGGTAGAAAAAGGTTTTAAAAAACAGGAATAAACAATGTGTGAGAAAAATATGGAGGTATAAACATACTTGTGTCCACTATATTGCAGCAAGCAGACATAACATTGTGCACAATTGATAGCTTTAAAATCCGAATTGGAAACTCCCATGATTTTCAGAGTAGAATACTGCCTCAGCCGAGTACGAAGCAGTTGCCTCAAGAAAGTAAATACCTGCACCTAGTACTTTCCATTTCAAGTGCTGTCCCTGCTGCTAACCTGGTCCTCTCCTTTCCATACACCAAGCTGTTGTTAAAGAGGTTTAGTCCTGATGTCCTCTCTACTCACACCCTCCCTGTTCTGCACTGGGCACCCAGCTACATGTAAATATTTGGGGAATGCTCATGAGACCTCTGATGTTAGACATTGTTAAGCAGGTGGCCAGTCTGCAGCCTCCACGGGGCTCTCTCTGGTCTGTCTTACATTTCCTGAAAGGCATACCGTGAACTGTGACCCACTATTATGCCATGATCCTTATCAGTGTTACCCTTCTCCCTTTCACTCTTCTGATTGCTCCTGTCACTCCTTTGTCTTCTCGCTATAAGTGTTGGTAAGTTTGATTATATATAAAGCACCTTTGCTCTGTCTGGTGAAATACTAATTCTTTCGAGAAGAACTGCTCCATCCACAAGGGCCCTTCCTCATTACACTATTTTGTGACACCCATTTTCATCTCGTTCTCTCTTCTCCACCCCCCTCTCTCTCCCTTCTTCGCTGCTGTGAGGCAGCCTTATGGTGGCATAATGAGTTATACAAATAAGCAACTAAACGTTTAGGATTGCTAAAGGGAACGACCAAAGTACCTCTGCAGGAACAGTCTAAGTTATTATTTTCTTTACTTCAAAGAGCTACTTTGGGGATTTCTCTGGGCTTTGGTTGGTCTCTCTGAGGGTCTCTCCTTAAACTGCCCACGTTGGCCTGAGCACAACCAGCTGGATAGGAAACGAAGAAGTCATTCAAAGAAAAATGAAGCAGGAATGTTTCCTCTTTATTGCTGTTCTCTCCATCATCTTCCGTTAATCTTCCTGCCTTCATTCTCTGTCACAAAGCCCTTCCTCGCTCCTTCCCTTCATGCCAAACCCTCCATCATGCAGTATATAATTCCCTTGTCCTGCAATATACAGCAACATCTCACCACGCATCCTTCTCTGTTGCTGCAGTGCCTGTCATCCTACAGCCACTTAGCCATTTCTCTCCCCTCACCCATCTCCCCTTAGCTCTTCTCCTCCCATTGTTCTCCCTTAAGGGCTTCCCTCCTCATCCACCACAAGATATCGCTTTCTTCCACGTCTCTCCCTGCTGTGCCTGTATTCTCATTTAGATCATCATCATCCCATTACCTTCTCCAACTTATTACTGTTAAGTCCCCACTACAGTCCTTCACTTCCCTTCTCTCCTAAGACCTTTCTGCCCCTCCTCCTTGATGCCACATCCTTTTCGCTCCCTTCATCATTCTTCTGTCGGCCTTTCCTCTCCTCATCTTATGTTCCTTAAAGTTCTCCACTGATGCTTCACCAAACAGCCATTTATGACCTCCTGAAAATTCCTGGGAGAAGGGATCTCTCTGGGGAACTGCAAATAAAGGGGGAGCTAGTTGCTAGATGGGTGCCATGTCCTCTGCCACCAGGAAGCTAGGAGTTGCATGGCTCTCTGACTCGAATCAAATTTGTTTATTAAAATGCAGCCATTATGGAATTAAAAAGTTTAATGTTTTCTTTATAAATCTAATACATAAATCAGAACTAGTGTAACTTTCATAGGGAGAATAAATCAGGCTCCCTAGATGAGTTTTGCCTGTACTCAACAAGAGAATACTTATTTAGTAGAGGTATTGTTAAAGATTCTTCATTATTGGGGCATCTGGTTCACACATTTTGTACTTTTGGTGTAGATGAATATGAATGGGTGCCATCTTGGATTGCAAAGCATAACACGTGTTTCCTTTTCTAACTCTACTCTGTATCACCAACCCAAGATGGCCCATTTACTGAGCCACTGCATTAATGATCAGACAATGTGAAAACCGCCACATTACCCAGGACCACCTGACAGCCTTCTACCCAAACAACCAGTCACAAATTTGCAAAGAAGTCAACACCAATTAAAGACCAAAAAGTGGTCTGGGCATGGCTGGCAGAGGTAATCATGATAAATTGGAAAAGACCTCTGGAGTAAATCTAAGGAGTGTATAGGAACCAATGTGGCTATCCAGAATCTCCCACAGAGGGTTTCATGGTTGAAGTCAGATAAGTAAGTGAAGCCGACTATGATCCTCTTCAGTTCATCAGAACCAACAATCGGAGATACTGACTATTTCAGAGACTCCTTCTCTTGAAAAAACCAAGACAACCAAGGCTTTAACTAGGTGAACAACAGTCTGTGCTGTTTTGCCACTGTCCTAAACCAGAGGTCATTTGAAGTAGTGGTTGTGTACAAAACAATCACCTAATGTTTGGTGAATTAAATGATGTTTGTAAAGATCACATTTTCTTTGGCTTCACTTTAATAGTGAAGATTGTCTCTCAACTTGGGGAAAGCATGTCGTCTGACTGTTTCATTACTCCCCTACATCAAGCCACAGTCATAGGGCAATTCCTTGCTCTCACTAACACTTATTAGTGGGTTGGATGCTGTATACGGTTTAGGTATATCTTGTCTTTCTATTACATTTTTAAAGTACACTCAATGTGCTCTTTTATGAATTCACAACAACAGTATATCACAGTCCCCGCGTAACAGTAAAGGAGGAAGGGGTGCAGGACTCTTTGTTAACCTTCAGAAACGAAGTCTTACAGCACAATTTAGGTCAAATCAGAAAAATCATTTGTCTGTCACTTAATTGCGCTTTGCTTTGTGCTTTACGGTAAATCTAACCATTCACTCGAAAATGAATTGCAAGCGCTTAGAGATGGAGAAATATCTTATATCTTGGCTATAAGAAGCTCTACGCAGCTATACTGTCGTACACACAAGCACACATAGACATTAGAGGCTTGATATCCCATTTTTATGACTAACACTCTTAGATTGTGCCTTTCGTATGATTTTTAGAATGATCTGTAGACTGACTGTACCTTTGGTTACTGCTTGCTATGTAAATGATCTTCTTGCCCCAGGAAAAGAGTGGCACTGCTACTGGAAATCCCCAACCCCCTGAATTGGTCATACATTGCTCCAGTTTCTCTGGCTAAATGAGATCTAGGTCTTAGTATTATCAGCATCTGTGTTGCAGCATAATCCGTATGTTACCTTGTATAAAAACATTACTGTCACAATCAAAATTAGAATGTGTATGATAGGGTGATTGACAGCTAATTAGGGAACTTAGTTGGACCAATATGTTATTTCCGAAATGTTGGATCAAATCAAAACCCGTAACTCGTTGCAATGCAGTTATTCCAGTAGAATTCATAAATCCCATTTCCTGCCTCCAATGCCAGTCTGACTGAACCACTGGATGTTTCTTTTGAGTTCAAGACGCTACCAATTGGGATTTGTTTTGGGAATTTCCCAACATCTAAATAGCTGAAGAATTTAGGAAAATTGTGTCTTTCTAGAAGATCCCATCGGCAATAAATAATGGGTTGGTGCTCCACACTCTTTTTTTTTTTTTTGCATCTCTTGAAAAGGTTGTATGCAGCAAGGGAATTAATGTGCGTCAGGGCAACATGATTAGAGAGAGTGCCATGTGCAGGTTGGTGATAAATCTACTGTTTCATCACCCTCCCATCCCTAAATGTTGTCAAATGTGTTTCCTCTGCAGCCGTCGTTTTTTTTTTTTATAGCTTCGCTCTAGGTGTAGATAATGTTTTGGAAAAATGAGCTACGTTTTGCTCATGTCCCATCATACAGGCATCCTAGCAATCACAGCTTCAAGCCATATCTATTTAGTCTAGCCCATTAACGAAGGATATCACGATAGTTCAAGCTCAAGGAATCATTAGAGAAAGTGGGATGGGAAATGGCTGATTGTGGGCAAAAGAAACACAAGAAATGAAGAAGTAAAATAGCTTTCAAATCAAGCACACTTTTTGTGGAATGGATCTTCATTTTCGTCTAACTTTACCAAACTTCTTGCATCGGGCTTATAAATTTCCCGATTTTTGTCATTTATATATACATATATATTTTTTTTGCACTTTTTGTACAGTAGTGGTGCAGTCATTTATTAAAAATGCCACCATATTTCCATAAGATACGGTGATCAGGTTTCCTGGATTTGCTAGAGCTGTCCCATTTTAACACTACTCGTCCTGGCAAATCCTTCACAGCAAATTTCAGTAAAGTTAGCACATGTCCTGGCTTTCAGAGAGGGTCGACCAAACACACACAAAGGCACGTTTTCAGGTGTTTCAGTGCAGGATTAGGTATTAACTATCAACCGTAGCAGAAAGCGAATCAGTTAACGCAAATGATACAATTTTTGAAATTTGCATATTTTAATGCCTCATTGTCTCTGTTTTCTTTGTTGGTGAGCACTGCCAATTAAGTAATTCTGTGCCTGTTGGTCGATGCAAGTCTGTAGTCCTTCTTCTGTTTTGTGCAATGTCCCAGTTTCTGGTTTTTAAAATCTACTCATCTTACCTTAAGGCCAAACTCAAAGTTTCTGCTTCCTACTTTAAAAACTCAACATAACTATACACAAAGCATAGTCTGGGGACAGAGACCAGATGCAGGCTCTTTGAATGACATGTCCTTGTTCCTAAACAGGTGTTTGCCCACAGGGGGGGCACCACAGCAAAGCTTTGTGAGGCTCATGGAAGAGGGATTAAATGGACGTTGTGAACATTTCCCCTCTTCCTTTCTCTCCTGAAGATATTATGTCAATACTTTTAGCGCCTTTTGTGTTGGAGTGGGTATTGCTGGCAGGAAAAAGGATTGGATTGCAGAACCTCTTCAGCCCTTTCAGTCTGGCTGATGGAGCGCGGCATTTTGAATGTGATTGGCAGCCAGTTGTCCCATCTTAATTAAACTGCTACTTAACCCTAGAGTGTTTCGAAGGGCAGCGTCTTTGTGGGGAAGAAGCAGGCCACTCTTTTTTGTGCGATTGGATGAGCTCCGAGTGCTTGTTAACATCACCTCTCAATAAAGGTGTAGAATTTAAGAGCAGCACTTGTTCAAATATTCAATAAACCTTGCCTGATTTGCAACATCCAGGACAAACCAATTAAAAAGGTGTAAAGTCGCCGCTTTCTTATTAAGACTCTGCGTGCTACCAAGTGCCCTAACGTGAGGGGCGGCCGGGTTTAGAGTCATTGTGAATGTTTAACTGTGAACTTATTTAAATAATGCAGTTTTCGCCGAAAACAACAACCAGCTAGTTGTGTGTGCTTGAGTATTCTGGGCTCAGGTAGCAAAAACGCTATTGCAATTAACAAATTGGAAGCTGCACAGCACGCAAACTATTGTAGATCTTGTCGGCCAGATTCACAAAGCTCTGCATTTAAGAGTGGAAAATGACCTCCTGAAACTACTTTTACATAGCTGCCAAGGTTTCAGATTGCTATGTGTGACATTTTCATAATTTCAGTGTAATTATGAGTGACATTTCAACGACTATAAGTGACACTTTCTCGCGCGCAAAATCAAGCAATGAAGATGAGGGAAACATATAAATATCAGTAATTACACCTATTTGAGCGATGAGATGGTCTTTAGGATCATGTGCTTAAACACCTGTAGTTAAGCTAAAAGGGTGTAGACCAGACTGGTGACCAAAAACTCTAAAAAGTGATAAAACAGGCAATTGACTTTCTCCATCTATGCATGAAGGGTCTGGAAAAATATCCCTGTATCCATCAGGACTGCCTCAACAGTGCTGCAACTGAGGAAAGAGTTGTAGACGCACCTTTTTAAAGAACATGACAGCACAATGCAGTAATATTACATGTCCCCTCAAAGAACCCAGGTACCTCTCCCATCACTCGCTGACTGTACTTGTGCCTTTCTCCACTTGCCTTGGTTTGTGCTATTACAATAGCATATACTTAGAATAATCTCCCTTCACAGACATAGAACTTCAGAGTACACTACATGCACAGGTGCAAGAATGCAAACGTGTTGCTTAGTCATATATGGCGACTACTAACTAGAATGTTATAAGCAGAGATGCGATGTTAAATACAATAATCAAATAAAACATCATCTTTTTATTTAAAAAGTAGCACTACAGATCTGGATAACAATGTTGAAGTTATTTTAAAATAGTAATGTATTGTATTGTCAATGCACGCTTAAACAAATGAAAATAGTTAAAGTGCTCTTGTACCTTAAGGAATGTCAGCCGCTCTACAGGCGAGAATCAGACCGGCTGCAGATACAGCCCTGCCTGTGGTTATTTCTCTTAGCTTTTTCTGTATATTTGCTATCATTCTGGTACCCGTACTCGGTTCTAACAGTGCGCGTGCCTGGAAGCCCTCGCTGCCTGTGCCCTTACTTAGCTCCAGCAGTTCCTAGAGGCCCTGGCTGCCTGTGCCATGACTCGGGTGTAAATGTCCGAAAATCCCCCTCTGCTCTGCAGACAGAACACGACTGAGATGGTGAAAGGTTTCGGGCTTCCCCTGCGGTACTCTAGCCGCCCTCCGGCAGAGATAGCGCCTCTAATACGGGAGATGGGCTGACTTCACAGAAACGGAGGCTTAGGTACGGGGTGGGGGAAGAAAGAGGGAATACATGTTTTATTTATTTACGTGAATTTTTATATAGCGTGCACATTTATGTAATTACATGGATGGTTATAAACAGTAACAATGCTAGAATAAAAAAATTAACAAAAGTAGGTTATACAGTAGGAATGTACATTAGTGAAACTATCTCTAAGTACAACAGTGAGCTAGTGATACTTGTGAGCAGCAGCAGCACTCACCCGATGAAGAGGAGCTGGTATCTTTCAATGCCAAGCGGCGAGTGAGACCGTCATACTGCAACTATTGTCTGAAACATGATCCGACTGCTACTTAAAAGGTAGTCAGTGTGACACACGTACTTGTGGCGTGGGGAACACTGCAGCGCTGTCACGGTACGAGCCAGCCAGCCGCGACGACTTCTCCCTGCACCTTGACTCGAGGCCTGACCCTGGACTCTGTCATGGTGTCACACTCGCTCGAACCCTGAGTCAGGAACTAAAACCCTGGAAACCTGAGTGACTATCCACAGTGTCACAACCAACCTAAGCAGGGACAGGAAGTAATAGGGAGAACTTCACTGTCAGCAGGTGAGGGCGATGTTGTGCCGTCCCGCCGGTCCAACACCGCGGCCGGGTTAATATTATAATAAATTATTGCCCCTCCTGCGCAGGCAGAAGCGCATTCAGTCTCAGACACACTAAGACTGAGAGGGATGCCGCGCGGACGGGACCGACGACACAGCACCACAGCAGTCAGTCCAGTCCCCGGCCCGCCGCTTCTGACCGACCTCTTCACTTCCTGTTACGGGAGGACTTGAGGTCACATCCCCCCCACAGCGCCACAGCCTATAATGCAACGACTGCTGGGGCAGGCCCCGCCAGGTCTCGGTATTAATTGGGCTGCAGTCAGAGTGGCTCACTGTGACTGACACTAGCCGTTCAGCCGGCGCAGCCGGTGCAGCGCGGGAATTTCGCAGGCACCAGGGCAGATATTGTAACATTGTCTGAGAGCAGATCTTTAACTGTTGAGCTGCTGCTGCTGGCAAGTGAAGTCTGCTGCGGCCCGGGGAGCACACAGGTGGCCGCAGCGCGCGCTAGCACTTGGCGTAGTGGGCAGCCAGTTTCAGCGCTGTCAGCAGAGTGCGGTCAGTGGCAAAAATGCGTGACAATGCATTTCAGTGCGGTGATGCGGGAACACCACACTGAAATGCGTTAGCGTTACGCCTGATGCGCAATACTTGGCAGGCCTGCTTTTACATTTCGAGCACATTTCTGGCTTTCCTTGGATTCACAGATGGTCCCAGGAGTACTCGAGGAAATCGACGATATTTGTGCATTTTCTTGCCGCCACATAATAAAGGAAATTTGCACATTACCTTGAGTACTCCAGTGATTTAGTAATAGCTTGGGCTTCCTTGAATGCTCCAGTCTGTGAAACTTATGGACGCAGAATTTCTGCCAATTGGACTTTTCTGCATGCGTAGATGTGACGCTATAATATGCTTGCACGTTTATTTGTTTGTATCTTAACAGGGAAAATGTTTTTCCTCATATAGAACCCTCTTGTTTTTTTTAGAACTTTATTTTCATTTTTAACAACCATAGAATGTATAATGGCACGTTAATCACAGGTGAGTTACATACTTTACAAGTACTATCAGCACAGACAACCAGATGACAGAGCAAACAGTCAGGGAAGCTATTGAGACTATATGGCGCAATACACAACGAAAAGTGACAACATTCCCAGCACAGTCCCCGCAATGCCTGTACCCTCCGACCCCCAAAAGGTAATCAGCTGATCCCTCATGGAGAACCCTCGTGACATATAATATGAAGGCGTTGTGTTCTATCATCACCCTGGACAAAATCCACCAGTCCTAAAGTGGCAATCAGGATAGGGACTTTATGCTCTTAAGTTACTCAGCTGAATTGGGCTTAGGTGTCCAAAAACAATTGTGTATCGGACCCCATTTTTCTTATTTCCTGTTGTTTATTTTGACTTTTACATCGTCTCAAAGATGCAATATATAGATGGCTACGTTTAGGTAGTCACTACATATGTTGCCTTATAACTATATTATTTTTGCAATACTGTTTTTTTATTATAGTGATGTCAATTTAGTGGGTAACACACTCTCCTTATGTACTTCTGCTGCTAATATAGACATGGTTTGCAGGAGGAAGCTATTTACTCTCCTCCAAGTTACACTAAGTCCGACCCACCAGGACTTATTGTTTTGTCTGTGTCCTACAAGAGTTAGACCCTGATAATTACATACCTGTGGTTGTCTGCGTTGAGTGTACGCATACACTGAGAAAAGGAGAGGGGTGAGTGTGGGTCGAGTGGCACTTGGAGCTGTGCAAAGTGAAATGGCATTGCACTAGAGTTCTGGAAGATTGACAGCAAATGTTTTGTAGGTGATAGTTCGAGGTAAAGCGCTGTAGCGTAAGATGCTCTGAATTATTGATCTTGTGTTCCCCTTACTATGCATATTAGCAAGGTATCTGTATAGCCCACACTGTAGATCGGAAGCAGGGGAGCATGGAACAGTGGGTGAAGCTCAGGGGTGCAACCAGGATTGTTAAAAGAAGGTAGTGTTCCTAATTTGTGGGGTGTAGTGTGTATTGAAGAGATGGGTCTTGAGCCTCTTTCTGATTTGCTGGATGGTGGCCTTTTTCTGATGTTGGTGGGCTTGCAGGTCCAAATCGTGAGAACATAAATGAAGGCCTCCCTTCGGTTTGTTCTTTATTTTTTGCACATTTTTGTCTCCAGTCTCCGTCGAGGCTCCTTGCATTGCACTGTCTGCCTGAGGTGGTTAGGTTTTGTGCTAGGTATGTCGGGGTGATATTTCTGGTAATGCTCCTGATTTTGAAGAGGGTGCAGAGCAGTGTAATTCCTTCAGTATTGGGGTCATGTGCTCTCGTGTTTTTTCCAGCTCTGGTTGAGATGGCCTGTAGCGTGCACAAAGCCTTCGAGAGGAAGCTGATTGTGTTGGGGAGACCTTTGAGTAAAGCTTTGCCTCCATCCAAGCAAACCTTTAACCTGCTTCCATGTTGAGGATAGATTGTGTGCATGTCATATAAGTAATATATATTTTTAGAAAGCACCCTTTACCTCTCCTCAGTCTTTATTTTTAACGGCAAGGTGATATCTGGATGGCATAGAAAAAGAAGTTCACCTTGATCCTGGCTTTTAACTGAAATAGAATATTATGAAAAGCATGGGACTTTACTAAGGGACGCACAGCTAGACCCGCTGCCCCTTCAGTTGCTGCTGAGCGAGTTTGCAACTTACTCAGCTGCAAATACTGGATGGTTCAAATCTCAACTACTCAGGCGTAGGTGATGTTTTGAAGCGGTAGATACGCTTGGCTGGCTAAGTGCGTCTTGTCCACGTCACCACAGTAGTCTTTGCGTGCCAAAGTGCTTACGTGCTTGTGTGTGCACCTCGCGAGGAAGATGAGAGCAAAAGTTTCTTATTGTGAGACAAAAACACACCAACCTCTTAATCCATTCACCAATCAGATTATTCATTCAACATAGAAGTCAAACTGGGTTCCCAAATAGTGACCGGCCCTTTACAATGCCACAACTGATTAGATGACTAGGGAAACATTTTTTCCTAACTGATGTCCACTCATTGCTTTCGTGTGGAGTATCGGGACCCTGTTCATAAAGCCATTTGCTCAGCTAAGTTCTACTTAATTGCGCAAGTGGCCCGATTTACCAATGTCAATTCACCTTTGATGTTCACAAAATATGCATTTCCACTCGTAAATCAACTAAAGACTACTATCACACGAGTCTCACATAATAATACTTGGGGGTAAATCTTTTCAGAGGGAGATGGAGTTGGTGTTTCAGGGAAGGAATGTCATATACATTTTATGAACACTTAGCGAACACTCAGCAAACGTTTGTGACTGGTCAAAAACCATTTTATTGCCTACTCCTACTACAGAACCAGTCAGAGATTTAGTCCTGTTAAGGGGGCAGTAGTAAATCCTTATCAAGTGTAGGAATGGGGAGGGATCGCCACTGCCTCCAACATTGGGAAGGGTTTCCCCAGTAAGGAAAATAAAATATGTTAGCATGTGTAAATGCAACTCTTGCTGAGCATTGGTACGTGTAAGTTTACACCATGTGCATTCATGTACATGCATAGTCCTGCACAGCTGTGACTTGCAAAATATGTGCAACTCTACCCCAAACGTATGCATACATCCAGTTGGACCCTCAGTGTGGTAGTGTGGGTGCACTGATACTGATGTAAAATAAGTTGATTGCAGTTATGGTGTCCATACAGGTGCACATTTATTTTTCCTGGCTCATATCTATATGTGGGCTGTGCTTTTTATAATTTTTGCTGTTAGGATTTAAGACTTCTCCCCTTATCTTGTTATTTTTGTAACCTTTCTTTTTGTTGAGAGGCTTGCAATAAAAATATGTTTGAGGTTGTATTTACTTCATATTGTATAGTGTATGGCATTGTGATATAAATATATACATTGATGATGGAGGGGTAGTGCAGAGTTAGCGGCTAGCGACATTCCCAGTACTGTTTTTTTGGGCAGGTGTAGACTGTTGCTACTAACCGGTGTTGTGTGTTTCCTATGTAGCCCATTGTTGTTTTCCCTATGTTAGTCTAATTATGCACGTTGTAGGCCGCTTTTGCTTTGCAAACGTTACCAAATCTCACGCTTGTTTTAGTGCCACATTGTATTTGCACACATAGTTGGCACATGTTGTTGTATTTTGTACTTTTCCTGAGATTTAGTCGGAACAGCCTAGGCAAGGTCAAACAACATTGCTCCTTGTTATTCTCTGTGGTCAGACACTAGCACCTAGACATAATAGAGAAACCCAGCTACTGTTTATGAACACAGATATTTTGTCATGTAGCCCAGGACGTGTCATTCTAAAAGACACAGAGCGGAGACTTACAGACAGAGCAAAGGTCCTGAAGCGAGAGGGCTGCGTCGGTTGAGATGTGGAGCCACTATATATGTATGCTAAGGTCTGGGGTCCGCCACTAACCCCACAGATCTATAATCACTTAGCTTCTGTAGTGAGGGTGGGTTTAGGCAGATCTGTCAGCTAATATGACAGGGCTTTTCATTGTATATGGTCTGTTAATCATGCTAATGACATAACTGACCGTTATCTGTTTTCTAGTCGTGGCACAATTATTGCATATTAGAGCACAATAGTTTAAATAAATATTGTAAGCTTCCTCCGTGTCTCTTTTCTATTTATTGTGGACAAGTACGAGTGAGAGAATGAAAGGGGGTGACCTGCTACTGCGATCCCTGAGAGGGTCGAGAGTGTTGTGTTCTGGGGTGCCAAATCACTTGTCTCTCTAGAAAGGTTAGGAGGGCTAGTGAGGCACTATAAGCTAGTCGGATTCGGGCCCATAGATACTGATGTGGTATGGTGACGCAGTCCCTACATGGTGATGTTCTATGGTCCCAAGCATAGTTCTGTTCCTGAGCAGAATCCCTGCAATATTGGGGAACAGGCCACATGCCACTCAGGTTCCATATTATAGAAGCCGTGCTCGTACAAAACCTTTAGCAATTCCATTTTGCACTGTTTTGATGCTTCTGCAGGATTGATTACTGCAAACACCATTTGTATCCGTTCATATTACAGAAATAGGTTTGCACTAGGGCACACATTGTGGTAATACATTGTGGAACCACTACTAAATGTATTTATTGCTTGTAAATCAATTACTATGTATTATATAGATATTAACTAAGAAATCTCAGCGCACCAGTAGCAATTTTCTGTAAAGTAGAGCAAACTGATTTTGCCTATACATTTGAATGTAAAAATTACACAAATGGATTTTGTTTTATATTCGTCCCATCCTCTATATTAAAAAAGTGGATGCAATGTATTGTCTAGATTTTATATAAAAAAGCATTACATATATTGTGAAATCAGTTTATTCCATGTACTGCCCTGGTGCAGATCCCACCTTCTCTATTCCCTACTATACAAGTAGTAAAACTGGCCCCACTGGATTTGCCATGTCTTTTTTTCTTTCCTTCACCAATGCAGTTACAGTAATATGCCCCCAGAAGTATTTGATACTTCTATGGCTCAGGTAGTGATGGTGCACGAGGAAGGATCTGTAGACTGCAGCCTGGATAGGGCCCTAATTGAGTGCAGGAATCATCCATTCACACTGCACATTGTCCCATAGTATGGTCTATCTCTAGGGATCCGTCTGGAAGAAGGAAAAGTCCTCTGTGGATGGCACCCCTCAATAGATCACAACAGAAATTCAATACTCTGGGTACAGTTGTCTTGCAGTGCATAGGTTATCAGCATCTTCATAATCTAAGGTATGATCAGGTTGTCCCAAATTACCTCTCACTACTGCAACAACAATTGTGTTAATCTGCATACTTCACCTGTACCAAAAAGAAGATACATGATAATCCTGCTGGACATTTTATATTGTACAAATTCTTGGCCCCTCCAGTGCTCCTCCCCGCCTGGGCCAGACTTGCCATTGTGCCACTAGGTTATTTTCCTGGTACAGACTAGGGGCTTTCTTTAAGAGCAGGTTAGGCTGCAATGAACCCACCGTTAAAACCACCGTGGCCCCACTCTGGTTCCGACCCCCTGCTGTGTGAGGCTAGTTTGAATAGTTTTGCCAAGTTTGATTTTTTTGTTTCCAGTCTGGCCCTGTCCCAGCTGACAACTAAGCAGCATTTTTGCTTTACTAGCAAAGTTGCACTTTCGACCAACTGAAGGTACTGGCAGGTTATCAATCCATTGTGCTCTACATTTTGAACATGCCCCTGAGGTCAGATGGCCAGCAAATCGAGGGAAGCTTGGACTAGCCTCAAGATGATTTGCTAAAATTACTTAATTTTGTGAAGTTTTACAGTTTAGGGATATTTCCTGTGACACTCTGTGCTCAAGTTTCAGAGAAAGGGGCTGTTTGTTTCCAAACCACACCAGATTTAATTATGTTTCTTAATTTCTAGGTCACACTGGTTTTCTTCTAATATATTTAGTTAGACAAAATGTGGACCTACAAAGTTTAAGAGAAGTTTTAAAATTAAACTTAAAAGTAGACTCAGATGTGGAAGTCAACCTCTTAAGGTATTCCTCCCTTTCATTTCATTAACAGAGAAGATGGAGTGGGGTCTTGAATTTGGTGTTGGGGAGGCCCTGTGCCTGTAGCAGGGTGTGTTCCTAGTAGCGGCACACCTTGAGGACAGCCTTCATGTAATGGTGGATGCACTGAGTCACCTCTCACTAGAAGACTACAAAAGCATCTTCACCACGAATGTGATGGATATGATGTTCCTAGGGTTGGGATTTATATGTGTAAATCTCTCCACTATGGCCCTGAACAATAAATATGCTCTGTTTTGTACCATACACTTCCCTCCGAATAGTCCTCTGGAGGATGCCTTCAGGTTCAGTGGGTTCAACTGGTCAGGGGTTCTGCTTTGAACATTTCATGCGATCACTTTTCTTTCAGAGGTCCTGCAGAAGGGTTGGGAAGATTCAGCACAACTGATCCTGATTGCAGTAGATTGGGGAGGATTTAGTACATCAGTCTGTTTGAACTTAACATTCCCCCCCCATTTTCTTCTTCTACATAGAGCAGACCCGCTTTCACTACACGATAGTCGTGTCCTTCACCCCACCCTTCTGACGCTCCAGCTGCACGCATGGTGATTGAGCAGTGCAAACAAAAGGCCTCTTTTTTACCACCAGAAGTGGCAGTGATCATCTTGGCTGCCAGGAAACCTGCTATGAAATCAATCTATGAGATGGCACTGGTCAAAATGTGTTGTTTGGTGTGCGTCTGAGGGTTTGAACTCCTTCCAGTCTCATCTCACAGATGTTCTGCTCTTTGTACTGTTGCGTAAACTACGACTCTGGTTTGGTTCCACTCACGGGTGAACTTAGTTCAATGCACCAGCGCTGGATGTGAAAGACCAGTTATTGTGGTCCCACAGAACCCCACTCAGTACATAGTTGAAATGAAGTCATTGCATTTGGGTTACTAACAATCCCTGGAAAGGGATCAGGGGCACCGTAGTAACAGTAAACCTATTTCACTTTTAACAGTATCACACACTTAGCACTAAGAAGAACAAGCATGTTTGACTACAAGTATCTAATACAACAAGGCGAACCTGTTCTTAGTACATCTAAAATAATCACAAAGGATATTATAAAAACAACAAGAAGGCACACTGTAAACAGCAAGAATAAAATGAACATTTCTAGCATGGTTAAAATGTAATCTAAAAGTCCAACCCACTAAAACATACTTTTATGGGCTACCCTAGGAAAGCATGTAGTAAGCAACTTGTAATCTAGAGTTTCTTAGGGAGAAGCGGCACACTGCATACCTTGTTGACCGCTCAGGCTGTCGTTATCGGAAAAGCCGTTAAGTAAACAATACCTGTGAAAGGCAAACATGCGCTGCGGTAGCAGCCTACCTCGGGTACTCCGCTTTTATCTGTGTCAGGCAAGATGCATCATCTTCTCTGAGTGCCAGCAATAACCAATATAAGCTTCGGATAGTATCTTGCAGGATAATCTGGGGAGAAGGACATCTCTACCTAAGGGTCAAGTGAGTGGTGGTCCTTAAATACTAAACATTATCAGGGATGAAAACCTTTAACATAATTTCACGAAGGTGATACATAGATTACGGGTGCCAAAGAAAGGGTCTGAGACATATCTTTAGGAAGATGGGAGCCGATGGGATGTCATTTCGAACTACACCTCTCTGATGAATTATCTAAGGATGTTTCTTGATGGTCCTGAAATATTGATAAGGGAACACTTGTTCCAGACTGGGTGTCTCATCAGGTATTATATCTGGGTCATTATCAGAATAACTTGACACTCTTTCAGTTCTGCAAATAAAAAGGGTGGACGGCATTCATGTTATTATTGTTTATAACAGATATGGCAGTGAGTTGACAGAATTCAGGAGGAATGTTGTCCGAGATGGAGTTGGGGCCCTGACTGGAATGCAGACAGACCTTAGGGACTTTGCGTCAGAGCTTTTTCTTGGCCTCTAGGGCCTGGCAGTCACTACTGTGAAGTGATACCTGGCTGCCTTGTCCAGCTTCATGTTTCTTCCTGAGCAAACTTTGTTTAGGTTGCACCTAAAAGCACACTTTCTAAACTGCCTTGTTACAACTGTTTCATCCCTCACCTTTTATTGTTCTGCTGCGGGATTTGATTTTAGTGTTATCCTTCTAAATGGCTTTGCATTCAAACAAATGCACAGGAAGTTGGTTTGCTTGCTTACCTTGAAGAATGTATTCTTGGTGTCAATAACTTCGGCCCATAGGTTCAGCAAATTACTCACCATCTCGAACCAGCCACCTTGCACTTTCTTGTATCCGTGCAAGCTGGGAATTTGCCTGTGTCCTTACTTCTTACAAAAGGTAATGCCTGCCTTCCACATGAGCCAGTCCATTACTCTTCCATCCCTCTTGCCTCCTCCCCACCCCACCATGGAAGAGGAGAGATTACATAAATCAAACCCCAGCTGGTCTGTATTGTCAACTGCTCAAGACAGAGTGGACTGTCATCTGTTTGTGGGCTTAGCTGGACCCTAGAAAGGTCAGATGTTCACCAAACCCCAATTTCATGTTGTGTATAAAGATATGCTTTGCCGTGGCTAAAATAAGATCCTCTGTCTGGGTTTCATGCACACTCCATGAGGGCCACAGCAGCTTCATCTGCCCTCAGAAGGTGCGTTCCCATGGCTGATATGTGCAAGGAAGCCACTTGATCTTCAGTGCACACGTTTGCAAAGCATTACTGTCTCACGGTTCAGCCACACATTGATAGATACTTTGCCAGGGTTGTGCTACATTACTTCCTTGGTTAACCAGCAGTACTTAATCCTACCTTCTAGAGGTTATCACTTTGTGACTTATTCATAAGATAAGGAAAATGCAGGAAGATGTCTCCATCAGAAGAAAAAGTTACCTTGGGTAAGTTAGTGCCAGGGATACTATTTAAAGGAATGCAAACAGACTACTGTTGTTGATATAAAAGCTCTCTCATTTCTTTTCTGCATGCCTCAACAGGGCACAGAAACCCTAGAAACCCTAGAAAGGACTGTCGCCATTGCACCATATATAGCTGGAGTGCATCACATTTGGGGTGGATGGAGCCAAGATTGATTTGTATGGTGCCCCCTAGTGTTGCTGGAAAGCTATAGGGGAAATATTTCCAGATCCTGCATGGTGCCTTCAGTATATTCATTCATAAGGTAAGGACTCTGCAGGAAGATGTAGTATCCTACAGAAGCATTGTTACCAAAGGTAAGTAACATTTTCTTCCTGTGCATCATAATGGACACTTGTACCATAAGAAGCTATTCCAGATTTCTGTGTGACTAATGCAAAAGCAGTTCAATTGCCTCTACCCAGTGGTGACTCATCAACAAGGGCATTAGGCCTGTGTCCTGCTATCTGTGAGGTAGACTGCACTCACACTTATATTTTCATGAACACTGCTAGTGTGCAGGTTTGCTCTGTCCGCCTCTCCTGATGACTAGCAGAGGTAGAGAGGGCTGAGCCACGATCCCTCTGCAAAGTGCCCTTTAAGAGTACAACAGATACTTCACTGATGTCCTCTCATACAGGCACAACCATATTATTTAGTAGATGTACTATGAATGCCTTTAGTATTGTAATATAGTGACAAAAATTGGGCTGTTGGGGTGCTAACCAATAAATCCCAGTTAACAATGTGAATCCACACAGTGCAGCATGGGTGGGATCCCTGCTTCGCTGCTGTCACCTGCAGAGCAATCAAGAAGAGCAAAAAATAATTTGTGTTGTTCTGTGCATGTGTGAGTGTGTTTTTGAGTGTCTTTGTCTGTGAATGAGTGAGAACCAGAGAGGGAGTATGTATGCATATACCAAAGAGGGAGTCTAAATGACTTAGAATGAGTGAGTAAATGTAAACCAGTGAGTATGTGTGTGACTGATAGTAAATGAGTGAGTGTGAATGTGTGTGAGTTAGAATGAGACAGCAAGGGAGAGTGTGTGACAAAGAGAGAGAGTGTACTACTTTCCAATATGCTGCTGGCCATGGAATGCTCCAAGTAAATCTTTGCAATTGGAGCACCCAAGGCAACATGCTGGTGCTGCCATATTGGACATAATTCTTGTCATATGGGAGAGCATTCAAGGCAAAATGAAGGCCCTGGCGTACTGGAGGAAATTCTTGCCAAATTGGGGCATACATAAGAAAATGATAGTGCCGGTATATTGGAGGCAATTTTTGTTTAAGGGCAGCCATGTCAAATGGAGGGAGGGGAAGCACCCATGAGTCAATTCTGGCCCTGACATACTGGGTGTATTTTTTGACATATGAAGCGTGTATCCTATATGTGTGGCACAAAAGGCGAAATTCTGGTACTGTATATTGTATATAATTCTTAGCATCAGGGGCGTGGATACCTGTGGCATATGCGAGGCACCCATGACAAATGCTGGCAGTTTCACACTAGAGGCAAGTCTTAACCTATAATGGGGGTATGATAACAATTTTTGAAAAAATATTTGGGTCAACTCCCTGAAAAGCAATAGGCTTTATTGGTGCACCATGAAAGTGCTGGAATTCTTCACAAGTACCCTTCAGAGTCTTTGACTTTTTAGCAATTTTTAAAGAAAATTCTCTTGGGGGAGACCACCCCATCCCTGCGCTCCAAACCCACCAGTAACAAGTTGGGCTTGCTAAGTACCTGCCATTCATGGACAGATTACGCCACACCACTAACTGCCACTACTCTTACCACACAGCCACAGCCTGGGCCTGTGTTAAAATATCTACCTTAAGACTGATAAGATTTTTATGAGGAGTTTTCTAGATCAAAATGTAAAACACATACATACTGTATGAATGTTAAATAGATTGGGTCGACACGTCTGGGCAATAGAAAAGACCTATGCCTCAAAATAGAGTTAGGCATACACTCACGTTAGGAATGCTCATAAAGCACAGGTATGTGAGCCTCGCGAATAGCTATTAATACATCAGTATTATAGTTTGACACTCGTTTGTAATGGTGCTGTATGTTTCCCTATAACGTAGCGGGCAAATATTCATTTTATTCGCTATATGTGTAACGTAGTGAATTATGGGAAACAAAAGTTTATATGTGCTTAATCTGACAGGGCAACCGGGAAAGAGTTTTTTTTACGAAGTAATGGTGAAATAAAGTCTGTATATTTTATACCAGAATAGCCCTTTGAACATTTATCAGCATTTCAACAATATTTGTGTTCCTATTTCGGTAGATATGGGAATAATTGTCTGCTTGTTTTCAGAAAGACGCACAGTGCTCTACAAAAACTTAGAATAAATATATATGTTGTCTTTTTTGATTTTGCTATCTATGGTTAGGTTCTACAGTGTTACTAATTTGATAGGTGTGGAGATCAGACTTCAAAACGGTATGTGTGTAGGGAAGATGAAATATATATAGATAGATAGGTATATCGATATATTGGCAGAAATACAGCAGTCCCCCTTGTTCTTAGTGCAACAATAAAGCAAATAAACGACCTGGGGGCAAATGTACTAAGACTGAATTAGCAAAAATCAGTCGCAAATTGCACAGCAACCCTTTGCGACTCCAATCTGATTTTGCGAACTGACCTATGTACTAGTAGGTCAGTTCACAAAATAGGGAATAGTGAGTCACCGACCAACCTGCCTAATGGGTATTAGACATGTTGCACTACAATTGGTTGCAAAGATAGGGATGGTCACATGCAGTTAACAGCAGATTACCATTTTCTTTGTACTTCAAAAGTGAGAATTTATGATTTTTAAAGCAGGTCAATGTCCTTAAAGAAAACAGGGCCGCTTTAAAAGAAAGGTTTTCACTTTTGAAAATAATGTTACTCCCCCTGGAGTTGCCAATACAATTTTCAAAGGGAAGGGCCCCAAAGGGAACTCCTTCCCTTTTGTGAATGAGTTACCACTTCAACTTGGGAGCTAGTAACTTATTAATGGTTTGAGACCGGAATTCCTATGCTTAGGATACAGAATCCCAATTTGGAAGGGACGCCCTAAACACCACTCTCCCAAATTACTATTCACTGTCCATTTCTAAACCCATTAGCTATTCGGGAAAACTTTTCCACATTACTAAATGGGTTTAATATATTAGAAAAAGAGTTTTAGCGTTCGCCAACCCTCTGATTTTCAGAATTATAAGGTTTCTGAATGCCAAAACCCTTCCTACTTCTGGCCCCCGGTTCTAAAACAAAATGTGTGAGGGCTTGTCTGATCTGTACTGTTTGTCAAGCTATGCGTCATTTTACATTGGAAATTATAGTGCTGTTACTCAAAATGTACTATATAATCATAGTTGTAAAAATCAACTTAGTGTGTGGAGGGTCTGACATATCGATGCTAAAAGTATGACTTTTTCATGTAATTATTTTTAAATATACCACTAAATTCCATACTTATACAGCTCTGTAACAGATGTTACTATGACCCAGTTTATGGTACTAAATTTAGCCACCTTGGAAGGATAGAAAGCTGCGACTTCCTTGCCAGAATTAGACCTTGTAACCTCCAGGTCGCCACATTTGTCAGCAGCATGTGTTCAGCTCACGAGGTTCCTCAGATGGATATCTCTCATTTTGAAGGCTGAAAACGTGCAGGATTCTGGGGCGTGGCCAGCCATTGAGGAAGATGACCGCTTTCAAGAGCAGCTACGGCAACTCATTGAAATTATCCCCCATCAATCTGGACATCATTCGTCCTCCGCGATGAGCGATCCCCACTACACGATCCGCTCGCCCCGAGGATACCAATAATAAGTTTATTTGCCTGCTGCCCTGATCCGAGGGCCTAAATCGAGCTGCGGTCTACACAGAGCGACGAGCCCTGGCCTAAATTTACAGACACCCTGGAGCCGGTGAGATGCTACCGTGGCCTGAGGCTGAGCTTGGCGCCCTCTGACCCTGCTGCCATCGGGGTCCGAGGCGAGGTTCCTTGACCAGAAGGGACTGGTGAGTCTCCCACTGCGGCGGTGGTGCCGGGAGAGGGCAGCACAGTTGTTTTGGGGCCAGAGGAGCCCGTGTTGGAGGTGCATGCAGACGTGACAGATCGGCGGTGACCCCGCCCGGGGCATAAACATAACCAAACATTGGGCCTGGGACCGGAGACATTGCCTTAAAGATCCTGCGAGGCAACCACTGAGTTCCTGAGAAGGGGTGGACCCATGACACTTAGAAGCCAGGGTGAAGAAAGACACATGGATGCAACTTACCCTTGGCAGCAATGGGCACCCCATGATGAACAAGGCTTGTGGACACTCAACGTGTGGCGAGGCCAACCCTGGTGGACCCTTTGACCTCGTGGGGTTGCATCGGAACTGCTGGACTTTCCTCCATGCTCCCCTGGCTTTGAGGTTGGTCCTGTTGTGCGAGGTGGGGGCGAGGGGTGGCTTGCTGCATGTGCACTGCCCGGCAGGGGCCCAGTGGAAGTCTTCTACTTTAAGCCCACGCACCGACTGCCTTGATCTCCTAGGGGCCCCCCCTGGACTTGGCACACTCCTGAGAGCCACTTTGGGGGGGTCTCCTCCTGGATGACGAAGACACTCTCCTCCACTGAACACCTGAGACTGTAGGGGTACCATCTGAGAGGGGAGGGGGAACAAGCCACAGGAAATCCGACAGGTCACCAGGTGCTTGTTAATTACCCCCACGCAGGCAGCGTGGGTGCTGCTGCGGACCTCCTCGCCCCCCTTTTCCTCACACCTGAACCGATGGCGACCGGGTGTTTCTTCCGGCACAGCAACTTTCTGAAAATAACAGGAGGAAAGGACCCCGGGGAACACAGCAAACCAAACTAGACAGATATGCATTTCCTAAGGAGGCACCAGCTGCGGGGGCCCAATCGATGCACCTGCACCAACTGCCTCGGCATCCCTGGAAACTGAGTCGCTCACACTACAAGACATATTGACAGCAATTTAGACGCAAGAAGCTCCTTGGAAGCAAGAATTGACTCAGTGACTTCGGAAGGCTTGCTGGTGAGAGCTGATCTCCGCAACATTGGAGCATGCGTGAAGAAAGTGGAGGACTCTACTGCTGCACTCAAAACAGACACAACTGCATTGCAGGCTCAAGTCCGCGAATTGCGCGCCACTACCAAAACCCTTGAAGCCAAGCTGGAGGATCATGAGGGCTGCTCGCGGCGTAATAACATCCGTATTATTGGGGTACCCGAGCGCGCAGAGGGGCTGGCGGTTGATTTTTTTGTAGAGGGCCTTGTATTGAAGATGCTCCAGGCCTGTGGCCTCTCCAACTACTTGTTATGGCCGAGGGCAAGACCTGCCACTTTTCAAACTTTGATGAGACATGGGACTGGCTGGAGAACAGTTGGGAGACCACGATCTGGAGTCCAGGGGCGAGGGGCTGGGGCCTCGAAGCAGCGAAACATTGTCAGTAATCACCAGCAAGATATTGACCCCATCAAAGAACCTACATTGTGAACACTCATCTGGTTGTAATTCTGTAGCGCTCACTAGCGCGGGCAGATAGTCCCGTAACTAATTGACTTTCTTGGTTTAGACTGTAAGCCCGTCTCGCCAGACAACACATTGTAATCGGCTGTCTGTGACAGAAGTAGGAGCCACAAACACCAACCGAATGACTCAGCTGTGACATGTACTCCTTTGGTATCATTGGTAACGTTCCTCTCCTTGTTTGCTATGGGGGGTCCTCGCTTTTGGCCTCCATCTCCTACTTAGGGGTGAAAAGTTCGCGCTTTACAAATGTGGAAGTATGTTGAGTTGGGGTGACAGGCTCTCTGTAGAGTTGGGGGGGTAGGCGATTCTATGCCCGCCATGCAGGGAGGCAGGTAGGGAGGACTGATTGGGGGGTTGGTTTGTTTTATTTCCTATTGTTTTGTCTTGTCCTACTTTCAGTAGCACTCTGTCACTAATGAAGCAGCGACTCTCCCGGCGTAAGCCTTGTATCCTCCTGACTCTAGACCTCAATTTCACACACAGTAGAAATGTTGCGCTCTCAGGCAGTTGGCAGGGAAAAGTGGTCAATATCCTCTTGGTCTATATCCCCCCGAGACTACATAAAACAATATTCCATGATCTGGGTGCTCTTCTACTCCGCCTCTCTGAAGGCGGATTGTTAATCAGTGGGGATTTCAATCTGGCCTAAGACGACTGTAGGGACTGATGGCCCCCCAGGATGGAGGGAACCTCCCACAGATCGCTTGTCGATTTCCTGATGGCTCTGGGACTGATCGACACCTGGCACGTCCATAATCCAGCGATGCAACAATATACGTCACTCGGGGTGCATGGCAGCCTCTTGTGCATTGATTGCATTCTCACTCTTGCATCGCAGCTCCCATGCTTCACAGAGGTCCGACACCTAGCCAGAGGTATTTACGACCACACCCTAATATGGGTGGTCTACGGACAACCTCCCCACCACTACCATAAACTAATTAGACTCAGCCCTTGGTATCTTAAAGTGTCCCATTCACGCAAGGGCCTTTGCAAGGCCACGGATAGATACTATGGCGAGATGGGGGCTCTGTGGACTCAGTGCAGACCATATGGGAGGCGTACAAGACATGAAAGCACACTAACCCCATGGCGATCCAGGGGGAGGGAACTAGAGGCGCAGGGCACTAGGAGCAAGCTAGCCTCCAACACGAAATATGAACACAAAAGAAGCTGCTCCCAACGAAATGACCGAAGGTACTCTAAATCTTGACTGTGAGTGCTGGCATCGCACAAAAAGTGAAGGACTGTCCTCACACACCGCCAGGTGTCATGCTTCATCATCGGCAGTCCTCGCCCTCTAGAAACTCGGTTTGGTAGAGGGCGGGCCTTCACCTGGAGACAGGGAGGCACTTCTAAAACAAAGTGGGGGCCCGTGACAAGTGAGTGGAGTTTTAAAAAACCATTACAGTTACCAAATTATATTTAATAGAGGAGGTAGCTATATGGTGTTAAAATAATGTGGGCGGTGAGCATGGGGATATTATTGTCCCCTCACCGTACTGATTGTGGTCAACATGTTTCTGCCAATAGGCCCAATAGGGTCCACGGCATTCATCAGGACCAAGAAAGGGCTCAGTTCTTACCAAGGTTGTGGTGAGAAAATACCACTTGGTGGGATGACCTTTGTCACACTCCACCGGAGAAAAGGACTCGCATCAAGCCTGTAAAAATGTGTGATTGAGCATGATTTTGTAACAGAGCATTGACTGGTTTTCTAATTTACCTTTACCTTATTGTCTTCATCTTCCCTCCAGAGTTTGACAACAGGGGTCTCTCCTCCATTCTCCTCCCATGGGGCATGTAGGGTATTACTCAAGGGTAAGAAGTGTGAGAAATTTTCTCACATGAGATGTTCTCCTGTTTTAGTGTGTTCACGTTTGAATGACACGTGTTACACACGTATAGCCACCCACGTTAAAAATACCTGTGCATGTGGGTATGAATGTACCTTTGGTGACCAAACATCCTGATTGTTATCCTGATGGTATTCTTGCATATATTTCTCTCTATTTCTTTTTTTACAGGCTTGATGAGAGTCCTTTTCTCCGGTGGAGTGTGACAAAGGTCATCCCACCAAGTGGTATTTTCTCACCACAACCTTGGTAAGAACGGAGCCCTCTCTTGGTCCTGATGAATGCCGCGGACCCTATTGGGCCTATTGGCAGAAACATGTTGACCACAATCACTACGGTGAGGGGACAATAATATCCCCATGCTCACCGCCCACATTATTTTAACACCATATAGCTACCTCCTCTATTAAATATAATTTGGTAACTGTAATGGTTTTTAAAACTCCACTCACTTGTCACGGGCCCCCACTTAGTTTTAGAAGTGCCTCCCTGTCTCCAGGTGAAGGCCCACCCTCTACCAAACCGAGTTTCTAGAGGGCGAGGACTGCCGATGATGAAGCATGACACCTGGCGGTGTGTGAGGACAGTCCTTCACTTTTTGTGAGATGCCAGCACTCACAGTCAAGATTTAGAGTACCTTCGGTCATTTCGTTGGGAGCAGCTTCTTTTGTGTTCATAAGGCGTACAAGACAGTCATAAATGGTCAGGGCCTCTCACTGATGGTAGGGCACAAAAAAGAAAAGAGGGCGCATATGGAGATGTTAGAGCGTGAAATTCAAGACCTGGAGGCCAGGCTGGTTGACTCGGATCACACGAACCGTGACTCTGTGCACCACACTTTAAGTTTCAAACACAAGGAGTATTGAGACGCCGCGACAGAGGCTGCCAGAGCCAGCTACGTGCGACCCAACAGCATCTCTGTGAAGTGGGTGACAGAGCAGGGAAACTCCTAGCCTGGCTTGATAAGAAAGAAAAGATAAATTGGTGATTCCTTACTATACAAACTGATGGGGGAGAATGGGTTAGAGACCGACAAGAAGTGGCGGATGCCTTCGTGGCCTATTACGCACAGCTTTACTCACCGCCACCACCGAGGAGTCTCGTGAACTACTAGCTGACATTCAGTTACCTGGGTTGGCAGATAGGGCAGTCTTGGAGCAGGAAATTACGGAGGACGAAGTAATCCAGGCGATCTGGGATCTAACCCCGGGCAAAGCTCTTGGCTCCAACGGACTGCCTATAGAACTCTATAAGCTCAAGGCCTCCATGGTTGCACCTCATCTACTACAAATGTATAAGGAAAGCAGGGATTTGGGCATTTACCCCGAGTCCAAAGACTAGCCAATATCGTAGTTATGCAAAGGGAGGGTAAACCTCCAGAAGATTGTGCCTCATACAAGCCGGTCTCGTTATTAAACGCCGAAGTAAAAATATTAGCTTAACTGCTGGCAACTAGGTTTCCCTGGGTGATCATGTCGTTAATCCACTCTGACCAGTCCGGCTTTATGCCGGGGTGCAACACCTCTCTTAACCTCTGCCGCCTCCATAGCGTTTTGGGACACGTTGGGGGGCTCTGTGAGGATGCTCTCGTACTTTTGCTTGACGTGCGTATGGACTTTGACAATGTTGAATGGCCATATATGTTTGAGGCCTTAGCCTAGCTGGGCTTCGGCCCATGCTTTTTGGCATAGGTACGACTCCTATATACTGCTCCTCTAGTCCAGGTGATGGTTAACAGTGGTACATCTTCGGTGTTCCATCTACGGCGCAGCACAAGACAGGGGTGCCCACTCTCCCCTCTCATAATTTCCATGGTCCTGGAACCTCCAGTGGCCCGGATCAGGAATGACCCCTTGATCCGAGGACTAAAATGGACAGAGGACTGAAATGATTGAATCTCTTCTTACGCAGATGACATCCTGCTGTATGTTTGTGATCAAGTCCCTAACCTTGACAGGATAATGCATATCCTTACCCTGTTCCACCGTTATTCGGGATATACCATAAATTGGGATAAATCCCTCATTTATCTCCTTCACGGAGAAGCCCCCTGACTGCCCCGAAACTGCAAGCCAGGGTCACTGAAGGGGAGGTTACTATATCTCGGGATCTACATTACAGCAGATCCAGACACCTTTTTCACACGTAACCTGGAGCCGCCTCTTGTGCACTTCGGCGGAGATACTGCATTGGAGGACCCTACCTGTGTTGCTCCTAGGGAAAGCTGCCCTGTTTAATATGATGGCACTGCCCGCTTTCTATATGCACTCCACAACACACCTTACCCGGTCTCTTCATCCAACTTTCAAGCCGTAGACAAGGAAATCCATACACTACTTTGAGATGGGGGACCCGCACACATTGCCCTCCAAAAACTGACGAGGGGATGGTACAATGGCGGCATTGCCCTCCCTGACATACAAAAGTATTACTGGGCAGCACAGCTCATTGCAATTAATCATTGGGCCCATCTCCCAGAGGGGGAACCAGCATATCATTTAGACAGACAGGCCTTTCACCCAGGGGGGACCTAAAGGCTATCTATAGCAGTGCGCGGCTAAGTTCTTCCTGACCCCCACAGCAGTCATGCTTACCCTTTGGCACACTATACTTCATGCTTTAGGCAGCGGGATAAACTTACATTGGCTACTCCCCTATGGGCCAACATTCAGCTTGGGATGCTAGGCCCACAACAGGGATTTGACAAATGGGACCTCATTGGCCTCTCCAAAGTGGGCGACCTGTGGAGGCAGGTAGGAGTCATCCCATTTGCAGATCTAGAGCAAGAGTTTCAAATGCCACCCACAGAGACATATAGATACTTGAAAATCCGCCATGCACAGTATTGCCAAGGGGGGAAGTGCTCCCTGAGTTCTCCTGGCTCGTCGGCTCCTTGATGAGCATATACCTAAAAAGGCAATTTGCCTCACATACCGTAAATTGCTTAACAATTCGCCCGACACCCTAGTTAGGCTACAAGAACAGTGGGCTAGAGATCTAGAGGGATTAGAGGACGATGAATGGTTGGAGTCATTGGCATCCCCCGAGAAGTGGCTATTAGAGCCAGGTTTCGCCTCGTACAATTGAAAATCCTACACCGCTGCTATTATGCATGCATCACCTTGGCAAAGATGGGTAGGGCAGCAATCCCATTGTGAAGTTGTATAGCCAAGAGGGTACATTTCTCTACATGATCTGGGGATTCCCTGCCATTCAGCAGTACAGAAATTCATTGGTAGCGTGCCTAAATGAAGTGTGCGGGGGCAACGTGGTGGCCTCTGCAAAGAGGTGCCTATTTAATGTCTGGGAGGCTGTGGACCTTCCCCTACATGGACCAGATATATGACATTGGGGTTGATGGTAGCTAAGCGAAACATTGCACGTGAATAGAGGGCAACCCAAGTGCCACATCTGCGTGACTGGCAAAAAGACATGAATTGGTGCATGCTGGCAGAGAGGGCAGTCCATGAAGGGAGGGGCTGTCCAAAAAAATGGACCAATATATGGGGGAAATGGAACGACTTCCGAGGTGGACTATGCACCCCGACTGCTCCCTGCAAATCTGATATTTTTCGTTTGGCACAGCCTATTGGCGATGTGGTTTGATGCCCCGCCGCAGGGATGGGTTAGGAGACAGGGAGAGTAACTGGGCTTAATGTAAGTCTACGACTTCATGATTGTGATGCGATGCTACAATGGTTGTGATTCTGTGTTATAGTATAATTGCTTTTCATACCTGCAATAAAAACATTTTGCAAAAAATAAAGAAAACGTGCAGGATTCTGGAGCGCTCGCTTCCAATAACTATTGTTGACAACTGCACATCTCAGGAAAATATCAAGAGCATCACCCTAAAACCATTAAATCTAAAGATGACGACCAACAGGTACCAACACTGGATTTTTGTATTAAATAATAGTATTGTTGAGGGACCATGCCTTAAGGCTGGGTGCATGTTCCTCCTACCCCCTTAAAATAAAAAGCAATTGAAGAAATATGCACGCGCAGCTGTGAGAGTCGGGGACAGGCACTGTTGCTAGTTCTTCAGTGCACACTCCTTTTCCCTACTCGGACAACTCTGCACATTCTTTTACGTTACTGAATCAACACTGCAAGTTCCTTTTAATTGCTTATTTTTGTATTACTCAAAAATGCTGCACTTTTTCTTATTTTTAACAAAGTATTAACCTTATAAACCAATGCTCACGCCTTCCTTTTACAGGACTAAAAAGTGCACTTCTTTACGTTTGTGACATTACATAGCTTGATACAACAGGGCTCGTTTCTTTGCTTTCCATTGAACATGTCTTTACTGAATAAAATCGTATTTATTTCTGTACATTATGGAATTTAAGAAGTGCATCCTTTCCATTTCTGAGCAAACAGCGTTCATTTCACTTCCATTACCGAATAAAATATCCACTCACCTTACAGCTCCCTTCATGGAACAGTGCTCTAAAACTGAGGGAGAGATTTTTGAGAATACATGCCTCTAAAGAAAGTGCAGGTCCTGATAAAAGCGCATCTTGCTTTATGGCGTATGACCATGTCCACCATAATGTTTGAATCTAAGCGTAAATAATTTTTAAATAATGTGTTTCATTGTTTTGTGTTAAATAGGCGTGTATGCCGTCTGTTGACCTCAACCTCATGAGTGGTATGTCTGATATCTGAACAGGGCCTCACTTTGCAATATACTCCACATTTCCTAGGCGGACACTGCATGCCAAGATATATTTTGAGTTCTCACAGCTGTTTCCAATTCACTGATATATCCAGGAAAAAATGAGCCGTGAGAGTCTCTGCCTTGCACAACAGTCAGGGACAGCTCTAACAAACATGGGCGGACTAATAGGGCTGACTTCTTATATGCTTATACTTCTTATGTATGTTGCGTGCATAGATTTAGGTGTGTAAACTTGGCAGTAGTATTAGCACTGAATCAAGTATTGAATTGGCCTTGTGGCTCCTCTTACATTGAACAGGGGTAATGCACAGTGGTGGGAAGTGTAGCAAGCTACTAGTCAAAAGAAGCAACGCATTACCCTTTGTTTTGTGTTTAAGACCAGAGGCTGATGACAGCTGATAGTTTTATCAAGAACAGAGGGATACCAGTATATGAGTAGGAACCGTAAGGCCCCTGGGATTCTTAGCGCTATTGAGAAAGAACACTTCAAGACTACGGGAACTGTGCATTAGGAGGCATGCTCTCAGTGTTTTATGTTTCCAAGATGGTTGAGTTTCTAGTGTAATGTGAGTGGCAGCTTCCACAAACTTTTTGGAGGTCAAGAACACTTCAAGACTACAGGAACTGTGCATTAGGAGGCATGCTCTCAGTGTTTTATGTTTCCAAGATGGTTGAGTTTCTAGTGTAATGTGAGTGGCAGCTTCCACAAACTTTTTGGAGGTCACATGGCACACAGGGGTTATTTGGCAATGGCCCCAGTGGTTCAGGCCTTTTACCACTGATGTCTGGTCGACTCTGGTTCTGAAAACTGGCCACTACTACGTGCACCCTTTGAGGGTAGCTAAGCGAGCAATCCAAATCTACTGAGGGCAGTTGTGTGGGGTAAACTCAGAACTCAACGATCATATAGAATAAATCAGTAGTGACTGTCCAGCCCAGTATTTTAGCCAAACAAAAATAGAAAAACACTTTATTAAGCCTACTACTTAATACAACACAAATAGATTATGCAAGGGAAAACAGGGCTCTAACGAGGTGCAGGTGTGGGCTCACAGTTACTGTTTCTATGACCTTCCACTCAGTCTCTTAATGCTACCTGGTTCCTAAGCAGCTATATGTTAGGCCCAAAATCTCAGTTCTAAGCCCCTTGTGTCTCTGGAATTGCAACAATAAAATAGGGTGACCCTTTAAAATATCACAAGGGGCTGGGGTAACAAACATACCTAAAATACAAAAGATGCCCTTGGGCAACACGCAATTATATGCAAAATATTTTGTTTGCCCCACACATATGATATGTCATACAGGCATCTATCACACTTGGAATCATTGGTGCAGTATGTCTGACTCAATTAGGGGGATGCAGGGAGACCTACTGCAGCACAGAGATTGACTCCTGCGAAGTACCTCCTGGTGAACTGTGACCACGAGCAGTGGTCACATTCGTAATCTTCCTTGCAGCATGCTAGGCTCCAAGAAATGCAAGTAGACCAAGTAGATCTGAGAAACACTCGGATCGGCTAGTACAAGATCCGTCCTGGTCAGGGGTCGTCCCAGACTGCAGTCACTATTGGAATCTTTGGCAGAGAGGGTGGATGCAGTGAGACCAACTCCAGCATTCGGATCAACTCCTTCAAAGTACCTTAAGCTGATCTGTTGTTCCAGGCAGTTCAATTTTCCAGGTCACCACAGCTGGACTTTTCTACTGGACATACTTTCTCTTGAACAGGTGCCCTCCGCCTCTCTTTCAGCAGCCGGGTAGATTCCTTTCTAATGCAGACCCACAGCTCTCTTCTAACAAGTAGTTGCAGACTTTCAGGTGATGTCCCCTTAGCTCGGGGAGGTTGGCTTTCAGTAAAACCAGCCCTGAATTTTAAGGATTTTCCTGACACTCTGCAGAGTATTAAAATAATAATCACTGGAGGGTAGCTGTTCCTAAAAGGAAGAAAGAGGTGGGCCTATTCGGTCGCTCGAGGGACTAGAGAAGTGACTGTCTCAGAGAAACGGTTGGATGAGGAATGCTCAGGCAGGGGAATTCCTCCATTTAGAAGAAGTGCCCTCACACACCCATGCGGGTGTCATGCTTCATCATCGGGCGTTGCTCCTCATGGGGGTGGCGCTGCAGTCCCCCACGGGCCCCGCGAGAGGGCTCTTTGTCGGAGATCTTTTATGGAGAAACGCTGCAGTGGTGAGGGCGGGTGTGTGGGGAGTGACGTGGGTGACTTAAAAATACCTGCACTGGTACCCAAAGAAAACTTTATTCAGGGGTCCGTGTGGTATGGTTAAAAAGGTAGGCGACTAGAGAAGATCTCTTGATCTAATAATCAGAGGGGTGAGTATTTTCCTTCTGCTCAGTCTGGGTGAAGTGGTGGTGAAAGGTACTCGAAATTAGGTCGACATGTTTCATGCCTCAAGAGGTCCCTAGTGGATCCTATGGCGTTTCTTCAGGACTGTGAGATTTTTGAAAAAGTGAGAAAATAGGGGTCAGAGACGGCAACACTCAGTACACCCTATGGTACCTATAGTTAGGTGTGGTCTGGGCGGCACTGCACCCGCAGGGGACGACCACTTTAAATTTTCTAAATCCAACCCCAGCAAGTAGTATGGGGTGGCCTCATGGCGTGGAGCGCGGTGTGAAGAGGAGAACGTTAACCTCTTCGGATAAGCACCTCGTTACCTGCCCTCCACTGCTCGAATGCCGAGTATTACCTCTTCTGGCAATTAGAAATCCAGAAACCATTTGAGGAAGTTTTAAGCTCTCACTTCTAGAACATTCCACACAGTAAATGGTGATTTCTCTGCCACTGTTTTGAACTTGTTTAAGGCAGGTCACTCAGATTTTATATCCCTCCTGTCCAGAACAGACTCAGTTGTTGTGTTCAGGTGATGGTCTCACAGCTGGTTGTAATGAGCAGTGGTGGCTCCCTGCTAAGGCGGAGGAGCGTCACCCCACTACTTCAACTGCAAGCTGAATACAAAAAATCTAATGATAATAACATTTGTTATTATCATTTAGTTTTTTGTATTCAGCTTGCAGCTGAAACCAGGCGGCGGGGCCGGGCTCCCTGCGTCACAGGGGGAAGAGTGGTGGCAGCACCTAAAGTGCACATGATGGTTTGGCCAGCTGTCTTGGGCCGGCCAAACCATCATGCGCACTCTGCATGTTCTCCACCCAGGCTGCATTACAGCCTGGGTCTGGAACATGCACAGCCTGCCAGCCCCCTGTCTGAGCGCCGAACCACAGCGCCCAGACCAATCACAACACTGCTGTATGGCAGCTTTGTGATTGGTCAGGGGATTCTGGGAGGCTATGTGCTTCCTGCCGAGTGCAGACAGGAGGACGGAGGAAGAAGAGGCGGCAGCCAACGGTATAAAGGTAAGTGCTATTTAAAAAATATATATATATCCCCCCCCGCACCACCCCTGTTCAGTAGCAGCCGCTACTGGTAATGAGGGATGTCTCCAGGGACAGCACCTAAAACAAGAACACAATGAGGAGTTAAGTCCTTGCAGTAAAAATTGCACTGTATTGATTCAGCTGGAGTCAGCAGAATATCAAACTTGATTGTCTTTAGTAGAAAGGCGTCCTTGAACATCCATCACTGGATTTAATCCAACACAGGCCAGATGTTGATCTCTCAAGCCCCTTTGCTTGTTTTTATTCTTAAAACAAAGTGTGTATCAGTGTCATATATAATGAACCTTAGTTCATATTTGTGTAGCAAAGGGTCCAAATGCCTCAGATAATAATTAAACAAGCATTTTAGATAGTTGATCTCTTTTTAACTTCAAATGTTTTTATTAAGTTTTCAACAAAAGGAAGCAGAAGGCAAAGTTTAAACACAAGTAAAAGTAAAAAAGAATCTTCTGCATTGAGAGTATCAATAAGTGTGACACAAAGTAATTACATAGTGAGAATAATACAGATCACACAATATGATATCTGAAACATTGTCATCGAGCCAACAGCAAAAAAAAAAGAGGGATAATAAAGAAAAGTTGCTAAAGAAACATAGCTAGATCATACATAAACGTTTGTAATGAGTTTTGAACTCAAGCAAGTGAAAGCAAAGTCACAATCACATACTCTAATAGCAAATATAATGACTGCAAAGTAATAAAGTTGTAAAAGAAAGTTATTAGTCTCATGTAGAGCAGCATAAGAGGATCTATGGAGGCTGAACGAACTCTAAGTAAAGATCCAAACTATTCCAAAGCGATTTGTTAGACGAAATCCATGGGTATTGGGTAGACTTGATAGTCTGTGCACCTCTGATGTAACGTAGCCATTCCCACCATGCATTGCTCAAGGCATGACCCAGAGACTTCCAGTTTGACAAAATGGTCTTGCAAGCAAGTGTAAACATTAGATCTAGAGGTATATGTTCCTCTTTCTGCAGAGTTGGAGTATGCTTAGGGCTAAAGGGACCACAAATGAAGAACAAGAAGTTCTTGGGCAACTGTAAGTGAAATATCATGTATGTTTCCCCAAAAAGTGGCTAATGAAGAGCATTCATACAGTATATTTCGCAAATCGGCATTCTCAGCTTTACAGCTCCAACAGGGACTATCATCTAGCAACCCCAAAGAGGCTAACCTATGAGTAGTCCAAAACGTTCTGTGTAAAATGTGCAACTTAGTTTAGGACAAATTAGGTGTAATCTTTTTCTGAAATGGAGATGACCATAACTTCTTCCAGTTGATTGATGACATATCGGGGTTCCCATTGTGAGTCCAGTCGGCCCCTCATTTCGTTTGCATGGAATTACACAGTTTAGATTTTAAGGG